>VZTQ01010703.1:76973-139284 GCA_013400755.1 Pelecanoides urinatrix | reverse complement strand
AAATTCTTGTAGTAAGATATAATTTTTAACATGTAAGTGGATTCCTATAACACTCTGCTGGCTTTACTTGAGCTAGATTATATGAACATAGATGTTCTATATTAATGCAAAACTGCTTCTTGATGCAGTGTTAAGACTGAAAACAAACTTTGGATAATCTAGTGTTAAGGCGAAATACACATCTACTCCTCACAGTATGCTGCTTCATAGCTTCAGAAATTCACAAACAATAACATGCTCTACAGTTATAAACTATTCAATATTATTTTTCAAACTTGATTTGATTTCAGGTTTAATAGAAATCACAAAATGAATATTTATGTTTTTCAAGGCAAAAAGCCTTCAGCTTGGGTCTTGTGTAGGAAAAGGTCAACTCAAAACAATTTCTGCTCTTAGTAATGAAGTAGACTCTGTAAAGTCTGTCATGCGTCACGTGAGCATGGATATTTTGATTTATTTTATTGGTAACCAAAGAGAAAAGTTAGTTAAGCTTTGTTTTATTTGCAAAACCTTTTGGGTGTGTTCATTCAAGGCTTGTCTATATTCTGTGAATCTTGGACTTTAATACTTTGACACACTTTTAACATCCTGTTACTTTCCTCTGTAAAAAGACGTACTTTTTTTTCCCCTTAGGATATGTTTCCAGGCTGGCTTGCTTGCTTAGGTGATTTGATTTAAAAAAATAAATTGCTGAAACCAAAGACTGTTGTTAGATGCAGGTTGCTTTAGAACTTTATCTTGTGGAAGAAGTAGAAAGTGAGGGAACACTTTCAAAATCTGAGCCTGAATATAGGCTGAAATTAGTGGTTTCTTTTTATGGCCTAAAGATTTGAATGTACTCAGATTTGGAGATATTCAAAATAACCCTCCTAGGGTTAGATTCTGTATCATCAGGATCATACTTAAATAATTATTATTTCATAAGCAAAAACCATTCACTTCAAAATAAGAAATGAGTTAGTGTATTACTGAAGCTTCCTGAAGTGCATGCCTGAGTCAGTTTGAACATTTAATCCATCTAAATATTTTCTGTTAATGTTCTAGAAGTTAGTAAGTAATACAAAATAGTTTTTTGGCTTTTTGCTGATTTGCAATTAGTGATATTAAAAAGAAAGGGAAGAAATGTATGTTTGTGTAATTTTTGCTGTAATTTTTGCTGATTACCACCATTACTGTAATGATTTTGGTCACCTATGAAAGTTACTTGCTTCTGTGTATTGGAACCAAATGCGCATCACAAGGCTTCAGTTGTGTGGAGTAAAGAGCATTTCTCAAAGGACCTTTTGCCTTCCGGTGACCTTAACAGTGGCTCAATATTGTCAAAATATTGTGAGCTTGGAGCTACAAAGTATAAATGCCAAAACCCAGAGTACAGATAACTCTGTGAAAGGGCTATGAGCAAGTGGCAACCAGGATGCAACAGGAGGACAAGGTCTTCTGCCTTATGCTACTTTCTGAAGCTTACTGGGGCTGGCAGGAGGCGATGGCTGTCACGCTTCCCTTCCCCTACTTACTCTTCAAGTGGTATGCTCTCTCCTTGTTCAGTTGCTTTGGGGAGACTATAGGAATGACAGGTTCCAACTTGTTTCTATCCTAATGATGTGGGTTTACCATCATTCAATTTTACTGAGTTGTAGTAACTCTGTAGTTACTATACAGTGGTATAGTATAGCTCATCCAAGGTCAGATTCTGGAGAACTGGGAGTTAGGCCACCCTCTCTAAAGTCAGAGGATGAGCAACTTCCCTTAGATTTTTTTCTTAGGAGTGACAAAAAGGACAATTCATATTAATTCACCTCATCGTCCATGGGGCATGGAGTGTGTATAAATCTACCAACTAACATAGTGGGGAGCAGAATTTTGGCATATATTCAGCTTGTGTGTGTTCTGGCCCAAAGTGACACCATGTCTTTCTGACAGATGGTGAAACTGTTTCCCCCCTCCCCCCCAAAAAAAGAAAAAAAGAAAAAAGAAAAGGAAAAAAAAACCCCAAACAACCAGAATACTCCTTAGAAGAAAAAGGAACCTGTAGTGGTCCAGGAGGGAAGACTGAAAAGAGGATCTGAAGTGAGTCTAAAGAAGTTGCTCTTTGAGCATGAGACCTGAGGAGAAGTAGCTGCATATGTAACTATTTATTGCCTTAAAAAATTTAGTCCATCCCTGTAATGATATGTGGAGTTTTTTTGTTGTGGGTTTTTTTTCTCTAAAACACTGCTTTAGGAGGTTTGTTTAGATACTGGGTGTCATTTTGCTTTAGGAAGTTTTAGTGACTGGAGGCAGTTGTCAGCCCTCCCAGAGGTGACCAAAGAGATGCAAATCTGGAAGAGAAGTGAGTCTGTTGTTGGGCTGTGGCTCTGCAGGACCATCATGCTCAGAAAAAGAAGCTGAAGACTGAGATGCAAGGTGAATAGATTCAAATGCTGCGCTTGCCTTCCGCTCTCAGCTTGAGTTCACTCTGAACCAGTTACATCAAGCTTGTGTTGTCTGCACATTGACTTTTGGTCTGGCTTTAACTTGAGCCAACTGGCTGCCTTAGCAATATTGCACAGCAAAAGCAAGGAGGGGGGAACTGGCGTGCTCTCAAGCTCCATTCCTATGGCAATATTAAAGAAACTGGCTCATAGATGTTGGCCATGCACAGGTATTGTTGCAGTTCAGGCAAAAAGATTAGATGGGACTTGGAAGTAAAAGTGTGTGTGTGTAGTAATTCAGTAACAGCGTTTTGTTTCTCCTAGTCTCTTAAATTCATTCAACTTCCAAAATAATTCATCACAGAACTTTGAGAAAATGTTTCTGTAACCTTCTTTTTTAATGTGTTAATTTTTAAGGTATTTATCGTTCAATATTAAAAAGTGGTGAAACCTTTTGTTTAAAAGAAAAAAACCAAAACCAAACCTGTTAAATATTCCTGAGTTTTAGATTAACTGAAACAAACCTAGGTAACTTCTTGAAGTTACCTGTTGCTAACAGCAATCATACTTTTGTGTTGTGCTCTGCCAATTGAAGTTTCATTCTTGGCATGAGTAGAAGGTAATGATAAAATGTTCTTCCTCTTTTTATGCTTTCAGAGATCAGAAAATACAGATTAAATCTCTTTGTGCTTTGGAACTCTGCATGGCCTTATAATTGTGTCCCTGTTCCAGTAAAGTATATAATCACAGCCTTGAGGAAAAAGCAATAAAGATGTTGCTGAGAAAGGCCCAGAAAAGCCACAGGGTGCTGAGTTTGAATGCTCCAATGCTAATTAAGACACTCATGCAGATCTGGAAACAGCTAAAGATAAGATTGAGCCTTTCCATCACTGCCACTAAATAGAGGTAATTTTTGTGCATTGTAATCAAGTCATCAAATCTATGTATCTAGAAGAGGACTGAAATTTGTGCTCTAAAAGAATAAATTCTTAAGAACTGTGTTTCTTTGAAGATGCAGTTCTCGACTTACTGAGAACATTGTGATTCCAAACATCCACATAATTCTTTATCTTTTAACTTTTGTATTATCCTGGAAGAGGAAAGGGAAAACAAAACCAGAAGCAGAAATCCTAGTTATCCTAAACATGGCTGCTTGTTTTTCACTTTTGTCTACCTCTCTCTGGAGAACATCTTAGAGGTGTACCTTAGAGAGGCATCTGCGCAGAGGACTAAACTGGCAAGATTTTTAGTACCTTCTATGTGCATAGAATATCAGTTAAGGACCAGTATAGCACAGATGGCTTGACTCATTGTATAAGGGAGCAAAGTGAGCATTCTTAAAATATTTGCTTGTTTTAACACGATTTAGTTATGACAGCTGCTCAAAGGCTCCTTTGAAAAAGGCAGGTCAATGAATTGCCCTGAAATTCCAAATTTAAATTTGCTATTTTTTTTGTTATGATTGGTTCATGCTGCTTTTCTGGGTATACATGGGCTATTCTCTTCAGTGTGAGAAGTGATTAGTATTTTAAATTACAACAGCAACATCTCATTAAAATCATTAGATATCTTTGAATCTACTGGCAATGCCTTAACAAGTCCTGTCTTGCCAATTGTGACTCAATCTTTGTTATACCACAGAAAGTGTTGGGCTGGGCAGTTTTTGTTCTTTGTTCAACACAAGTGAACCGAGTTTTTGTAAGATTGCAGGAAAAGTGCTGCATAAAGTCTGAGACAGAGCCAATGAGATATTTTTGGCATCTGCATTTCCCTCAACTGTTGTCTGATGTGCAGCTGCAGGTTGGGGTGCATGGAGTACCAGCTGTTGGATTTCTGGAGTGCAGGTGCTCACCCACTGCTCCCAGCTGTGTGCTTCCAATCCCACTTCTTCTGAGGATCCTACTTACGCAGCTTTGCTCAACTACAGAGAAAATTCTAGTACAACTGATTTTTAAAATTTTTTAAATTTTTTTTTCTGGCTGCCAAAATGCTTTGTTGTATAAACAACCTCACCATTTGCATAATAACCTCACCATTTGGTATCAGGAAATGAGTATGTAGGTGTTATGTACTTAGGATCTTATATCTTTAAAGGAGATCATCACTGCAAGCTGCTGAGGAATTACCAGCATCTATCTTGAGGAGAGCAAACATGAGTTAAAATAACTAACACCATCTGCAAGGCACTCTTAACTTCTGTTATTTGAAAGCCGTAGAGTACTTAAATATATCGACATCAGTAAGAATATAATGAAAGGTTAAATGAAAGCTGACTTGTAAAGAAAGCAAGCCCTATGGTCTGATCTCAGAGTGTGATAATGTCTCACATGTGCTGCTCTTTGAAGGATTATGAAAAAGATGCTGTACATTTTTAGGAGTGTCCAACTTAAAAAGAAGAATTTGACAAGCTGTAGTCTGTTCTTTACTTTTATTGCAGCCATTTGATTTCTTTATGGGCCAAAATGGTCCTTTGACTTACCTGTCTGTTACAGAATCATAGAATAACTTAATTTGGAAAGGAGCTGTGGAGGTTGCTTTGAACCTCATTCAAACAGGAGGTTGGAGATGCTTAAAACTCACCTGGACAATCTGGGGTTTGTCCAGCTGTATTCTGAATATTTCCACAGCCTCTCTGGGCAATACTTGACCACTGCCATGGTGAAGTTTCTGTACCTAAACAGAATTTCCTTTGTTGTAACTTGTCTGTTGCTGTGCACTTTGCAGAAGAGCCTGTATCCATCTTCTCTATAACCTCCCATTAGGTAATTGTCATCTAATTGCATCTTAAACATAAATAAATAAACTTCTATAAAGCAGCATAACAGAAAAAAACCATACAAAGCACAACATGCACATTTAACACAAGATAGAGCTAAGGCAAACAGTATCTTAGCTTTTGGAATAGCCATACTTGAGCACGACCAAACTGATTTTGCAACTAAAGGTATGTGTTAGTTCTACTGCTACGTTTATCTGTGGGTAGGGGAAAAAAAATTAAAATGTCTGGTATTCACTAACTTAACCTGGATACAATTAAATAAACATTTATGTTTATAGAAGATAGAACAGTCTCTAAGTCTTATGTGTGGAAGAATGTACAAGTATATGTCTTAATGTTTGGTAAGGCCCCCAGCAGACTTAATTTTAGAATGTACTTAACCATTTTTCACTAGCAGTGAGGTTCATCTGCTATATGCTGTAGTACTGTGGTGTTGCATTGGAAGTGGAGCTCAAAGTAGGGATTCTGTCTATTATCAGATTCAAACACTTGGAAAATTGACGGTGATTTTCAAAACAGGGAAATATAGGGTTTTAGCTTTGAAAATACAAGGTTCTGTTGCTTCTCAGAATCTGTAAGAGATATAAAGAAAGAAGTATAGGATTTTTGAACTATTATGAAGCCATAAGTGTAATGAATGTATACTGTATTTCAATACTGTGAACTCTATTCTAATACTCCTCCAGTTTGCACTTTGAATAACCTCATCTTACAGAACAGATACTGTATGTCAAGCCAAATTTTATCATAACTTAGAGCCCTCAGGACTTCTGTGACTTCAGCTCCTGTAATATTCTTTCTGTTCTTTTCTCTTTACTTGAATTCTTGATTCATGTTATGATCACTCCTATATTTATTATAAGTTGAATAGTTTGATCAGGTTATGTTCAGTAATGTACAGTATTCCTCTTTTACAATTTTGTTAAGCCAAACTCACTTTGAGATTTATTGTGTTTACAAGTAAATGCTTTTTCTTTCATATTTCTTTTATTAAAATGTGTTCATTGTTTTATAAAAAAAATAAAGAACACCACAGTTTGTTCTGTTGTATAAAACATTTTACATTGCCTTTCCTGACAGATTTCTCTGGCTGCTCTCTGAATTGAGACTTTGTTACAATTACTCTATAAACTGCAAACAAAAACGTTGCTGAGAGCTGAGATATCTTTAGGAGTTATCTGGATCACCAGTTTTGCCTTGCATGCATTTCTCTTTGATTTTGTACAGTGACGTTAAAAGTTTTTGCTATAAGAGACTGTCTCTATAAACAATGTCATATTTAAAATATGAGTAAATAAGCATCCAAAATATGAACTTATTCTAGGTGAAACTTCTTGAACAAGTCTGCTGTTAGCATCAGCACTGGAACTTGCAACACTAACCTATGAACCTCTTGGGCTAGTAGCACTTGGACCTTACTGTGCTTTAGCACATGACTGGGTTCTTCTCGCCCTTGTCCCCATGTACTCAAGACTTCATGCTGACATTGGTATGAAACACAAGTTGAGACATAATATGAGGATTCTATAAAGGCTGTTTTGCATTCTGAAAATAAAAGCCTTTTATGTCTGATAAACCACAAACTATACACCTTGTAGATAGAGCGTAAAAATAAGGTGAGGAATGGGAGCAGAAGTACTGCAAATGAAAGAAAGAAAAACAGTTTCTTCTGAACCTAAAATTTTCCAATGGAGCTACCACAGATTGAAAAGGAAAAAGGAAAAGTAGCTTGCAGGAGTGGAACAGTAAAATATAAAAATTAATTCTTGGAACATTCATAGCTATGACCATGAATAAATGGCAATTAATAAGGATATTGTGAAGCATCTGACATAAAGGTCAGGCTGACATATGCTATAATCAGTATATCAGTAATTGTATTGCTTTTTCCAATTTCCATAGTGAGATGACCGGATTGTGAAAATAAGGGCTTTTTTAAAGATAGCTGGAATATGCTAATATTGTTTAAAGTGAAAAATGCTATGGAAAAGAGTAAGAGACCAAGTACTGAATACAGAATATGGGGTGAGACAGGGAGAAAGACACGGATGCGTTCCTTGAGGTTGCAGACTTCGTAAAGACATGTATAGAAATACATTAGTTCAGGAATCTAGCTACCAAAATATACTAGCAGGCTAGAGACACTTACTAATCCCCATGAAGTCAGTGCACATTCCGCTATGCGTACATTTCTGCAGCTCATAATTTCTCTCCTGCATAAGATTGTCCCAATCCAATATTGGGGGAGGTTTTGATGTGATCCCAAGAGTGACATTAAGACGCAAATGGGGTCAAATGCCATATGTCTTAAACAACTTTTATTATCAAAAGTAAAAGTTAGTAGTGATACTTGTATGTCCTAAACAAATTCTATTATTAAAAGAAAAAGTTAGTAGCTATAGGATAGATTAGAATAAAGATAGAAATCAAGCAAGCATTCGGGATACAGTTGCAAGAATAGTCACCACCACGGATCCGTGACGTCTCAGAGTCCAAGTCTTTTAGTGCTTCAGTAGTGAGCAGTCGCTCCGGTGTCTGTGGTGGGCGATCGACACGGGGGTTGTCTTGTCAGTCCCCTTTATTCCTGTTCGAGGGCTGCAGTTCCCATGGCAACGGTACGTTGCCACATTCCCAGACAACACGGAGTCTTGCTCAGAGCACATCCCCTGCAAACCGGAGGCTTCAGTGGCCTTGCAGCTGCTCTTATCTTTGAGGCAGATGTTTTATAGTTCTTAGGTAAGCAGACAAATGTTTTATAGTTCAGTTGCTCCCACTTTGCAGTGGCTTTTCTTAGATAAGCAATCCTTGAGACAAATGCCAGGACTCACTGACAAATGTTTCAGTTCCTTACAAAGATATGAGCCTCCCGTGGATTTACATCAGCTTCCATACACTCTTTACCAAACTTATGCAACATAAAGTGAATTGCTAACATGGGGATAACTGTGAAATTGGAGCTGAGAACAGAAGTTCCCTGGTATGAAAAACTGTGCTCTGCAATCCTTTTCAAAGTGATGCACAAGGTAATGGAGAAGCTGTATTGATAATGTTGATGCCAGGTGCTCCTGCTGCAGTGGGTAAAAGGCCAATAAAAAGGTTTATGAAGTCCTGGTTACAACTCATTTACACATAATGAAGCTGAAGGGAAGACACATTTTTTGAATTTGAGCCCAATACATTGCTCTAACAGATCAAAGCCACTTGAGTTGACACTGTAGGGATAATCCTTCTGATACAAGAGATTTGCTGTGACATCAGGCAGCATTTGTTTGTGTGATGTGAGCTGTGGCAGTAGTTGTCTGACAATTTCTTGTTTTGCTTTTTTCTCATATTTCAACTGTTACAGGATGTGACTGTAGGCATGTGATATAGATTTTGCTGTCTCTGTTGCCACGAGCAATGTTATACAATGTCTTTGTATAAACATGCAATCTGTAACATCAGCAATGTTACCGTGGATGTCACTGCTGAGTGCTGTCCTCCAGTGTGTGCATAGCTAGTGGCCTAAAGCATTGTAGAGAAGAATAAACAAAATATTATTAATTTTGTTAATAAATTTGAATATTTCAAGTGTTAACTCCTGTGGAAGCTTGGTCCATCTTCATTAATGAACTTGCCTCAAGATCAAATTATCTTGGCTAGAGAGGTGTCCAGTAACAGTTCATGGGTATGCTTTTAGCTCCCCACACCATTGCCCAGGGCAATGAAATTATCTCACGTGGCTCAGGCAGCATACAGTAATTTCTTAGCCCAAGGTCACAAATCCTACTGCCTAAAGACACTGATAATTGGTGTTCTACCTAGTTAATGCTGCTTTCTGTGTCCAAACCTGCCACCCTGCATATAACCATAAGCTCCAAGGAATAACGGTGGAAAAGTGGCTTGCTCTCTTCCCCAACAGCACTGAAGTCAAAGTAGCTGAGGACCTGCAGAGCCTCTCTTGTTTGGGTGTAAGTTGTCTGGATTTGATCACAGTAACAGATTTGTTGTTCTAATATTGTAGATTCAAAATTACAATGGTTTTTTTTTTTCATGTAATATTACTGCATGCTGGGAGGAGGAGAAAGATCAGGTCATTTTGACTCCACTGCCTGCTTCTTTCAGGTCCTGTTAAGAGCCAGTCACCTCACAGAAAACTCCATGCTGAGTCTTTAAAATAATGTGCTGGGTTTGGCTGGGATAGAGTTAATTTTCTTCATAGTAGCTAGCATAGGCTGTTTTGGTTTTGTGCTGGAAACAGTGTTGATAACACAGGGATGTTTTCGTCACTGCTGAGCAGGGCTTACACAGAGTCAAGGCCTTTTCTGCTTCTCACCCCACCCCACCAGCGAGTAGGTTGGGGGTGCATAAGAAGTTGGGAGGGGACACAGCTGGGACAGCTGACCCCAACTGACCAAAGGGATATTCTATACCATATGATGTCATGCTCAGCCTATAAAGCTGGGGAAAAAAGGAGAAAATGAGGGATGTTCAGAGTGATGGTATTTTGTCTTCCCAAGTAGCTGTTACACGTGATGGAGCCCTGCTTTCCTGGAGATGGTTGAACGCCTGCCTGCCAATGGGAAGTGGGGAACGAATTCCGTGTTTTGCTTTGCTTGCGTGCACAGCTTTTGCTTTCCCTATTAAACTGTCTCTATCTCAACCCACCAGTTTTCTCATTTTTATTCTTCTGATTCTCTCCCCCATCCCATCGGGGGGAGTGAGTGAGCCACTGGGTGGTGCTTAGTTGCTGGCTGGGGTTAAACCATGACAAATAATTAGCTACCATCTGCTTGCACTTGTTTAATTAGAAAAAACATAATAAATGCCTGTTCACTGTAAATTGATGTGAGCAGGAATGTGCAATTTTTTTTTAATGAGTTGTTGAGGTTCCTGCTCTCTTACTTATATCAATATGGCGATCCCAGTCATGGAGTTGTACCATCTCCCTCTGCAGATAATATATTCTACTAGAAAAATCTCATTACGATTATGGCCGTTTCCCATGACTTTCAGAGATGTTTCAGACCTGGTCAGGAAGAGGGTCAATAGGTAAATGAATCATTCTGACAGTTTTCCTAGCACTTTTTTTTTCTTTTTTGCAAACCTCTTTGTAGTCTCACCACACTGTTGAGGGGGTTATGAGGTACGTAGTTTAACATGGCAGACACTTCATTTTGATGATAAAAGACCAGCCTGGAAAATGTGCTTTGCATATCTCCATGAGAAATGGTATGTTTTACTCAAATGCTTGGATGTACCTAGATGGACTATATAGCTATGAAATGAAGCCAAATCCCATCTTGTATCATTTTTTATTTAGAATAGCCCTGCTACTTCTGAGTTTTTCTGTGAAAATGAGGTTAGATGTGTGATTTGAATCTGTGTTCCTCATGAAGACCCCTTAATAGTGGTCCAATGGCTGCAGAAAACTGAAATGCTTTCCTTTGTATTGACTCTGCCCACAGGTAGTATCAATTTAATAGCTGCTATGAGATACTGATGATTTCTGAGTATGAACAAATCTTTTACATGCGTTGAGACCCTCCTGTTCAAATGACAGTTTTAAAACTGAAGGAAAGCATTCAGAAGCTATTTCTGCAAGGAAAGGTGATGTGCAATGCTGTTGACTTTCAGTCCTGTTGTTACACTTGTTTTCATTGCAAAATTTTTGTGATACATGAGAACAAATCCTTTAAATAAAGTCTCAGCAGTTTTTCTGAGCTAAAAACCAGGAGTACTGAACTAATAGCATTTATTTTTATTCAGGATCAAACAGAAATATAGATAAAATAACTTTTCTGAAGTCAGCATGTAATGATAAAGTTTGTGAAATCCTTTCTTTGGAACACACTATTTGGTCTGTATCCCTTTGGTCTGTATTCAATTCCAACGGGCTGTCCATCCAGGAAGGAGAAGTAGTGTGTGCTCGTGGGGCAGCCCCTTCTGTCCCTCTCTAGAGAGCCTGTGGGAGGACTGAGGTAACTCACACTAATTATTTTTGCTGAGGTTAAACAGGAAAGTAGTTTCTAATTAGTTTTAAATAAGAAATTCATAGAAAAGTGATAGAGAGATCTTCCAGAAACAGTGGACTTCACTTAACTGCTGGACTTTGGTTATAATATATAAGACGACTTTCTATTTTGAAATGGGTTCTAAGTTGTCACTTGAGTAACACTTCAGACTTGCTTCTCTGAAGTGCTGCAGTGACAGCAGGCACTGAATTTGCTGCAGCAAGGAAATCTGTTCTGAATTGCTATATCAGGTTTGCTCTTGGTGTTAGTTGTGGGAGTAGGCTGTATGCATTTACAATGCAAATGAGAAAGGACTCCTTTCACTTTGCTCCTAGTAGATGTAAGCAGCTTTCACATTAGAAGACTGAAAAAACATAATAGTCTAGACATTGTAGTCCAGTGGTGTATCTTAGTTCTCATTGATCAGCTCATCATTTACTGAAGTATTTTATTCCTATATAAAGTTAACATATAGTTACTTAATCTAAACCCACCGTCTACCTTTTATTACAAGAACATTAATGGGTCTGAATTTTAAAAAGCATCTACCTCTCCAGCTGGGAATCTCATCTAATATGTCTCTTGTATTATTTCTTATTGATTATGTAGTAGACGTTTGGCTCTTTAAAAAAAGTCTAATAACTACATAGCGCAAAAATGAGGGAAAAATCTAGATGTGATTGACTTGAAATTCACATTGTATCTCCCTGATCCCAACAGAAGTGCGGAATTGTCTCTGGTTTTGAGAACTTTCAGTACCAATGGTGGGAGGGAGCTCTATAATAATTTAACTAATTCACAAATCAGTTTTAACACAGAATAAGCAGCATGACAGAAGTATGTCTTTTAGAGAGATTTATGTATTGACAAAGTAGTGACTGCACAGAAGAGGAGAGAATTGCATCATTCGCAGAGGGCATGAGAGTGGAGCAGTGATTTAATGAGAAGCTGACTATAGGGAGGAACTCTGGCAGAATGGAAATAGGAGCATATTTGTAGCTAAATTTTCCCTTTAGATCTTCGGCACCCTCTCGGCTAAATACTGGGGTTGAAGAAATGTGACTTTTATTTAAGATTCACCAAAAATAGGTCTCGGGAGGAATTTGAATGAGAATGCATGTGTGTGGGAGGGGGATGGCATACTGGAGTGAGAAGGCTTTTTCTTTACAGAGTGGGCAGCACGGAGGAAGTGTGAAAAAGTAGCAGGAGGGGGAGACAAATAGGCATTTCTGACTAAGTTGTTGTGACAGGAGGCAAGGTCCAAGAAAAAATTTAGGATGGTAAGTCTTTAAGACCAGACCTGATCTGATATGGTAATGTGGAGGAAAGTACTGTAGAGGTTTGAAGGAAGGACATGATTTGAAGAGAGAGCAATTGAACAGATGTTTATTAGAGTTACCAGAAAGCAATGTTATGAGTACTGAGATGAATTTATAATGTTTAGGGTTTGGATGAGTGCTAAAAGCCATTTGGACAAGGTAAAGTGTTAGATATCTATTATGCTGTTGAAAGTTCAGTGAATGAGAGATGAGCGAAAGCGCAAGGCTTTGTTGTGCTGCAGGGGTGAATAATGGGGAAAATAGAGGGTTTTGCAAGAGGAATGGAAAAAAATTGCAGAAGGGGCTGGTGTGAGAGGAACAAGAGGTCTACTTTGTCAATGTTGAGCTTTAGCTCGTCATCGCTCATTCAAGATATGTGCTAGCTGACAAAGGATAGAGCAGATGAACTAATAAGTGTGAGAGCATCAAAAATCTGAGGAGTAAAACAGATGGGAGACTGTCAAATGAGAACACAATAGGTGAAAAACAGCAGACTTGCAAGTTCTTAGGACAGAGATATAGCAAAAGCTGAATCTCAAATATTTTGCTGCCCAGCAGCCATTGTTACCTACCTCGCTCTTCTAATATCTCAGTTCAGGCTGTTTTTTCCTTGCCTTATGTTACAAGTGGTATTGTGAATCTCTCATTGTCACATACAGGAGAGATGAATCTATCTCGTTTTGTATTAAGATAGATACTGTGCTTTTAAATACAGTTTAATTAGAGTAATTCAAAGCTAAACTCCTATAGCTGTTAAAACACTTAAGACCTGAAAAATGTACTTTGGTGTATTATAAAATCTGTAGGTAGCTTCACGTCTGGAGACCTCATAGGTTCATATTTCTCTATGGTAATGGAAAATTCTCCTCTGACTTAGTTTTTGCAAGGTTAGTACTTTCTTTCCACGAAGAGGTATATAGACGCCTCTGATCCACTGGAGTTGCATAGAGGTCCTATTTAGAGGTCTAGTTCTTCTTATGGCATCTGCACCAGAACTGTGCTGTCTTGGCTTCTTGTGGTGCTTGTGACCAGGCACATGGGGATACGTGCAGGCTGTCAGTGGCCCTACTTCAGACTTGCTGATATTTAACTGTGGATTCTCCTTTCTAAAGGGATCAGCTCAAGCCAGGGGCAAAAAAATGAATACCATTGATACCTGGACTTTCCCTTTCTGCACTTGAGGGATGCTATCTGCCAGGAAAGGGCTTTGTATCGGAAATATCAGCTGAGTGATTTGCCTCAAACTTTCAAGCAGCTCAGAAGTACATCTAAAGCCCTGAATAGAGGATGATATAAAAGT
Source organism: Pelecanoides urinatrix (assembly GCA_013400755.1). NCBI lineage: Eukaryota > Metazoa > Chordata > Aves > Procellariiformes > Procellariidae > Pelecanoides > Pelecanoides urinatrix. Next base: position 125,482 of record VZTQ01010703.1, on the reverse strand, counting down.
GCTATTTAACACAGTCTTGTATGATATCAGTGGTTACACAGTACTTGCTTAAAGCAATCTGGCTCTGATTGTCCAGAAGATCTAACTTCAATATCAATAAAAACTGAAGGTTTCCTGGAATTATAAGAGAAGATGGAAGAACCTGAACACACTGCAAATGAGGCAATTCTTAATTCATATAACTCTGTTATTGTTTCCTTTTCTGTTATACCTAATTATCTGTGTTTCACAATTCAGGTTTTACATACTCTTGCCCCTTTCTGTTTTGTTTTTAAAGATCTTCAAAGTTAAGAACAGCCTACTTTACTAATTGTTTTTTTGAGTCAGGCATTTCTGCCATTTAATTTGAATACAAAAAGCTGTATGTTTATCTCATTCCATTTCTAGGCATAAAGCTGATGCAATTTAAAATATGGTTTAAATGGAAAGGGACTGAAGGCAGTCAAATAAACTTGGAAAACATATCTATCTCCATTTTCTGGGAAAACAACAAGCCTACTGAAGGCTTTTAGCAAACCTTAAGAGATGCCTGTTATAAGATTATATACTGTAACATTCTATTAAAGAAACATTTAAAAATAGTGTTAGGAAACCATTAAATCTTATTAGATGATTTCATTTGGACTTTTGTGTAAATGGGTTTTTAAAGTGAACTTGGAGATTGCATTGCTTTGCAAACTTTTTGTCAAAGATTTGGTGCTACCCTGATAGTCCTGTACCACAGGGACACTTGAAATCAGATGAGGGCCATGAAGGGCCTGCTGCTGTGTACCACAGGAACGTATGAATGATGGCCGTAACAATCCCCATGGCTGTTGAATCCTTGGACACTGCACGGGTAACTGTGATGAATCTGTGCCTTGTGCATTATATTCCTCTGAAACCAATGCAAATTGGACATCCTAACTAACAGCTTTGTTCACATACTTTACTCGTATATCTTATTTGTAAAAGTTACTGATGGAAAAGAGAAATATAAAATATCTATTCTGTCTAAGTCTGGCAACAAGATGCTTTGTCAAATGGCATCACAAAGAGTGCTGTGGTATAGACACATCAACTTTGAATTCTATAGAGATCACTGGTGTGCTTCAGAAAAGCCACTCAACAGGCGGTAAATTAAAACAACTTCTGTCCCCTAACAAGATGGGATGGCTTTAAATCACTGACCTGAAGGCTAAAAAAAAAAATTGTCAGTTATCCAGTCTGAATTAATATTTCATAACAACACAGTTTGCATTTCTGAGCAGAGCCTGTATTAGGTCACCGAGGTGACCAACACAAAAAACAGCTTCTGAAGTTTGCCTGGGCTGTGATCAGAATAAACTAATTAGTTGCAATATTTCTTGTGCATCTTAATTTTTTTGGTACTTTCTTTTTGTACTTGTTCCCATGGTTTTGGTGTGCTGCTTAGAAGACAGTTAAAACAGTTTTTTTTTTTTTGCAAATAATACAAACACGTAAATCTTCATGGAGATTTGAAGTACCTATTGTGAATGTCTAGCATCAGACAGTAGGGAGACTATCCTCCTATCTGCGTGATGGAAGTCCTTCCTCTAATGCCTAATTTGAATTTGGTTTTTGCATGATTACTGGCTTACCATAGTCAATGGATTATTTATATAATCACCTCTGTGGATTACAGAGGGCTAATGTTTTTCATTGGTGTTTAAGTGCTTGTGTGAAAAGCAAAGGTTTGGGAAGTCAGGTACATGTTTCCTACTCTTTAATAATCTACTGTCATTGTATTGTGAAAAGGCAATGAGAAATCCAAGCAGAGTATTAAGCCAGTTGTGGGAGACAACATCTGGATGCTGTAGGACAGCTAGGAACAGGAGACATGACTTCTTATTACAGATCCCGCATACTTTACGTTCTTCTCTTTGAGACTTGACGCTATATAGCCCTGTTACAAAAAAATATGTGGTTAAAAGCCAGAAGCTGTCAATCAGTTATACTTAACACTACTAGATAGCTACTTATTCATGCCAAAACAGCGTGTATACATATGTTTTCTCCCTTCTTCAGCCACAGTCCAAATGTTACAATCTTGGGTTAAAGACTAAATGCCACTTTCAGGGTGATACCGACGATAAGTGGCCCTAGTTTTAACGTTTTTCTCCAATATTTTGCATGCAACTTTTATTCAACTGAATGTTTATTATTTTATTCTGTAGAATAAAAGTTCTATTTGGCAACCCTGAAAGTTCAAATTGGGACCTGTACTTTTAAAGTAAGGGGTCCCAACTTTTTTCTTGTGAAAAAATAGTTCCAAATAGCACTTAAATTTCCTTAGACCTACATATTTTTTCTAAAAATATTGGATCATGAATGTCTGGGCAGAAAATCAAGCACCTGGCAGTGTGGTAGATACTTAATTTATATACATTTCTTAAAAATGATATCCTGAAATGAAGGACAAGTTGGAAAGGGAGAAGTTTTTTCTGTGTGGAACACCAGCTTTCTCAGGCACAGCAGAACAGCTGTTGTGAGACACTGCTGGAGGTGCTGAGTGGGCTGTGGTGCCATGCAGTGACCTATAAGAAGGGAAACATGTTAGGAATAAAAATAAACATAAATGTCAATGCTGATGAATAGAATTAAGGTTTGTTTGCAGACCACCTGGGAGTGTGTGTGTATATATATATTTTAATATATTTATATAAAAAAATACACTTGCACATGGAGAGGCATATTAAATGCAGAAGAGAATTTGAAGAGTTGTATGAAGAAGCATTAAGAATTGTACAAAGACCTTAATCATTAAGTTAATAAAAAGTAGACACAATTAAGCAGTATAAAGTGTTTAGATTATTCAGTTGAAGGAAGCAGTCATAGAATCATAGCATGATTTGGTTGGAAGGGACCTTCAAAGATCATGTAGTCCAACTCCCTGCCATGGACAGGGCCATCTTCCACTAGATCAAGTTGCTCAAAATCCAACCCAACCTGATCTCAAATACCTTTCNGGCAACAAGATGCTTTGTCAAATGGCATCACAAAGAGTGCTGTGGTATAGACACATCAACTTTGAATTCTATAGAGATCACTGGTGTGCTTCAGAAAAGCCACTCAACAGGCGGTAAATTAAAACAACTTCTGTCCCCTAACAAGATGGGATGGCTTTAAATCACTGACCTGAAGGCTAAAAAAAAAAATTGTCAGTTATCCAGTCTGAATTAATATTTCATAACAACACAGTTTGCATTTCTGAGCAGAGCCTGTATTAGGTCACCGAGGTGACCAACACAAAAAACAGCTTCTGAAGTTTGCCTGGGCTGTGATCAGAATAAACTAATTAGTTGCAATATTTCTTGTGCATCTTAATTTTTTTGGTACTTTCTTTTTGTACTTGTTCCCATGGTTTTGGTGTGCTGCTTAGAAGACAGTTAAAACAGTTTTTTTTTTTTTGCAAATAATACAAACACGTAAATCTTCATGGAGATTTGAAGTACCTATTGTGAATGTCTAGCATCAGACAGTAGGGAGACTATCCTCCTATCTGCGTGATGGAAGTCCTTCCTCTAATGCCTAATTTGAATTTGGTTTTTGCATGATTACTGGCTTACCATAGTCAATGGATTATTTATATAATCACCTCTGTGGATTACAGAGGGCTAATGTTTTTCATTGGTGTTTAAGTGCTTGTGTGAAAAGCAAAGGTTTGGGAAGTCAGGTACATGTTTCCTACTCTTTAATAATCTACTGTCATTGTATTGTGAAAAGGCAATGAGAAATCCAAGCAGAGTATTAAGCCAGTTGTGGGAGACAACATCTGGATGCTGTAGGACAGCTAGGAACAGGAGACATGACTTCTTATTACAGATCCCGCATACTTTACGTTCTTCTCTTTGAGACTTGACGCTATATAGCCCTGTTACAAAAAAATATGTGGTTAAAAGCCAGAAGCTGTCAATCAGTTATACTTAACACTACTAGATAGCTACTTATTCATGCCAAAACAGCGTGTATACATATGTTTTCTCCCTTCTTCAGCCACAGTCCAAATGTTACAATCTTGGGTTAAAGACTAAATGCCACTTTCAGGGTGATACCGACGATAAGTGGCCCTAGTTTTAACGTTTTTCTCCAATATTTTGCATGCAACTTTTATTCAACTGAATGTTTATTATTTTATTCTGTAGAATAAAAGTTCTATTTGGCAACCCTGAAAGTTCAAATTGGGACCTGTACTTTTAAAGTAAGGGGTCCCAACTTTTTTCTTGTGAAAAAATAGTTCCAAATAGCACTTAAATTTCCTTAGACCTACATATTTTTTCTAAAAATATTGGATCATGAATGTCTGGGCAGAAAATCAAGCACCTGGCAGTGTGGTAGATACTTAATTTATATACATTTCTTAAAAATGATATCCTGAAATGAAGGACAAGTTGGAAAGGGAGAAGTTTTTTCTGTGTGGAACACCAGCTTTCTCAGGCACAGCAGAACAGCTGTTGTGAGACACTGCTGGAGGTGCTGAGTGGGCTGTGGTGCCATGCAGTGACCTATAAGAAGGGAAACATGTTAGGAATAAAAATAAACATAAATGTCAATGCTGATGAATAGAATTAAGGTTTGTTTGCAGACCACCTGGGAGTGTGTGTGTATATATATATTTTAATATATTTATATAAAAAAATACACTTGCACATGGAGAGGCATATTAAATGCAGAAGAGAATTTGAAGAGTTGTATGAAGAAGCATTAAGAATTGTACAAAGACCTTAATCATTAAGTTAATAAAAAGTAGACACAATTAAGCAGTATAAAGTGTTTAGATTATTCAGTTGAAGGAAGCAGTCATAGAATCATAGCATGATTTGGTTGGAAGGGACCTTCAAAGATCATGTAGTCCAACTCCCTGCCATGGACAGGGCCATCTTCCACTAGATCAAGTTGCTCAAAATCCAACCCAACCTGATCTCAAATACCTTTCAGGGATGGGGAAACTACAACTTCTCTGGGCAACCTGTTCCAGTGTCTCACCACCCTCATAGTAAAATATTTCTTCCTTATGTCTAATCTGAATCTACCCTCTTTTAGTTTAAACCCATTGCCCCTTGTCCTATCACTACAGGCCCTTGTAAAAAGTCTCTCTCCAACTTTCCTATAAGCCCCCTTTAATTATTGAAAGGCTGCAATAAGGCCTCGCCAGAGCCTTCTCTTCTCCAGGCTGAACAACCCCAACTGTCAGCCATTCTTCACAGGAGAGGTGTTCCAGCACTCTGACCATTTTTGTGGCCCTCCTCTGGACCTGGTCCATGTCTGTCTTGTACTAGGGGCCCAAGAGCTGGATGCGGTACTCCAGGTGGGGTCTCATGAGAGTGGAGAAAAGGGGGAGAATCACCTCCTTCAAAATGCTTGCCATGCTTCCTTTTATGCAGCCCAGGATACGATTGGCTTTCTGGGCTCTAAGTGCACGTTGCTGGCTCATGTCCGATTTTTCAGCCACCAGTATCTCCACACAAGGATATGAGTCCTTCTCCACAGAGCTGCTCTCAGTCCATTCATCGCCCAGTCTGTACTTATACTGGGGATTACCCCAACCCAGGTGCAGGACCTTGCACTTAGTTGAACTTCATGAGGTTCACACTGGCCCACTTCTCAGCCTGTCAAAGTCCCTCTGGGTGGCATCCCTTCTCTCAAGTGTATTAACTGTATCACTCAGCTTGGTGTCATCCACAGACTTACTGAGGATGCACTCAATCCCACGATGTCACTGATGAAGACAGTAAATAGTACTGGTCCTGATACAGACCCCTGAGGGACACTGCTTCTTACTGATCTCCATTTGGACACTGAGCCAGACTGGAACTGTTTGGATGTGGCCATCCAGCCAATTTCTTACCCGTTGAATAGTTCATCCATCAAGTCCATATATCTCCAATTTAGAGACACGGATATTCTGTGGGACAGTGTCAAAGGCTTTTCAGAAGTCAAGATAGATGACATGATATCAGTTGCTCTTCCCTTTTCCACCAATACAGTCACTTCAGTAGTTAGAGTGAAGTTCTTTGTTACTAACCAGTGACTCATTAGGAAATAATAACCTTATGTAGTAGTCAGGACTGTAGGCATTAATATAATATGAGTAAACCCAAAAGTTATTCTAAATTTTAGCAGGCCATTGTTGATTTAAATAATGCTAAGAGAAGGAAGTGTGTAAATTGATATTTCAACAAAAAATTGTGCTCTACAAAGTTTTACAGTAGCTACTCTATGTAACTCGGGAACTAGCAAAAGCTGTCTGCCTTGCAGATTCCCTATCTTATAAGCACAGACCTTAACAGAGCAATTTCAAATCCCAAATATATCGATCATATTTTCAACTGCTGGAAGCTGGCATGGCTCTGCCTTCAGTGAAGTGATGTTCGTTTAAAACAGTAAAACATATTAGCCTTTAGTCTGCAATAACCTTTAGCACATCTGATTCATTGTGCTTCAGGGACAAAGTTACAGGCTATAACCAAGAGAATGAATGGAATAATAGTGATTTATTTATACTTAGTAATTTTTTGTAGTCCTTTTCCATGACATAGCTCATCTATGGAGACACAGAAAGCAGTGCAAAGTACTGAAAATTGTTTTTCACTGTTGGATGAAATAAGCGAAACATGCAGTGCTTTGGCAGCAGGTTAAATCAGTTTTCAGAGGTGGTGAGGAATGATTGCTTAAGTATGTTGCTCTGTGTATTTCAGCTTATTTTAAGTTTTGGTGAGTAATAAAAACAAATATAGTACTTGATGGAAAATTTCTAATTCATTGCATTTTTTTTGCTAAAAGGNTTCCCTTCAGATAGTTGTAGATTATGTATGATTATATTTTTTCCGAACTTTTCTATGATGTGCTTTGTATGCGACTGGAATGATGAATTACTGAAAATAAAATGGAAAATAACCTTAGGTGGTAAATATATACTCATTATTCTGAATATATGTTAATTATTCTGTGATACATGATCTAAATCCTGATCTCTGCTGGAGAGGCTCTACTAAAAGGGGAAAAGATACCTAATGAAAAAAAGAGGCCATATAAAAATGAGAGAGTCTATTCTAAAAAGTAAGCAGATGTCTGGATCATTTTATCATAGTTTCTAGGATGTTGTGCTGATATTAATCTGAATAATTGGATTTTTAAAATTAAAAATATCCATTTTGTAGCCTGATATGTAGAAGTGTTAATTTTAGCAATGCAGGTACAATAATCATTCATTACATACGTTTGATCTGGATAAAAACAATGTTATAAAGGAGGAAAAATTGCATGTGGAAATGTACCAAATATCCTGATAGTGTGTATTTCAGTAACAGAACTTCTTTGAACTTATTAATATTTACAGTTCAAATCTTTCTTATTACTTAATTTTTTTGATAGAAAAAGTATTAAAATAAAATTCATAATATATTCACTTCTTGTTTAACACATGTTGATTCTTATTTTTTGTGTTGCTGCAAATTGCACTTCAGACTTGTGGCCATAGAAACTCTTGTAGCTTATTATAACAAAACCAATCAACTGACAAAGCTCAATCAATCTGAAAATGTCATGTCAGGAATTTGGTCCCTACTAGAGAAGTATCTTCTTTTGCTGCAATATGAAAAGAACAGTGCAACTGACACCTGAATTTTGACTTTTGCAAACATTTGTTTACCCTTTTATTGCAGAACACCTACAATTTGCTGGGAGCGGAATTAGAAAAGGTGTTACCCTACATATAACCCTATATCACTGCAGAAACAACTGAAAATGGAAATATCTGTACAATGCTTTAAAAAAGGTGTCAAGAAGAAAAAATGTCTTAAATCAGTTTACAAAAATATAAAAAGGAATGGTAAGATTTCTTTATTTTTTCTTCAGAAAGATTAATTTATGCTGGAAACAGTGAGGCTTATGAGGTCACTAGAGCATTTGCTTTTAGGGAAGAAAGAAAAGTGGCTCTCACACAAAGGAACAATAAGAAATGAAACAAAGAAATAGCAAATTAAATCAATAGGGATTAGATCTTAGTAATTTCTTCCACTCTTATTACCAGCTGCAGTCATCTTGAGAATTTTTAACCTCATAGGCATGCTAATTTCTCATCTATAAAAATGCACTGTTCTTGAAAGTACTCAGTTGCTTTCCAGCATAATGTAAGGCTTACTTTTATATATGTGTATATATACGTAAAAAAATCAGATACATACAACACCTTTTGTACGAGTCTGAAAACAAATTACTGGGGTGGCTTTTATTTTGGTGAGGGAGCTGATCTACCACCACCAGAGCTTTTGAAACTTTGCTAAAGTTCTTTTTTCTGTCTTGATGTTGGCATGATGCTGTGGAAATAACTTGTAACAAGAGGCGGCGTAATAGAGGCAATATGTAACGAGTGATAACACGTAAATACTCGGTAAAACCTGAAACAAAGCTCCATATATGTACATAAAGATGTGCGTATATGAATGTAGTTACTATTAATTGTGTTAGAGTTCTCATGTGCTGATGTGCCATTGCAGTAGTGAAGATTTTGCTGGCTACCTCCAAGCTCACAGAGACAGATATATAACAGCTTCGTTTGAATGTGAAAAGAGGTGCATGGAAGAAAATTATAGAGCTCTTTGCAATGTAACAGACAATTTTCTGTTTTACAATGTGTAACAACTAAATAGTCTTATCCTGTTACTATTATCTTGATAATCAATAATCTGTATTGTTCTTGTTTTGTACAGTAATGTTTGCTTAAATTTCTTGTATACGTGCAAAATTTTGTGCTGAAAACACCACCAGCTTAAAAAGTCAGAGCCGCTACTGACTCAGTTCTTGGGTACCGCGGAGTGGCTCACCCATGACTAAGCCTCTGGTTAAGGTTGAGAGAGTAAGCTCAGAGGTATGAGTGCATTTGAGATTGGAAAGGGACTGCCAAAGCAAACTGATGGCTGCAGAAAGAATCCATCCCTGAGGAATTTTTTGGCTTGGGAAGGGTTGGGTTTCCTTGTCCACCCTAATTGTGAGAAAGGGAACCCAGAGCAGCAGTTGTAGGGAGCTGGAAAGCAGCTTCCTAAGTGAATTGAGGGCTGGTGCTGGAATTCTCCATTGGCTGTGGGGACCTGGGATTATTGCTCAGGCAAGGGTTGAGGCTGAGAGGGGAAAAATGAGTAAGATTTGGAGCTGGGCTGGAAAATGGCTTGTCATGGGCTAGGCAGAGTAAACTTACAGTGGATTTCGATACTGGGCTTTATTTAAGAGCCGATGAGATAAGAGCTTTTACCCTGCTTGGTTAGCTGTCACATGAGCTCACGTGCTTGCACACAGTACTACATTTCCTAGGTCTCGCGTTCCTTTCCTGGCAAAGAGATCGCTGCTGGTCCAGGGAGGTTGGGCAGAAAGTTGTGGTTCCAGCTGTGCGGCTACTCACAGTTCTGCAGTTATGCAGTTATGGTCTCTGGCATTACTGACCAAGGTCCCTGGGCACCCCTGGCATTTGTCTTCATGCATCCTTCATCTCCAGGTTTTTCCCCAGCATGGATCGTTTTCTTTGTCTCTCCTAGCTCTCCTCTTGTTTTCTAGACAATTTTTTTCGGGAACCCTTCCTTTTTGCATCAGCTCTTCTTTACAGAACTTCAGATTCCTGGTTTTCCCTATCTAAACAGTCTATATGCAGAAGCACGATATGTAATCAGCTTTCTAATCCGTGGTTATGTCTCATCTCTTTTGTATGAATTGAAGAATTCAGGATGTGCTGCTTTTGTGTAGATGTTACCAAAATACGCAATCAGTCTATACTGGTTGCAACTAGCAAACAGACTTCCACTTCAGAGTTTAGAAGTTGTGTTTTGGATGTTCACCCCCGCCTTACACCCCCCCCCAGTTATCTGCGCCTGTGTTTGCATTCACAGCTAAAGCTGCATGTTGCCTATGACAGGCAGCTAGAGTTCTCCCCTGGAGAAAAAGGAGTCTCGCAACAGACTATGAGTTCAAAACTGCCTGCTAAGTTTTGACTTGAGACCGGGGCTGACCAGTTTTGAGTTGAGTCCAGTACTATAGCTGAAATGGAGACAGTATACGATTCCCTTACTTTGAGTATGCAAATATCCACTGCTCTTTAGTCAAGGGAACAAGACTTGTGACAAGCCAGTACTCATTCATGTTGTAATTATTCTTCTAAACTGTAGGTACAGGACCTTGTTTTAGTGCTGGTTTAAACAGTATTAAATTTACTCTGGTTTCTCAAGTGCACGAAACTGTTTTCCAGATTTTCACAACTCCTTGCATGTAAAAAGAGATTTTTCAGGTAAATGCGTGATAAATTGCCAGTCAGGTGAACTTGTTAATTTTTAGCAGAATGTTTCTTCTTGTGAGACATTAGCTGTACTGCAGGTGAATGTAAAAGTCTGGCTGGAGTTAAAGTGAGTTCAAGCAGAGCCAGTGACAATTTTGCTTTGAAGCCAGATTTACTGGTAGAAAGTACCATAAATTTTTTTTCTTAAAATATCAGGTTTTGCTTTTAAATAGCTTGATGTTGATATTCAACAGCTCTGAATTTCCAGGTAATTAGCATAACTCTCTCAGCAGGAAGGTTGTCCTTCCTGACAAAGATGTCACTGTCAGTGATACTGTCTCTTTGACTCAGATCTGCTACGACTGCTGTGTTTTCATTCTGACAGGTCAAACAGGTGGATATCAAACAAAAGCTCTGTCTCCCAAGGTGGTATCAGATGTGATTCTAGGAGCAAGTAAAATTGCTAGCATTTCCTTGCTTGTTTAATCTCTCTTTCTGGGTATTGTGTGCAGAGCCCAGAGTGCCACATTCTCTAGTCATAGTGTCTTCCTGAAAACTATTGTGCTTATGGTTTTAGAAGTATGCTTTCATAGCACGTACAATTTATTCAGTGCCCATGAAAGGTGTTAAGGAAATAAATACTCCTTTCCTTTGCAAATGAACTGAGTATGATTTGAAATGTTGACCACTTGTACTGAAAGCACAGAGCTTCCTGCTGTCCTGTTATGGATTCAGATTGACAGTCCTAAAGGATAAATATTATTTGCATCCTGAGTAGGCACAGCCTATGTAACAGTATTGATTTTTCCAATGTGAATTGGTCTGGGAAGATGATGATCAAATTTCCGTGACGTCCTTGCAGAGATCTCCAATTAGAATCAATTAATGTGAGGGTGGGTTTGGTGATGACCACCTAAAGNTCTTTGCAATGTAACAGACAATTTTCTGTTTTACAATGTGTAACAACTAAATAGTCTTATCCTGTTACTATTATCTTGATAATCAATAATCTGTATTGTTCTTGTTTTGTACAGTAATGTTTGCTTAAATTTCTTGTATACGTGCAAAATTTTGTGCTGAAAACACCACCAGCTTAAAAAGTCAGAGCCGCTACTGACTCAGTTCTTGGGTACCGCGGAGTGGCTCACCCATGACTAAGCCTCTGGTTAAGGTTGAGAGAGTAAGCTCAGAGGTATGAGTGCATTTGAGATTGGAAAGGGACTGCCAAAGCAAACTGATGGCTGCAGAAAGAATCCATCCCTGAGGAATTTTTTGGCTTGGGAAGGGTTGGGTTTCCTTGTCCACCCTAATTGTGAGAAAGGGAACCCAGAGCAGCAGTTGTAGGGAGCTGGGAAGCAGCTTCCTAAGTGAATTGAGGGCTGGTGCTGGAATTCTCCATTGGCTGTGGGGACCTGGGATTATTGCTCAGGCAAGGGTTGAGGCTGAGAGGGGAAAAATGAGTAAGATTTGGAGCTGGGCTGGAAAATGGCTTGTCATGGGCTAGGCAGAGTAAACTTACAGTGGATTTCGATACTGGGCTTTATTTAAGAGCCGATGAGATAAGAGCTTTTACCCTGCTTGGTTAGCTATCACATGAGCTCACGTGCTTGCACACAGTACTACATTTCCTAGGTCTCGCGTTCCCTTCCTGGCAAAGAGATCGCTGCTGGTCCAGGGAGGTTGGGCAGAAAGTTGTGGTTCCAGCTGTGCGGCTACTCACAGTTCTGCAGTTATGCAGTTATGGTCTCTGGCATTACTGACCAAGGTCCCTGGGCACCCCTGGCATTTGTCTTCATGCATCCTTCATCTCCAGGTTTTTCCCCAGCATGGATCGTTTTCTTTGTCTCTCCTAGCTCTCCTCTTGTTTTCTAGACAATTTTTTTCGGGAACCCTTCCTTTTTGCATCAGCTCTTCTTTACAGAACTTCAGATTCCTGGTTTTCCCTATCTAAACAGTCTATATGCAGAAGCACGATATGTAATCAGCTTTCTAATCCGTGGTTATGTCTCATCTCTTTTGTATGAATTGAAGAATTCAGGATGTGCTGCTTTTGTGTAGATGTTACCAAAATATGCAATCAGTCTATACTGGTTGCAACTAGCAAACAGACTTCCACTTCAGAGTTTAGAAGTTGTGTTTTGGATGTTCACCCCCGCCTTACACCCCCCCCCAGTTATCTGCGCCTGTGTTTGCATTCACAGCTAAAGCTGCATGTTGCCTATGACAGGCAGCTAGAGTTCTCCCCTGGAGAAAAAGGAGTCTCGCAACAGACTATGAGTTCAAAACTGCCTGCTAAGTTTTGACTTGAGACCGGGGCTGACCAGTTTTGAGTTGAGTCCAGTACTATAGCTGAAATGGAGACAGTATACGATTCCCTTACTTTGAGTATGCAAATATCCACTGCTCTTTAGTCAAGGGAACAAGACTTGTGACAAGCCAGTACTCATTCATGTTGTAATTATTCTTCTAAACTGTAGGTACAGGACCTTGTTTTAGTGCTGGTTTAAACAGTATTAAATTTACTCTGGTTTCTCAAGTGCACGAAACTGTTTTCCAGATTTTCACAACTCCTTGCATGTAAAAAGAGATTTTTCAGGTAAATGCATGATAAATTGCCAGTCAGGTGAACTTGTTAATTTTTAGCAGAATGTTTCTTCTTGTGAGACATTAGCTGTACTGCAGGTGAATGTAAAAGTCTGGCTGGAGTTAAAGTGAGTTCAAGCAGAGCCAGTGACAATTTTGCTTTGAAGCCAGATTTACTGGTAGAAAGTACCATAAATTTTTTTTCTTAAAATATCAGGTTTTGCTTTTAAATAGCTTGATGTTGATATTCAACAGCTCTGAATTTCCAGGTAATTAGCATAACTCTCTCAGCAGGAAGGTTGTCCTTCCTGACAAAGATGTCACTGTCAGTGATACTGTCTCTTTGACTCAGATCTGCTACGACTGCTGTGTTTCCATTCTGACAGGTCAAACAGGTGGATATCAAACAAAAGCTCTGTCTCCCAAGGTGGTATCAGATGTGATTCTAGGAGCAAGTAAAATTGCTAGCATTTCCTTGCTTGTTTAATCTCTCTTTCTGGGTATTGTGTGCAGAGCCCAGAGTGCCACATTCTCTAGTCATAGTGTCTTCCTGAAAACTATTGTGCTTATGGTTTTAGAAGTATGCTTTCATAGCACGTACAATTTATTCAGTGCCCATGAAAGGTGTTAAGGAAATAAATACTCCTTTCCTTTGCAAATGAACTGAGTATGATTTGAAATGTTGACCACTTGTACTGAAAGCACAGAGCTTCCTGCTGTCCTGTTATGGATTCAGATTGACAGTCCTAAAGGATAAATATTATTTGCATCCTGAGTAGGCACAGCCTATGTAACAGTATTGATTTTTCCAATGTGAATTGGTCTGGGAAGATGATGATCAAATTTCCGTGACGTCCTTGCAGAGATCTCCAATTAGAATCAATTAATGTGAGGGTGGGTTTGGTGATGACCACCTAAAGAAATGCACTGGGTCCATCAGTTAGAAGATGATGGTTTTAATTAAAACCAGTTAAGAAGGGCTCTAAATGTAAAAGGTCCTACATCCTCCAGAAGTTATTTCTTCCTCCAGGTCTTTGGGAAATGGGGCATTAATAAATGCTGTGAAATTATCATTACTAGTCTGGGTTCAGGTGGAAGAGAGCAACAGGAGTTTCTAAGGACCTCACAATCTCGGGAGGTAAAATTAGGATGCTAAATTGATAGAAGGTATCAGTAGACTATATTAGAGAAGTTTAAAAATTCCACATTACTGAAATAATTTCCATTTCACTTCTATTACAATTGGCAAAGTCTATTTCAATAATGGATTTTTTTTTAATTTTTCTCTATCATTTAAAAAATAACCTAAATCTCTGTGTAAGGCTTTCAATTGCAATTGTGACCACTAGAGTAATTAGACAATTAGAAAGAGAAGAAAATCTTCATGATTGAACCATGAAATTCAGAGTGCTTCTTGAAGATGGACTAGCTTCTTAGGTACATATATAATTAGGGAGATTTTTTTAAGTGCTTAAGGAAAAATACTGTTTGTGCAAATGACAGTAGTTATTTTGAACATTCTAGTTAGTTCTGCAGTTATTTTTCAAGGATGCAATCTACATACTTTAACAAGCCCCCCCAGAACAAAACAAAAAACAAAAACAAAAAAACCACCCCAAACCCACAACAAAACCCAAGCCTCAAAGACAAAATGTACTTGTATATACCCTGAAGGCATTAAACCAAATCAATTTGAATGTTTTTCTCCTAAAAATAAGACTTATTTCCTGGAACATATGGCAGTTAAAAGTGCAGCTATTCGGCATGCCTCATTCTTTCTAATGCCAGTATCTGGCTGCCTAATTCAGGTATCTGAATAAAAAGTGAGTATTGAATTTAACCTTCTAATCTTAATGTGCTGGGTCATTAGTTCCTCAGGGTCTTAGTGTGTAAACTGTACCCTGGATTACTCTTTTCCTTTTTGAGTGGATTTCTTTGGAAACAGGCCTTACTGTCTTCATTTCTCTTTGGATGATACTGTCTGGTGTAACACTTTGTGGCTGGAGATGCGTGACAGTCCTCCCTTTCCCAGCTGTGATAAGTGTTGTCTGACTGGGCCTTCCACTGTTTCCCTTTGTGAATCTGACTAAAATCAGTGTTTTTGAAGCAAAATGTGTTAGTCTTTCTCATACTTACACTGTTACAGAATCACAGTCACGGAATGGTTGAGGTTGGAAGGGACCTCTTGTCCAGTGCCCCTGCTCAAGCAGAGCCACCTGGCTGTAGCCTGTTGCCCAGGATGGTGACTGGACGGCTTTTGAATATCTCCAAGGATGGAGACTCCACAACCTCCCTGGGCAACCTGTGCCAGTGCTCAGTCACCCTCACAGTGAGGAAGTGTTTCCTGATGTCCAGAGGGAACCTCCTGGGTTACAGCTGGTGCCCATTGCCTCTGGTCCTGTCACACGGCACCACTGAAAAAAGCCTGGCTCTGTCCTCTATATACCCTCCCTTCAAGTATATCTGTACATTAATAAGATGCCCCCTGAGCCTTCTCTAGGCTAAACAGTGCAGCATGCTTGGACTTTCCTCATGAGAGATGCTTCAGTCCCTTCATCATTGTCATGGCTCTCCTCAAGAATCTCTCCATTATGCCCATGTCTCTTTTGGCCTGGGGAACCCAGAACTGGACAAGAACTCCAAACGTCTCACCACTGCTGAGTAGAGAGGCAGGATCACCTCCTTTGGCCTGCTGCATGCTATGTTTTGTGTTACTCTGCTTTCTCTGTCTCTTGGTTGGGAAAATAGGCTATTTGCAGCAGTTATTTCAGCCTTGCTGGCATGGCAGTTCTTGCTGGCATGTTTTGGACAGCTGTGTCCTTGTTTTCCTTCAGGACGTTACCAGCTGAGGTGCAAAATCCCTCTTAATCCAGTTCTTCTAGGCTTGAGAGGGACTAACCTACTGCTTTGGGTCAACCCAGGAAGAACAGTCCCTTGTAAACAAGACTTGTGTAAGGCAAATCAGTATTTTCATGTCTTTACTGTTGTGGCTTCCATAAAAACCCTTTTGTGGTTGGTTTTTTTTTTTTTATTCTCTAGTGGTTCAGACTGGAGGATATTACAGCTGACCTGACAGCTATTGCTATCAGACATATGATACAAGCAAAGCTGTTTATATGTCACTGTTCTCTTTTACTTCATCTATGTTTTGCCAGTTGAGAAAATGAAACCCAAGGGAAGATCCATATCCTTCTGGTTCCTTTTCTTGGTTTTGTGTATAATTGTATTGATCAACTCAGACTACTGGAAAAAATACTGTTCAAATCTGTATGTATTGTTCTGCAAGGAGAACTGTTAAAGAGCCATGACTATTTCCAGGATGTCATTATTAAGAGTAGAGGTTATTCATTGTCATTAACGCTAACTGTAGGTAGACGAACTGCATGAAGTCTGCAGTTTTACAAACCTCTCCTTAGGAGGTTTGCAGAAATATTGAAAATCAATATAGCTTCCATTTTACTGTATTTTAAAAATCTGCAATTTTTCCTCTTCCTGCAGGGTAATTCATCCTTGTTTTCCAGCTCAGAGAAAATCTTTGTCTAGTGGAGATGTCTCGTACAAGTGGGCACTGTAACTACCTTATTTACTGTATCTTTATTAGATGCCTAGTATGAACTCTTGGGTGTGCACTTCAAAATTGCTACAAGTTTAATTCCTCTAGTGTAAAGAAGTTCTTAAACAGCTACAGATTCACAGTCTGAATTTTACTTGTATCTCTAACTCGGGGAGAATGAATGAAACATGCCAGACAAAGCAAATGGTGCAGCTGTTGGCAAAATATCTGTCTAGCCATAAATGGGAACATCTGGGATCTCTCACTCATCACAATGGACAGTACAAACAGCCAGTGCTATATTTAGAGATTTTGTTCATTCCTTTTGCTTTCACTACACTGTGCTGAAGATGTAAGAATTCATTCAGTTCACTGTTTTGCCCAAGTCTGGATTTTCAGATGACTGATCACATTATTAATCTACTCATCTATGTCCTCAGGGAAGAGCTGAATGGGAAGGACTAAGGATTCCATGCTTCTGAATTTTGAAGAGTGGTTCTGATTTACATTTAATTAAACTTTCCAGCTACTTGCAGGTGCTTGGACAGATATTTGCCGATGTCTAAATTTCCTAGTAAGCATAAGTATGAAGTCTGAAAAAAAAAATCAGTTAACGTAAATGTGCTCTTCCTATCAAGATGATGGAAAACAACACTGCTGCCCTTCCAAAATTGTTGCTGTATGACTCAAAGATAAGAAACTTTGAATCATATCTAACTATAACGTCTTTTTGGTACTGCATCTTGATTCTACTTCTAATCACAGAATGGTTGAGATTGGAAAGGACTTCTGGAGGTCATCTGATCCAATACCCTGCTCAAGCAGGGCTATGTAGATCCAGTTGACCAGGACCATGTCCAGATGGTTTTTGAATATCTCCAAGGAAGGAGACTCCACAACCTCCCTGGGCAACCTGTGCCAGTGCTCAGTCACCCTCTCAGTGAAAAAGTGTTTCCTCATGTTCATCTGGAGCCTTCTGTGTTTCAGTTGGTGTCCATTGCCTCTTGTTCTGTTACTGAGCACCACTGAAAAGAGCATGGCTCCATCCTCTTTGCACTCTCTCTTCAGGTATATCTGTACATAAATAAGATGCTCCCTGAGGCTTCTCTTCTCTAGGCTAAACAGTGCAGCTCTCTCAGACTTATCTCATGCTCCAGCCTCTTAATAATTTTCATGGCTCTTGCCATGAAATCTTCTTGCAAGAATTGTTCCAGTATGTCCATGTGTCTTTTGCACTGCAGAACCCAGAACTGGACCCAGCACTCCAGGTTTGGGATTACTAATGGTGGTAATACTTCTCCTAACACAGCCCATGATACTGTTAGCTGTCTTTGTAGCAAGGGCACATTGCTGGCTCATGTTCAACTTGGTGCCCACCAGGACCCCTAGGTCCTTTTCTGAGCTGCTTTCCAGCTGGTCAGTCCTCAGTGAGTACTGGGGGTCTGGGGTTATTCCTCCCCAGGTGCAGGACTTGGCACTTCCCTTTTTTGAACTTCGTGAGGTTCCTGTCAGCCCATTTTTCCAGCCTGTTGAGGTCTCTCTGAATGGCAGCACAGCTGTCTGGTATATTATCAACCCCCTCCAGTTTTGTGCCATCAGTAGACTTGGGGTAAGTAACTCTACCCCATCATCCAGATTGTTAATGAAGATGTTGAACAGGCTTGGATCCAGTGTTGACCCCTGGGGTACACTGCTAGTTATTGGCTTCCCACTATACTTCATACAGTTGATCACCATCCTCTGGGACCGGCTNCACCCTCTCAGTGAAAAAGTGTTTCCTCATGTTCATCTGGAGCCTTCTGTGTTTCAGTTGGTGTCCATTGCCTCTTGTTCTGTTACTGAGCACCACTGAAAAGAGCATGGCTCCATCCTCTTTGCACTCTCTCTTCAGGTATATCTGTACATAAATAAGATGCTCCCTGAGGCTTCTCTTCTCTAGGCTAAACAGTGCAGCTCTCTCAGACTTATCTCATGCTCCAGCCTCTTAATAATTTTCATGGCTCTTGCCATGAAATCTTCTTGCAAGAATTGTTCCAGTATGTCCATGTGTCTTTTGCACTGCAGAACCCAGAACTGGACCCAGCACTCCAGGTTTGGGATTACTAATGGTGGTAATACTTCTCCTAACACAGCCCATGATACTGTTAGCTGTCTTTGTAGCAAGGGCACATTGCTGGCTCATGTTCAACTTGGTGCCCACCAGGACCCCTAGGTCCTTTTCTGAGCTGCTTTCCAGCTGGTCAGTCCTCAGTGAGTACTGGGGGTCTGGGGTTATTCCTCCCCAGGTGCAGGACTTGGCACTTCCCTTTTTTGAACTTCGTGAGGTTCCTGTCAGCCCATTTTTCCAGCCTGTTGAGGTCTCTCTGAATGGCAGCACAGCTGTCTGGTATATTATCAACCCCCTCCAGTTTTGTGCCATCAGTAGACTTGGGGTAAGTAACTCTACCCCATCATCCAGATTGTTAATGAAGATGTTGAACAGGCTTGGATCCAGTGTTGACCCCTGGGGTACACTGCTAGTTATTGGCTTCCCACTATACTTCATACAGTTGATCACCATCCTCTGGGACCGGCTTTTTCAGTCCACTTCACTGTCTGCTCATCCAGCCCATACTTCATCAGCTTCTCTATGAGGACCTTATGGGAGACAGTGTCAAAAGCCTTGAAGTCAAGGTAGACAATGTCTGGTGCTCTTTGGTAGTGGATAGGGGAGAGAAGCCTTATCTACCAACCCAGTCATTTAATCATAGAAAGTTATCAAGTTGGTAAAGCATGACTTACCCTTTGTGAATCCATGCTGACTAGTTCTAATCACCTTCTTGTCCTTCGTGTGCCTGGAAATGGTTCCTGGGATTAGTTGCTCCATCACCTTCCCAGGTATTGAGGTGAGGGTGACTGGCCTGCAGTTCTTTGGGTAGTCCTTCTTGAAGAGTGACATTTGATTTCCTCCAGTCCTGAGACACCTCTCCCAATTCCTGTGATCATTCAAGGATTATTGAGAGTGGTCTCACAATGACAACAGGTAGCTCCCTCAGTGCTTGTGGCTGTGTCCCATCAGGGCCATTCATTGGACTTATGAATGTTAAATTTGCATTAAGTGTTCTCTAATCTGATCCTTTTCCACCAAGGGTAAGTGTTCCTAGCTCCAGACTCTCCCTGTGTTCTCTAGGACCCTGGGATTTCTGAAGGCCAGTCCTGCCTTCTGAGACTGAGGAGAAGGTGGCATTCAGTACCTCAGCCTTCCCCATGTCCTGTGTCGCCAGGGCCTCTGGTATATTTATGCACTTATAGAAGCCCTTCTTGTTGCCTCTGACATCCCTTGCCAGAGTCAACTGCAGGTAGGCTTTTGTTTCATTTAGAGTGTATGAACTCCTGACCCTTTTAAATGAGGGACCTGTCCTGCTTATATCACTTGTAAGAAAACATCTCTAATAAAACATGTATATTACTTTCTTGTAGCAATATTAAAGCTAACACGTGCTTTATTGCTCCCTGTAGACATAAGAGCTGTGATTATGAAGAAAAAATGTATTATGAAGAGCTTTTAATCAAATTAAACCCTTTGACAGATATTGATTTAACATAATGCATTTATAAATTCCATATGCTATTAAGAGGATGTCTGTCTTCAAAGAGGGGAGAAAAAACAAAACCAAAAAAGATGAAAACCTGTAGAAATGTCACTTATGAAATTGAAAAAAATCATGATTTGCTAGTCAGCAGCATTAAACAATGTAAGTCACCAAATAAGAAATTGTGGTTGCCAGCCATTTCTGTTATTGTTCTCATAGTCTGATTCCCAAAGTTTGGAAATAAATCCAAATATTTAAATCTTTAGTGATTTAAAGGACGTACTGTTGTTCCCTGAAAACGGAAATGTATTTATCAGCAGCTGTCAATATCAGGAACTGCTGTCTACAATAATGAAAGTCTGTTTTAGTGTTCATCATATTCACACTCTGAAAAGCCTGTTTTCCACATAGGAAGCATATGCATGTTCTTGCATGTTTTCCTCTCCAGGAAAAACCTGTGAAGATATCTTCAGGTAGAAGGTCAGAAGATTATCCACCTACTTCTCCCAGAGAATCAAGAAAGGATTTGGGGAAAAAATGTTGTAGCTGAACATAACTTTAGACAGAACTGATGATCTTTTAATGCACACACAAGAGAAAACCCAATGCATTTGCTGTAAAACACCATTTACAATGTCTCCCAGTCTCCTTGTCAGACAGAAAAGCATAATGTTCTGTTTGAGAAATCGTTGTCCCTAAAATGAACATACCACCTCTGCCTCTTGAGATTAAACTTTTGGGAGCTTGCTGATCACATGCTGAGAGTGATAAAGAGTGAAGAAAACTGTCTCCTTTATTTGCTACATATGACACTTGTTGAAGATTTCCCTTTTGGTATTGAAGTGTGTTGGCTATTGTGATAAAGTTCAGAACATGGTATGTGGATTTTTAGTGACTCTTGACTTTTATCCCATCTGCAAAAAAAGAATGTACAGAAAACTATGGTATTCTAGAAAAAAACACAACATAAGGTTCAAGAGACTTAATACATAATTCTATAACTAAATGACACATTTAATGGTGCTGAAGTTTCTTTCCCTCCCACACTTTTACAAACTACTCAGTCTGATAATTGGAACTTTCCCATTTTCCTTTCTTCAGTGGGGCTTGCTTTATACAAGAAATGTAGTTTTCTTCTGTATTGAAGAGTTGCTTGCACAACCTGTAATGTCAATGTTGTCTCTGTGTAAAATCATATTCCTCAGATTTTTCACATTAGCTGAGGTGCTAGGATTAATCAATTCATGCTCAGTGATGGATCCATCCCCATGACAATGTGTAAAATGGGTATGTGTTCATTTAGAGCTCTGACATGTAAGCTTGAAGAGAAAGACAGGTATGAATTAGAAAAAGGTTAAATCCAAGAGGGATAAAAATGTTATAATTGAGCATATGCACAAACTGAATGCAGTGGAAATTTTCTCAGTGTCATGTATACATATGTCTCTACATATGAAATTGAACCATTCACTCCAGCAGATGCTTGCTGCATCATAAACTTTGTTATATACAGAAGAGTCATTCTGGGTGATTTAGTGCCATTCTGAAGAGGGAGAAGAGTGGAAAAAATGGTGAGGAAAAGCCTTAGGATTTATGATGTTTATCGTCTAGGAGCTGATCTTTGACTCTATAAGGAAAAGTGGTCTTTTTCCTAATGAAAGTGAAAACAGAACAAGCCTGGTTAATTAGCCACTACACCTATAGTAGTAAGAACAGCAGAAAACATATAGATAGATACAAATTCAGAAATGGTAGAGAGAATGTCAGGCTACACTCTATGTAACTCTTTGTGTTTTCCAGAGTTTAACCACTTTACTGTCCTTTTTCAGATACAAAGCTGTTTGCATCTACAGATCAGTAAATTACATATTTTAAGTAAATAAAAACAACTGGCTGACTTACTGTGGCAAAACAGTAGACTTTCTTTGTGGTGGAAGAGTTATTTTTTTATCTGAAATAAGCATGAGGAGTGTATGTTGCAATGAAAATTCCTTGCAATGATAAATTTGAATTTGATGGACTTTTTAATTGTATATACAGCCATCTCGCATGTCCAGATAAAGAGGTTTTTGGTGGTATTTTTTGTTTGAGCTAGATTTTTAGATCTTTGAATGCCTTAAGCTTTGTATATATGTATATAGATAATTAAGGGAGATGTATGTACCAAGATATAGAATCTGCAAAATGAATAGTAATTCCTGTTAAATTAGATTGTATTTTACAGCAGCTCAAGAAAAATATATTTAATTTATGATGATTGGAAGCATAATCAGAATTTTATTAGACCTGGACAAGATACACATTGCTGCACAATTGCTGCATTTAAAGTTACTAATACTTCGAAAATTAGTAATAGGGCTAGTATTCCCTATCTAAAAATAACTAATAAGGATTCCCTGAGATTCCACACTGCTCCCCCATCATTGTGTAACAAAGATTTCAGTTACTGCAATGAAAGTGTGCAAGTATTTTGTGCATTAATGGGTAATATGTGTGCATATACATACTCTCAAAAGCAAGCATTTCAAAATGTGTTTGTCTGAATTCTGAGCATTTAAGGAAAATAATGTAGATACAAGACATGAAAAAATATTCTGCTGAGTAGCCGTATTAGAGTAATGTAAAAGTAGTAAGCTTCTAATTCTTAAATAACAGGACTGCCTGTAGTCAAATGAAAACAAGTGATAGCAGCTCTGCTTAAGGCAGGCAATATCAGATTATAGTGGGTGAGATCAGCAGATACCAAGATACTGCTACTAATCACAAGTGGGGATATATATTTCCAATATGATATAAAAACAATGCAAATATGAACTTTCTTAAATATTTCCTCTTACTGCTGTAATATTTCTATGGCATGACTAAGTGCTTTCATGGTTCTGACACATCTTCACAAGAAGCTGGGGTGCTTGGGTTAGAGCTCTCAAACTCACTTGGTCTACAGTCTGTAATGCTTTGTCTTTTGGTTTTTGGAGATTCAAGTTTGATCATATTTTGTTTAAATATAAGTTCCAAACTCTGTGTTTAGCAAAGATCACTGCTGGCAGTCACGTTGTTTTGAGGCTAGGAAAGTCTCAGCTGAAGTATTTAACTGTTTTGCATAGCAGAAATCTAATGGATATCCATGAGTTCAAAACGGAATGCTAGTGTCCTTGAAAAAATATACCAACCATTTCACTCTAAAGTATCTTTTGGAGACAAGATACATGCAAGTTTTATTTGGTTGAACCAGCTTAAGTAAGTGGGGTGCAATTATTCTATTACATCCCCATCAGAATACAGTGAAGGAATAAATTTCTCCACTTATATTTATGAAGAGAACTATTTTCTCCATGAGTTGAGACCTTTCAAAAATCTCTATTGCTGATACCAAGCAAGCTAACTGTGAGCTGAAGAAATTACTGGCACTACTCATGGAGTAAGTCACTAATGATTATGCAAACATCTAGATTAAAAATTGGGCAATTGCTGAGAGGTACTTATATCCCAAAGTACTTTAAAAAGTACTCTTAATGTATAAGAAGTACTCAGTCTTTCATACAGATATTTTTGTACATGTTTTGGAATTGGGTGAATAAAAAAAAAACAAAACAGTTGAGTGCTCACAATTCTAGTGGAATTAGAAAAAGAATGCAGAGTTCTGGATTCCTTTTTTTCTGACTGTTAACCCTATGGCAATATCCTAATTAATCTTTGGATTGATATCAAGAATGTTCTGCCACTGGATATTTGAAAATGTCCACTTTAACTTGGCCACATGGGTGGTTTTCAATGTCTTTGGGTAGTGATGCATACAGATCAAACTGATACTTGCTGAACCATCACTAACACTTCCAGAAGTGCTTATGCTGTCTGAACTGTCTAGAAACAAGTCTGGGAGCCAAAGGGGAGTCTGCTATAACAGTGATCCGCAGTTAAAAACCACTCTTTTTCATGATCAGCACCTTGATAATACGGACACAGCTCCAATATGCAAAATGCATCCAGCCATTTGAAAATGGGGGGAGCATGGACGTGAGAGCCCACACAGGTACACACCTTCCTGTTGTCGTACCAGGATTGCCCTCCTGTGGTGAATGTTCAAACACTACCAATGCATTATAACTGCATTGTGGCCATAACCCCTCTTTTTCAGGTTGAGAATTAGCTTGCAAATGATGCTTGTTGGGTCATTATGCAAGTCAGATGTTATAATGTAGATGAATATTTTTAAGCCATGAGTAGATGCAATAACTAGAAGAATAGACCCATTCTCTCAGGGCTAAAGAATTCTGGATGCTTTTCTGTTGTGTACACTTGCAATGTCTTATGTGTATGTGCAGATTTGTGCAATACATACATATATACATTCTAAAATGAAATTTTATTTCCAAATTGATTCAAAGTAGATTTCCCAAAGAATCAAAGTGCAGTTCTGACTGGTAAGGTTAAAGTTCATGATATGGTATCACTTATGTGAGAGTTTATTTGTATGACAAAGCTGTGTGTCAATTATATAGTGTCCTGGAAACTCTAACTAGCTTATTTTGGAGGTTTGGTTTGGAAAGCTAGAGGACAAATGCTAAGCTCACTAGCTTTATGCAACTTTTAATGTTGGTATAGTAAATCTATTGTTCTGCATGTGATTTACGATACAATGGTTTCTTTTTTTCATAATCTCTCTCTCCTCCTGTCATTTTCCCCGACTCTTTCTCCCAACATAAACATATGTTCATGTTAAGGATTGTAATCTGGTTTGTTGTGTTGAAAGAACTTTAAATTTAACAAGTGTGAATGAGAAATAAAGGAAAAAATGTACTAACCACAAAATAATGATCATGTTACTATTCACATTTATATCACTATCAAAATAACGATATTACCGTATTACCTGATTTATCATTGAGGAATTAACTGGCCACTAGTTAAAATTGAACAGAGTGAATAGGTGGATAATTTTTTAGTCTTTTTTACATGTATTAAAAAAGAATGTTTAAAAAAGTCCAAGTATTTTGTATTAACACATTGTGATATTGGCCTTGAGACCAAGAAGACAGACCCTTGCCTACAGTTCTAGCTGTACTGCTTCAAGTTAATAGCCAACTGTCTTGTTGTGTATGTGTGTACTTGTGTGCCCCAAAACCACTCCCTGAAATTGTTTTGGAAGTAGTGACAGTGAGATATGCAGATAGAATAACAGGTGGTAAGACTTACAAAATGTGAAAGTAAGAATTTAATGTTGTAATTGCTTGTACATTGTAATGTGGTACCTTGTTTTAGTAGATCACTAGACCAAATGATTTGTTTCTGTCAATCTCTTCAGCATATTAGTAATTTCTATTTAATAGTATGACTTTTACTGTCTAGTTCAGCTGCAAGCAAGTCTAGTGCAGTATATAATTGCTTGATGGGCAGCTCAGCATTTGTCATTTTTGTTGGTAATATTATGAAATGTGGAAAGTAAATGCCCAGGGTTCTGTAGGACCAACGTGGGTATGGTAAGCTGACAGTCAATCTGCAGAAAGTAGATGCTGGAACAGTTGCCAACTTGATCTTGTCCTGGGTTGAATGAACAGTCTGAATTCTTACAATCCCAGACAGTCTTGAATTTTTCTATATCAGCAATGTATTTTGTCTTTAAGCTCCAACATTAATCTTCTAAACAGACAGAGTTTTAACCTTACATTTCTATTTAACTTGTAGTATCTTCCAATTCAGCTTCCTACAACTGCATTAAAAATTATTATTCATTTAATTCTTCAAAACTGCACAAGGAAACTAAATTTGACTTTTTTTTTTAAAGCCATGAGTAATCAGCTACTGCTAAATACTTCTTTCACAATCATGTTTATCTGCAAGTGGTTTTGAGCTCTGAAAGCTGGAAAATGTTCACACTCAATCATCCTGCCCAATTTTTCACAGGCAGTCTTGTATCATCACAACCTCATCTACGTCATAATACAGACATAACAGGGAAGACTAATGAAGGCTGTGGATCTTCCTATATTCATTGTTGCTCCTTATCTTCTCATGGTATTCTTCCTTCCCTTGGCAAATTTATCTTCAGCAGAGCTGAGTAGTAGGGATGTTGCAGAGATCCAGACATACAATTATTTTCCATCAAGGTTGCACATCTTCCTTGAGCTTGGCTAACTGGAAACTTTTTCTGAAGTTTGCCTAGCTACCACTTCTATACGTGGTGGACAGAATGTCCATAGTGAGAGAATATATACATACATTTAAGAATACAAGATAATAGGAAAATCACTGTGGAGTTTGTAAGATACTAGAAAATTTAACTAAGAAATTTCAAGTGAAGAACTACTGAGAAAATAAACTTGCCTTGAAAATAACACAAATGCAAACCCTCAAGTTCTGAGTTCTCAGTTACTAAAAAAACCAAAAGTTACGCTTTAGTTATGCTTTACTATTTCCAGTGTTGTAACATGCTTATGATGCTATGCTTTTGAAGATGTTTATTTCAGAGTTGCTTATGTGTGTCTTGGGGGCATGGGGATAGAAAATGAATGAGTTCTGTATCTCCAGCATGGGGCAAAAGGTTTAGAATATTAAATATATTTTTTCCCCAGGGTTTTCTGAGATGTGAGCATATGGGACTTTGATTTCAAGCATAAGCCCAATGATAAGATTGGAAATCACACCATTAAAAAATTATAAGCAGAAGGTTATAAATTTTTATCACTCACTATTGTTAATTAACCTTTAAAAGCTGATCACGTAGAGAAAGCCTGGGGTTTGGTTTCTGTGGGAACACTTTTTAGTAGTAATGAGCACCTGAGGATTCTTTTCTCTCCCAGAGTGAACATGACATTTCAATTCTCAAAGATGTGTGTGTGATGCCAGCACCTTTCAGTGTTTTAAGCATAGCAAGAAAGCTTGGTATTTTCCATATAGATGCAGAAAGGGCAGTGGTTTCCTTCTGCTTAGGCTGGACATGATTCCAAATTCTTCACTCTAACATTCAAGAATTAGTGCCATGAATAGCACTAATTTTCAGAAGTGTTGCTGAGAACCTTTTGCCGACATTTTGCCATCAGCAGGAGTGAAAATGAAGGCTTGTAATGACTTCTTCACCTTTGCTTATATTTATCCAACTGGATACACTTGCATTTTTGAAGCCATTTAAAAATACTTTTTTCTTTCAAATTTAATTGCACTAAAATAGGCATTAAAAATAATGGCAAAAGAATTCTATTTTAAGATCTTGAATCAAGTGGCTTCACGTGGTGCAGAAAGATCATTGGACTATTCCAGCTGTAGATGTAGCATGACCTGGATCCTGCAAATGCTTTGCATGAACTTGACTTTTTTAAAAAAGTAATAAAAAGCCTTCAGAATGAAAGGGACCGGGGGCAATGTCTGTAACATGTTTATGTACATAGACTCTTCTGTGCAGGTGAGAAGAACCTATGCTAATCTCCTACTGCCACCCACAGCCCCAAATCTCAGTTTGACAGTGGGACCAGCTGTTCCAAAGAACACAGGTGCTTTAACTATTTAGCAAATATCTGATATTGACTGCAGATGTTAAACACATAAAAGTGGAGAGCCATATATACATATATATAAACACATACATTGGCTTCTGCTTTTTCCCTTGTTGCTTATTATTTTTCTAGGCTCATTCATCTTTCATCTAGAACCCCAAGGGTAGACAACACAGTGAATAAAATGCTTGAAAATGGTTTTGAAATACATTTTAGTGTAAGTGCTTACAGTTTAAGAAAGTTGTGGATGTTTTTTTGTGTGTGTGTATGAACACAGTGCTCAACAGAAAAGTATAAGGAAAAGGTTGCAAATACTTTCATTAGTGAGAGGGATAAAATTCTGTATCATGAACATACTGGTGTTTGGTATTTTTTTCATTATGATTGAAACATGCATTTTTCTTTTCCATGGAAAAACACAATCTATTATAGCTAGTGTGTTAAGAATTAGGAGTTTTCTGGAGGTAAGTTTAGCATTTTCTGAATCTGTATGGCTACTCTGTGGTGTCTTTCCTTCCCTTAAACTTCATTTTAGACTGGAGAGAGTTTTCTGACACTTCCATAGAGACATGAAATTAAATTTTAAAACAAAATCACTGTATATATAAGAATTGCAACAATTTTCTGACTGTAGTTTTGCTGTTTGGTCTTAAAAAATTATTATTTCTACCTATTTCAGAGTGAGGTTAGTGGGAAATAATGGCCTGGCCTCTTGTTTTCAGTCCTTCCTTTCTATTAAAAAATCTGATTGGCTTTGGTTCCCTGTATTTGTATTTACAGATGCAAGTGGCCAAATATATTGTGGTACAGACATGAGTTTCAGTCTACCTATCTGGAACATCTGACCTTTCTACAGATATATTAGCAGCATGAGGAAAAAGCAATAATGCACTAGTATATGGCCAGCAGTGTATATCCCATGTAGGACAGTTGAATGAAATCTGTAATGTCAAACCTGTGAGAAATTCTAATCTTCTACTGTTTGGTTTTCATACCAACCCACACCAAGAATCTGAAACTTGGATTTTTACAGACTGGAAATTCTAGCAGTTTGAGTAGAAATCCTCAAAATATTTTGACTTTAAACTTCTTGGAAGGTAAGCAGAAACTGAAGTGACCCCACTCACAGGGGAGGTCTCAAGAGATGTGATGCCACTAGAAAGGTAGGACAGTGAAACTTAGCAGTAAAGTGTGGTGAAAACCAAATTGGATACACAGATTGTTTTTTATGGAAAAATGAAAGGGTCTGCTAGTCCAGCTGGCCAAGTTTTGCCTCAGCCTTAATGAGGTACTTCAGAGGAAGTGGCAAGAAAAAAGTATAGAAGAGTATTGCATAAGTCTGTGAGAGAACCTTGTCCTTACATGATATTAATAAAGATTGATGAAAAAACCTTTATCCTGTGAACAAAATCTTAAATCTGGTTGTTTGTTAGAGGAAGATGAAGACATTAAAAGGAAAAGATTTTTTCTTTATTTCTTCTGCCTATGCATTTCCCTATCAAGCTTTGCTTTGCAAATCAGAGCTCCCATTTACTGCCATTTGTATGAAGCATCTCACAAGATAAAACTTTTGACCCAATCAACAAACAACCACTTCTCATAGACTGTATAACAGAAGAAAACCCTGAGATCCTTAGTTTCTGTTTCTGACTGAGAGAATAAAAATAGTATGTGAGAAATAGGGAAGAAAAAAAAGTGTCTAATTCTATTTTTTTTTTAAACAAAAATACAAATACTCTCTCTCCAATGTTTAATATCCCCTTCCATTTTTTTTTCTAGATACTTGCAATTCTGTGCTTCAAAATAAGACAGTGATGGTTAACATTTTATTTTGTAGATATAGAGGCTTGATACAGCATTTATGTGTAATTCACAACCATCATGTTGTGGTTTACTTTTGTAAAGAAGAAATGTGATCCAGAAAAAATTCAGAGTATGAAAGGGAAATTATAATTCAGAAACTCAAGGAATCCAGAAGTTAATTCTGTTCTATGATCTATTGGATACTAGTGGCTTAGGTTTTGGAAAAATTTTCAACTAGGGCAAAAGTTTTAGAGTTGTAAAAACCCTGCTTTATTGAAATCAGCTGTGAAACTCCTTTTTATTTTATTAGAGACATATTCTCTTTCTGTAATTTGGATCTGACTTTTGGGATTCTGGCACTTTGTGTTTCTCCCCACTGTGCCAGGCTTTCTTTCGAAATGCTGAAGCCTAGCTGGAGCTACAAGAATTAAATTATGGTAGCAGCTTCTGAGTAGCAGCCAAAATATTCTCTGCAGTCAGAGGAGATTTTTGATGCACCCTGGCTTCTTCACTGTTTAAAAACACCTACTCTTTCTCAGCTTTTAAATTAACAGTAGCAAAAGCTGAATCTGATGGGGTCTGAGAGGTTGGAGGGGCTCCTGGTGTCTGAATAAGCATCTCTAATGTTGTCACCTACATGTTTTTTCTGATAACTTTCTGTAAGAAAGACTGTTCAAAGAGGGAAACCTTGTGGTAAATCACTGAGGAATGTCCCTCAGACAGATTTATTCTGAAGTAAAAAGCAAATAAAATATATGTTAATGATGATGGAAGTTGTAAACCTCTCTTCTCACTTTACTTCTGTAAATGCTATCTGATGAAAGAATAGGAGAGGGTGACTACTAGATGTGCCTTAGGTAGTTGCTATAGGCACAGACAGCTGGCAGGGCATTGTAGCAGACTTGCCATGCTCTGCAAATGTCATTGCTAGTGCCACAAGAGCTGAGCTAATGACAGGGCTATCAATATTGGCAGCAGCCCAGACGAAATTAATATCAAATCAAATTAAGTTTACCCATCTCAAGAATTGCTGCCTTCTGCTCCAGTGATCCTGTAATAGTACTCACACTTCTCTTCAGATTGGTCATCGTGAGGATTTTTCACAATATGGAACATTTTATCAAGGAGATAGAAACAGAGGAAGTATGAATAGATAAATCTTCTAGCTTTTTCTGACTTAGGTTTATTCCTTATGTATATATTGTACTTTGAAAGCTTTGCTTTTCACTGGATATGTCAATTACTTCAGCCTGAAGATANCCAGCTGAAACCAGGACAACCTGTAGGAGGCCCTTTTGGTCATGAAGGCAGCTTTTTGTGCAGTATCTATCTCAGTGATATATGTGTCTGTGAGGCAGCTTGTTTAGTATGTTGGCAGGAATAACATTTTGCAGTTGGGGAACTGGGTCACATGATATTGATGACTTTTCTGAAGTTTACGTAAAGCAAAGTGTGTGTCTTCTCAGGTTCTGGACTTGTGCTGTTTGCATACTGAATCACTTCCTTCAGGTTTCCAAGGGAATTTCTACTTCTAAATACAAGGCTATTTTCTCAGGTTAATAAATGCAGAAGATGATAAACTTAACTGATCAACTTTTGGGACAGCTCTTAAGTGAAAAATGCCAGAAAGGAAACAGACCAGACAAGGAACAAATATTTTTCTTCAGAATCCCTTGAAGACCTTTACGGCACCAAGGAACACCATCATTTGTAACCTTTCTGATGTTGATTTTATCTGTTACTGGTTGACAAATGACAGGGGGCCAATAAAAACACTCATTAGTTTCCCATCTGTATGTCTGCATCCATCCATGACTTGCAGAGTATGCGTTTTCTCCACTTAATTCTCCATGTCAGAATCTATTTTATACTATATTTCAGATCCTGCTTAAGTAAGAAGCTGTTGCCTGAAGTTGCCTTGTATATGTTATGGGAAAAAGCCATGGTGATGAAGTGATGTGCTTTTTCCCTCATGCTCTATTATATTAATATATCACCTGTAATCATATAGCTGTTTATAGTAGCAGAGCATGCTTGCAAAATTACTGAAGTAGTGAGAATTTTGTGGTCCCTCTCTGCAGTTGCAGGGCTATACCTCACAGGTGTTGAAAATGGTACCTTACTGGCTCTCTATTGTAGACAATAATCTTGTCACTAACTTACAGTAGCCTTGGGTTATACATGTTCTATTATTAAACTGTCACTTTCAGGTGGGGGTGGGAAATAGGTAGCAAACCAGAAATACTACAAGTCCTATTATTACTTCAAGTTTGTGTCAGGGTGAGTTTCCTGCCTGATGCCTCAGAAACGATTAGCTAGCTAGGATTTTTTTAACTTTGTTCCTTATATTTGTGTTTCCCTAATTGTTAAGGTATCAAGGATCTGTTTCACTCTTTTCCCTTGCTCTATCTGGAAACAAAAGGAAGAATGAAAAGGAGGACTCAGTTCATGCTTCTTTGAATGAGAGAAGGGAAGGGAAAAATCTCATATTACTTCTCCCCTCACAGTAGGAAAGAGGTTATGTTTTCTTTCAAGTATGCCTCTTGTCTGTCAACTAGTCTTCTGTCACGATGGTGCAAGGTTTGTTGGTTTTGAGCTTCTTCTCAATGGTCTTGTATGATTTGAATTATGATGCTTTTGTTATTTTTCAGGTATTAACTCTTAACATGTAGGGCAGTGTTAAGTAAAAAAAATTTTTGAAAAGATGGACTTTACTTACCAAAAACCTTCTTTTTCCATAGCTCAAGGTTTCTGTAATTGGTACAGTAAGAGTTTTAAAATAGTTAGATAGGACTATCCTTGTTTCTTAAAGCTGCATCTTGGTGCATCTGTGGGAGGTGCATTTGCTTCACAGTAACCTTTATTTTCATTCAACTGGAAAACAGAACTATGTTTAAGAACAGTTTTAGTTAAATACCATTTTCCTTCTTTTAAATACCATTTTCCTTCTTTTAATTAGAGACTGCAGACATCTGAGTTTGGCTTTTATTATACTGCCAGCTGTAGGAACATAAACAGTCTTGGGTTTCATGATGAATGTTTTGCTATAGTCTATAGAGGAGGAGAAGAGAAAAAAAAAAACAAAACCCAAAACAGCCTCTCCCAAAATGTGCACTCCTGAGTTGAGTAGGTATAACATGATAAATATCAACATGGCTACCTAAAAGTCAGTAAAATTAGGCTGAATAGTTGCTGTTTCATGAATAGTTTCAGAGTGAACAAGTAGTGTTTGTATTTTACTCCAGAACAGACAATGCATATATGTACATACCTGGAGCTCATTTGCACTTGGGCTTTGTAATCTTCTCTGGGGTTTGGCATTATTTAACAAATTGGCAGGAAGCAGTTCTAGTGAAACTTAATTTTTCATTTTAGAGTTGCAACTAAGGCTGCTCAGGTTCTGTCTTAGGAATACAGAAGTGTCTTTCATCAAAGTGTTCAGGCAAATCATCCATACTAAGGGATCTGACAGTTGCTGAAAGAACTGACTTTGAGTTGCTGTGTAATATTTCAAGACCATTTTTGGAACAAATTTCTACAGACCTTGGGATTCCTCTCAGTTACATCAAAGAGGTGCAGCTCTAGTCAACAGAATTGCAGCAGTGCTGCAAAATGAATGAGAGAGAACTGAGTTTTGTGTTCATAAATCCATATTCTGGATTTTTAGGGTTATGCTTGAATTGGATAGAGCTAGCTATTCCTACTGTAAACACAACTCATTCGGAAGATGATGACACTGATTTAATCAACTTAATAGAAATATTCTGACATTCAATCTGAAAGAAATTGAAGTTGATCAACCTCTTACTAGAATGATTATCCTAATAGTTATAAAATGGGTTTAGATATTGAATAGTTTTGATTGGCTTGCGATAGTTTCAAACAGTGACATTAATCTGACCTAACTACCAGTTTTCATTCTTTACAGTTTGTTAGTCTCAGCAGATTAATGTAGCAAGGAGAAGGTAGAAAAGAATGATCTGTTTCTTGTATATTTGTATGATTTTGAACACTAGTGTCAGGGAATTTACTGTATCTGAATAAGGTAGGAGTCTCCCCTGAACATATCCTAGGATATACTGACTCCAGATAAATTTTGTTCTTTGACTTTTCATAAAATAATGGGCAAGAAAGATTACTGAAGGCCAGAAGACAAAAGACATAGAAATCAAATGACCTAAAAATCAAGATGATGCAAAGATTTCATTCTCTTCTTTCTTAAATAAACAAGTATAGTAGCTGGGTTCAGGTTTTCTCGCTGAAGATTTGCCTTGCATTTCTGTCTGTTTTATGTGAGCAGCTTATAAGACACTTAAATAATGACATCTTTCATTCCAATTTCAATGGAAATGGAGAAGATGGGTTCTGTGTTACATTAGGAAAGGAAAAGAATAATTACAACTGATTAGGGAAGGCTTAAGGGCTTCTGGAGATCCAATTAGCCTTCACGTGATCATCTGGCTTTAGGAGTAGGCTCCCTTTGTCAAGGAGAGTATTAGTCCATCTGACCACAATAAAGGAATGTGAAGCAAGTGCTGAAAGATCCAGCTGGATTATATTTTGTTCAAGGTGGATAAAAACTAAGGATGGTGAAATTATAGCTGTATAGCCAGGGATATTGGAGACAAAAACCTGTTGTTTGGTTTTGTCTTAGTTTTCCTCAGAACATCCAAAAAATTGATCTTCATCAAATGAGCCCTGAATAAAAGAGGTTGTTACATTCTTAACCATTTTTATGGTGGTTGTTCAACACTCAAAATACAGATGTACTTAACTGTTCTACAGCAGCAGTTTCAAAATATTTCTAAATGAGAAAGGTGGTAGAGTGCAATACCTTAAGTTGCCTGGTGGAGTTATTCTTAATGTACATTTAGTATTACACATTTAAAACAAATCTGTGAAAGATTTCTGTTTTGAACTTTCATTGCTTATAGTTTTTGTTTGATCATCCCTGGAAGTCTTATGGGGGAGCTCTGAGAATTTTTACCCTTTTAATCATACTGCAGGTGGAAATACACTGGAGAGGTATGTTTTATGTGTATTCACATGACCTGTTTCAGTATTACAGCCTCTTTATTAGCCAAGTCCATTATATACTCTTTTCCCAATGGCAATAAGCAGACTTTCCAATAAACCTGTGTAACCTAGTTTACCTCATAGCTCAGAGTGTGATGCTGAGATCTCATGAGGAGAGATGTGCCACTTTCTTGCTATTTTGGGAAGAGTAACTGGAGCATTTACCAGTTTGTAACACAAACATGCTAACATTTATGCTGCTTATTAAAATTATTAACCTACCCACATTAACAGTGTGGGTGGCCTACTTAGATGGGCTTTTCCCTTTGGTTCTCTGGTCTTAATATGTTTTCTTCTCTTCATCCGTTATGCTCACTTTTAATTTTCTCTCTCTTAGGGTATGCATTTATATTGCATTGTCTGTTGTATGTCTCTGATCATGTAGGGAATCAAATGAACAGCAGAGAAAGACTGTGTGGGTGAAAAGCCTGCATTAATAGGTCCCAAGGGATTACTAGGATTTATGACTACTTCTATTAGCTCTAGAATAAGTATTAAATATTGAGCAGTCATAGAGTGCAATATTCTGTGACTTCTGGGATAACTGTGAATTCTGGGATAACTCATTTTTTGGCTATAGTGTAAACTTATTTTTTCTGAAGGTAAGTACAAATTTTCTCAACCTTCACACAGTGCCTTTGTGTGCCTTTACACATGCATAAACAGAGGGATTTCGGATGTATGGCACTGAGTATATAGCAAAAGCATTCACAGTTTTGAGTGCCCTTCTCAAAATGTGCTGATATGTTACACTTCAGAGTATAGGCTATTATAAATAGAACAACACCACAAGAGGCTTATTTGTCCAACTTGCTGGAGCTGCAAAATTATTTCAATTTGTTGATAGAGAGTTGATTTAAGTACAAGTGTTATAAGTCTATTAAATGAACAGGTAAGACTGTGCAACTGAGTACAAAAGGGTCTGCTGATAAAGTATATAGGGATGTTGTTAGTCCTTTATTAGTCTGATGTCAAGTGACTTTTCAGTGATGTTTTTCTGAGTGTTCAGAGTTCGGCACATCATGATGTTGACCTAGTCAGAATACTGCATGGTATTGCTATATTATAACAAAATTCTGTCATTTAAACATAATGCTTGGATCAGAGCCAAGAACAGTGAGTCAGAACATGAACAATGCTCAGTCATTTAAACTATTAAAAGGTACTTCCCCAGCTTAATCATATTATTTTAATAAGTTTTCTGAATATGGCTTTTTACCCCCACAATATTGGTGCAAATCAACACTTTCAGGAGAGCTGGATTCTAGGCATGGGGTCAGTTTTCCTGTCCCCAATTTTTAAAAGTTGATAAAACTTTGTTTGGAATTTATCCCAGCAAAGTTAAGCTGCCTACAAGCTGGGTGTCTAGTGTAGCTAGCTGAGAGAAAAGTATTTCCCCTGAAGCCAAGGGGATGAATCAGTGCGGATGAATCTATAGTTTTCTATTGGTTGCTTAGGCTAGATGCTAGACTCCAGGCACCTAACTTTTAGACAAACTTAGGTAAGAAGGATTCTACCATAATTAGTTATTTTCATTTGTTTCTTAAGAACAACACTTTAGTAACTCTGGGGGAATAATTTCCAGAAACTGAGTTACTGGTGACAATTTTATACTGTAAATTAAGAAAAGTATGCTTTCTTTTGCACTCTGTCCTGTTAGTTTTTCCAGCTGTAAGATGAAGCTTGTCTGTCATCTTCCCAGAGGTGCTGAAAATTACTAGAGGTAAAACAATGGTGGAAATTTAATATGCATTTTGCAGTCTAGAGCCTGTGTGCATTTTGGACAATCACATCAGATGATGGTATCACTCTGCTGTTTTTCTCCCACTTCACACTTTGAATGTCTCTGTCTTGCCCTCCCTGTGGGAGCAGAGTATGCTTCTTTTCTTCAATCTTTGTGACAGTTCCTTTTTTGGGGGAAAAAAATAGTAGTTGGGCTGAAATTTTTGAGGCATGGGGAAAAACTTGATGTTAAACTATGGCCATTGAATAGGAAATTTTGAGATAGTCCTGTTCTTCTGTTCAACTCAGAGCCTCCATCCTTTTTTAGCTGTGAGAAATCATGGGCTTGTAAACTAGGCTTTGCTTCTTTTAGCACTGGGACACACACAAATTAATAGCTACAACAAGCTAACACCAAGCCAAAACATGTATGTATCTTTTCAAAGACATATAGCATAAAGATAGTGAGCTGTAGTAGTCTTGTTATTGTAGTTCATAACATGGTTTCTGTTTTCCTCCAGAGCAATCACTTTTACATCACATAGCAGTCAGCAGATAATCTCTTTACTGACACTTTTGTCCAAAAGATTCTTATTGTACTCCTGAGTCCAGATAACAGTCTCCTTGAGAATGTTCATTGTTTTTTTAATTTGTTCTTGTTTCTTTCAAACACATGCCCAGGAAATATTGAGTGTTCCTGAAAGAGACTGGAATCTTCATAAATCTGAGGCCACTTCAGAAAAACTGATGCAAAGTGGTTAGGGTCATTAGTCTTCCAAGCAGAAGCATCTTTAGGGGAATGCATATTAAATGGATGTAGGAGACAAAACAATGAGTGAAGGATAGGAATTGATAGGTAAGTGGAATACTACTTGAGTGTACCTTGGGGGGGCGGGGAAGAAATGAAGAGATGATCTAGTTATGCTCAAATACAGCAGGACTAAGACAGAAATGCAACATGTTACTCCCTGTAGCCAGACTTTTAAATAGGTTGGATGCCCTCCAATAATTTAAATGAATCTTTAGCATGACTCATGACCAGGCTGAGCTTTGCCAGTTTCACTGCAGGGAATTCCTCCTATGTGAAGGTGACTCTTTGTGGCCTGTATATTTTTTGATGCCGTGTGACTTCTTGCCAACTAATAATTTTAATAGAAAGATGTTAGTACTTAAATATTAGTTCTTATGCTTTATGTAAGATTATAGTAATCAGCAAAATGATTATGGGATAAAATAGGAAAATACTGAATTAGTAAAGTTTTTCTGTTGTTATTATTAAATCATAGTGCAGTATACAGGGGAAAAAGTGAATTGTGAGCTTCTACTATTCAGAAGAAAATTCTCCAATTACAGTTACTGCAGTTTTTGCTATTATTTATTCCTTTTGTGCACTTTTTTGCCTTAATTAGCTACAAGAATTTTGAGACAAGAATTTTATCTCCATTTTTATTCTATTGCAAATTATATCTCAATCTATAATGCCATGTTTTGTAATTCCATAAAAACAAATAGATGGCTGGTTTTGGACCAACTCTGAGAAAAAATTTGAATAATTCTGTTCAGTTTGAAACGTGTTTATCTTTCAAAAAACTGTTCCAAAAATAAAATTGTCTCAAAGAGGAGAAAAAACCAAACCAAACAACAAAACAAAACCTAACTTGTTTCCTGAATGTGCTTCTCCTTTTTCTACATGCTGAATATGTACTAGTTATCAGGGTGATTAGGTTTTGCCTGGTGATACAATGCATAGCCAGAAATACACTGCCCTATCTCAAATATTACCTAGCTTGCAAAGTGAGGGCATAGTTACAATGGCATCAGCTCCTGGTCAAGAGTGTAGGTCCATCCTGGAGACCATCTTTAGTCTATCGGGGGGACCAAACCCAGGAGCGCCTCGCAGCGGGTTCAGGGTGGGGAGCTCTCCCCGGTGCTGCAAGTCTTTTCAAGACTGCAAGGCCCAATGGAGAAAATGATGTTTCCAATTTCCATTTTCTGCCTGTTTGAATTAGGTTAAATAAAACTTCAATAAATTAAAGATTGTTACTTTAATATGATTTTTTTTGTATAGGTCTAAACTTGTGTTGTTCCCTTACTTTCAGGCATTACTAAAAAGGAAACATTATTGATTGATATGCATGCCCAATCAGAAGCTCTTTCCATGACCTAATCCAGTGGGAAAGACCAGCTAAAATCCAGCAGTTATACTACATAATAAAGCCTTTTTCGTTCCTTAGCTAATAAGATTCTCAAATAGCAACATCACCGCTTTGTTAGTGGGGGCTATAATTCTTTCATTTCGTTTGGACAATGGGTAGAGTCATTTCCCAAACAGCACAAAGATATATCCAGAGTGAGTTAACCTATGTTTCTGAAACTACATCTATACCCTTCTTTTGTAGACAGACTTAAATTTACAGCTGGCCATATTCAGGCAAGCCATCACGAGTCATCCCTCACTTTTGGTAAGGAATATTGTAGCTGTGTTACAATAATATTTGGCTGAGCCAATCAACACTTTTGACGGTGAGCTTATTCAGTCAAGCAAAATATCACAACTGTGTGGTTACACAACTTCTGTCCTGGAAGTGGTTACCAATGACAACATGGTTTGCAGTCAGGATGACTGTGGATATATCTGCAAAACACTGTAAAGACAACTTAAGACTTAAAAATAGTGGCCTTTCTTGGTCTGTGGTTACCTCAGTTGATTCAGATCCATTTACCATAGATCGCTATGCTTGGCTGTCAGGTTTTCATTCTGCGTGTTCAAGTAGGTTTGAATTGATTGATGTTACATCATCACAATATGTTCTCTGTAGAGTTATGCTTTGTCGCTGTTCAGAAATTGATGCTAGCACTGAATTTTGTGAGCTTCCTAACTTTCATACTATAAAATGCAACCATTATTTTTAAATTTTGTGATTCTTCTATAGCTATATGTTAATTTCCAGTTGAAGTTTAGAACCTCTAGAAACAAGTAGAGGATTCTGGTCATTTACATATATACATAAAGCTACACTGGAGGTTCTTTTGAATTAAGCCAGCATTCTAATAATAGAAGATTGCCAAAAGTAAGTTTGCCAAAGAATGGGAGAATCAACCACACCCTTCCAGCATTGATGGCCCTAACAGAGCAAGATGTTGATATTAGATGTTTTTAGAGCCGATGACTGCTTGAATATATTTTTTTATTGTAAATTTATAAAATTTAAGGAAAACATGAAAGGCTAGTTTTTGAATGGTAGATCAAACCAACAGTTGCAAATCAGTTAAAAACCAAAACAAACAACAGGGAATCTTCTGCTTTTGGCAGAATTCTGTAGATTAGGTGAGTATAATTTAATGCTGTATTTTTCCATGTTACTATTGATTGGGATGGAAGTGCCTTGTTTTGGTTATTTCACATAGCTAATATTACCTTTTTTTAGTCAGTTTCTAGGTATTTAGTGCTTAGGAAAACAAAGGAAATTATTCCAAACACATCTTTACCGAGATGATACTATATAGGTCTTGCTATGCTTGATCTTATTCTGAACTTGGAACAATAATAATTTCTATACCAGTAACTTTTATTACAGTTTTGTAATAAAGAAATCAATCTCTACAATTAAAATCCCAGATTTTTTTACTGGGTTGGCTGACTGTATTTCACATTTCACAGTACATATTTGCATTATATACAGTATTTTGTAATTGCTCTTAGAATAGAAAATATTATGCAGTTAGACATGGGAGACCACTAGGATACCAGGGATGAGAACAAGATGAAATTGGATCAATTATGATACTGATATGATGAAGCGGAATCATGCTGGGCCCATAACCCAGAGGTCGATGGATAGTAACCATCATGCTCAGTACATGAATGGTAGGTCTTCCAGGAAGTGGCGATTGCTACTTGGTTATCGGTCAGCGCAGGTGGTGAGCAATTGCTTTATCATCACTCATTTTGTATATTCTATCATTATCATTATTATTATTATTCCTTTCTTTTTCTGTTCTGATAAACCGTCTCCAACCCTGTAAAATGTCCATAAATGTCCACAAAATGACCATTGATTTCATTTAGTCCATGACTTTGGGCGCCATCTGTTACGATGGTCACTCAGGACAGGAGAGGTGTGGTGTGTTGTGTGGAGGGATTGGGCACCAAAGCCAGGGCTTCACGTGCACTGCTTCTTGTAAGGCTTGTCCTCCATTGGTTTGGGTGGTTCCTGCTATAGTAATTCCTATAACATGCAACTCAAATCATGGGTCACAACAATTCAAAGGTATTTCCTTTACAATCTCCACCCCTGGTCCCTTTGGACCAGAACATAGGGTTTAACATTGCAATGAACACCCCTTGCCCCTGTTCTGGCTTGGACTTATCCACAGACTGCACTTCTTTAGGGGTGTACCTACTTATATATGAGCCACAGTCTCTCCAAGGGTGTACCTGCTGTGGCATAGACTTATCCACAGCCACAATGCCTTCAGAGTTACACCTGCTCCAGCGTGGCCTTACCCACAGCCACAGTTCCTTCAGAAGTAAACATGCTCCAACCCATTGCTGCAACCCCTTCCCTGTCATGGGCTTATCCACGGCCACATGCTTTGAGGTGCTCCAGCATGGTCTCATGCACAGCCACTGACGCTTCAAGGTGTACCTGCTGCAGCTTGGACTTATGCTTGGGCCACAATCCTTTCAGGGGTATACCTGCTGCGGCACGGGCATAACCACAGCCACAGACGCTTCAACATGTACCTGCTCTGGCATGGGCTTATCCATGGCCACAGACACTTTGGGGTGTCCTGCTCCCACGTGGACTCATCCACAGGTCACAATCCCTTCGACTTGAGTTCACGCTGGAGTTCCAGCCTGTCCAGCACAGCAGCACAGAAACAACAGCGATGCCCTGGCCGTCTGCCAGCCCAGGCGCAT
This sequence comes from Pelecanoides urinatrix, assembly GCA_013400755.1. Lineage (NCBI taxonomy): Eukaryota > Metazoa > Chordata > Aves > Procellariiformes > Procellariidae > Pelecanoides > Pelecanoides urinatrix. Next base: position 84,501 of record VZTQ01010703.1, on the reverse strand, counting down.
CCCATTGGTGTTATCAAAATGTTCCCAGGCCCAGCACAGTAAGGTGATCAGCAGTCCTGCAATACAGCAAGCAGCGAAAGCAAAAAGCAGCCACTAACGAGCACTAGACTCTAATACACAGTAAGGCAAGCAAGCCCCATGGCAAGCACAGGAGCCTGCCATTTAATAGCTAAACAGCAGTAACAGCTATAAATGCAATCTAGCACATTCCAATCAAACCTGTCGTTATCTCGAATCCTTCAAGCCCCCCCCAAAAGAACTGTCATAGTTTAATCCCAGCCTAAGCACCACCAAGCCCCCGGGGGAGAGAATCAGAAGGGTAAAAGTGAGAAAACTCATGGGTTGAGATAAAGACAGTTTAATAGGTAAAGTAAAAGCCACGCACGCAAGCAAAGGAAAACAAGGAATTCATTCCCTACTTCCCATTGGCAGGCAGGTGTTCAGCCATCTCCAGGAAAGCAGGGCTCCATCATGTGCAACAGTTACTTGAGAAGACAAACACCATCACTCCGAACGTGTCCCTCCCCTTCTTCTTCTCCTAGCCTTATATATGATGAGCATGACAGCATATGGTATGGAATACCCCATTGGCCCTGTCCTGGCTATGTATGTTCCCTCCCAGCTTCTTGTGCACCTGGCAGAGCATGGGAAGCTGAAAAGTCCTTGGCTAGATAAACACTACTTAGCAAGAACTAAAACATCAACGTGTTATTATTCTCATACTAAATCCAAAACACAGCACTATATCAGTTACTATGAAGAAAATTAACTCTACCCCAGCTGAAACAAGGACTTGTGTATATGGGTCTCATATCGGATCCTGAGGGTAGATTCATCTTACCTAAAAGTTGGATGAAAACTATTTAAGCTTCTTCATAGTCATTGGAATACCTATATGAAATGATTGCCCTCTGGAGATTTCTTGTTTCAGTCAGAATTAATTGACCCTAATACATGTTTGAAATAAATATTTAGTTTGGGTGTTAAAATCAGATTGTCCAGTAACTACAGGTGAAACCTAAATTACTTGCTTAACCTTGATGACTATTTTCTAGACAGCTGAAGATATGAGTTGAGTCCTAATCTTGGACTCTAGAAATCATACTGGAGTCATAATATTAAACTTCACATGGTACTCATTCATCTATATGCAGTAAAGGAAAAACAATAGTGTCAGCGTCATTGAAGCTGAACACTCTTCTAGTCCTGAGCAGAAAAGACCCATCTAGAAGATATAAGAATATAAGCATCATAAATTTTTATACTGCTTAGGTAATGCTCTGTTTTAAGAGAGAAAAAATATAGCTTATCCTTTCCAGGTCACTTAAAATACCTTTAACATTCAGCACCTCAATAAATCTGGGATTCCTCACTATACAGACAGGAACAAGCAAATTAAGAAAATAAACTTTTTTTAATAACCTTGCTCAAACATGGAGTCATTTCCTAGGTGAATCTAGAGCAGGCATTTATACTTGACTATAATTTCTCAGTACTAAACTAATATATCTGTCTTTAAACATCTGACCTGATGTAAGGTTATGATCTGAAAATGTTTAATATTAGATGAGACACTGAAAGAATTGGTTTGACATATGTATAGTACACTTACATCTATGAACTCAAGTGTTCATGTCAAAAGAAATAGACTGATACAGAAAGGTTAAATGGTGTACTTGGAGGAAAATGTAGAGACTTTCTATCAAGGTATTTACATTTAACCATACATTTAGGCTTAATTTGATGTCTTTAAAGGGTCTTTCTAAATTTTTTTTGCAACCTAATTTAGACATACACAGGTCTGTTACTGTTACTCAGTGTGTTAACCCAATACATATGCTATTATTGAAAATACAGCAAGTATATCATGCGTTGTACTTGGTTCTTAATTCTTTTTACTGGGATGTGTGTTTCTTCCCTTTGGCTAAAACAGCAAAATCTCTCAGTAACCACCTAGGCATTTATCAAGTCATCTTGAGAGGATAACTTGCTCTTTGGAAAGACGTATGTATTTCTTGGTGGAGGAAAGCCAAAATATTACTTTGATTAACTATTCCCTTCAGCTTCCAGGAGAGGATATTTGATTGTTATTTTAAAAGCTGGGAGATGTTTTCCTATCCTAAGGCATTTTGATATGTCACAGTAATATCCAACCAACGGAAAGGGTAAATTATAGAGAAATAAAGTACGGAAATTAAATTCCTGATTAACAAGTCCATAATTAAACTCCCACTGTCTTCCTTTGGGGTTATAATTTTTAATATGCTATTAAAAATATATTCTAGTTAGTCATTAAAATATTTGGTATATTTATGAATATTTTCAATTAAGCTTTACACTAAGCATCTGTTTTGAGACAAACTGCTCAGAAGTTATTTAATATTGCTAAAGAAAGAATGCAAAATCCTTCTTTAGATGGAAAATTATATTGAAAACAATTTTAAACCCTTTTTGCTCATAGACTATTACATAATAAGCAGGTTTTCTACATACTTCAGTTTTCACAACACAGGATGTCTGTTTATGTCTGCTATAATGACTCACATAATTTTAGATAACACATATAAGATCCATGACAGACCACCTGGAAGTGTCATTCAGCAACAAAATTTTGTGGCCACTAAATGGTTGGACAACATACATCGTACCATAGACACTTGTATACTCCCAGTGAAGACCAGCACAGACCCAGGTTGCAACTTTAAAGAGTAGGGGAAATAAAGTTAACTGATTTAAGTCCATATTTAGGAACTGACATATACAGTCTTCTCTTGAAAAGAAAAGCTCAAGGGCTTTAAAAATACAGTGATGTATTCAATTATCTCAACATGGACTTGTGCGCCCAATTTTTAGGATTCAAAGTATGTAGCTATTGGCCTTTGGGCTGTGGGAAGTGCAGTTCTTGAGTGCTTGAGGGGAAGCCATTCTCAACATTCTGTTCAAGACGTCTGTATTTTTCTTCTCAGTTAGCTATAATATTTTTCTTCATTTTTCAAACTGTTCCGTATAAATGCCTACTATAAAACAGATGGCTGCACTTCAATGGTGGATGAAGCACTGCCTTATATATCTAATTTGTAACCTTAAATGAACAGAAGCTATTTTTTAAATTGCTGATTTTTATGAAAGGAGCCCAAATCAGTTCACTAACAGACTTTACATAAGGGTTTGAACTAAAATGGAAAGTCCTTAGTTTTGAAAAAAAACCTAAATAGTGTACCATTCACATAGCTACCTGTTGTATCAACGGTTGGAGCTATTTGTATGATCTCTCTTCTAAAATTTTGGCCTGATTTTTAGTGGCTATGCTTCTACCATCTTCAGAAAGAAATCCCACAAATTGTCCCATTGTTGATGTGAAAAATCACATTATTACACAAATTGTTCAACAGCATAATGCCTGCAGAGAAATTACCTAAATATCTCCTACTTTTAAAGAGTTGTTCAAACGAGTCATGGCTCATGTAGTACTGAAAAATCATGGGAGAGAAAAAGGTTAATTTTCTTTAACCTACGTATCTATTTTTGATAGCTCAAGTAAGTTCAGTTTAGCCTAGCTCCTGGGCAGGGTGAAGTAGATTGCAACACTGTGAGACTGCAGGTTGATTATAGATCACCTGCAGCTTTAGGATTCCTTAGACAACAAAATGATATAAAACTCTGATCTAGTATAACCATATACTGCTGTTTCAAACTCCTCCAAAAAATACCAACAGATCAATTTTATTCTGGTTGTCTTTTTGGTGGATGGGGATTTGCTTATTACACTGCTATGAGCACAGATGATGTAAAAAGTTGAGGTTGCTGTTAAGTGTTGTAAACTCTTGATGATTAGAAATGCAATGTATATTTGTCTGACATGGGTCAAATTTATGCTATGACGGTGCACGAATCTGGTGTCGAAGACTGTAAAATTGCAGCTTGAGCGCTTCTGTATTTGTCTGTACTGCTTAAATAATGAGTAAATGATTGTCAACTTTTTCTATTTAAAAGCTTAGCTGGATTCTGGAGCTGTTACTTGCTTACCTGCAGATCAGAATACAAATGGTATATGAACATGGTAAATTATTGACTGTTTTTTTTTGTGGTAAGCAATAATGACTACTGAGATTGACAGAAATATTGTGCATTCTCATTTTGTGGACAATCCATTCCTCACTTGGCAAGCTGAGATTTTCTTGTAACTTTCTTGCATTTATAATCAAACAGCTTATAATTTGCATTGCAATTTATACGTGTATGTACACATACACAGTACTACATATGTGTACATGTTGCTCCTATGTTTTTTTCTGCTTCTTAGGAGAAAGCTATTTCTTTAATAAACCCATTGCTAGTTAAAAAAAGATCCATTAAGGAGAGCTACAAAATTCTAGTAAAGGTAGTTAAAAAGAAGAGTCAAGTAAGGAAAAATAAATATGCCCTCAGAATGGCAGATCCTGGGTCATGTGGTTATGTCAACAAGGAATTGAATTTGAAGTATGGGGCTATAGAAGTTCATGGGATCACAAGAACTCCTCAGATGTATACGCCTATGAATTCAAACTTGGATGCATACAGCCAGAGTTAGGTGGAACTGAAGAACCTATGTTTTAAAGGCTCGTTCTTGCTTGCTTTCTCATCCCATCTAAACTTAAGGGGTAATGCATTTGCCTTGGTTTGAGGAAGAGAAAGGGGTTTGCCTGTTTGACCTAAAAGTTACCAATATTTTGCATAAGGGTTTAGGCAAAGTGGTTACTACTTGAAGTTTTTGGAGTGTGCTAAAATATCTGTAGATTTCTAGATTGTGCAGAGACTACTGCCTTCTTGCTGTAAAGCCTTAAGAATGGCCTCAGGGAGTCTATGTGGGTGCAAAATAGATAAGGGGAAACAGTTTTATCATCAGATTAAAAAAAAACCAAACCCAAAACCATGAAAAACTTTGGACATGCTTAGAGTCTTTTCTTTTGTTTCTTTTGTTGAATGAGTTCTTAATCTGGTAGAGCAGGGAAATTTCCAACAGCCTCAGGGAAGAATTATAATTAGGTAACACCTATATTGCAGAAAACAGAAAAGCAGGTGTTTGCAGTGCCCTGATAAGTCACTGTTTTTATATGATTTTGAAAAAAAAAAAAGAAAATATATTATAGCTCATTGCTTCATTTATCCCTGAGGAAAGGATATTTCTATTATCATAGTTACAGACGAAGGTTGCAAAAAATATGTTTACCACAGAACACTTGTCACTTTAATAACTTCCTAACTCTTTGTACTCTGAAGGAAACAGTGCTGCTTTATAAATACTGACTTGGGTCAGGTTTAGCATTGCTTCTAACAGTGAATCTCAAAATTACCTGAGATTTCGAAAATCTCTATAGAGTAGTGTCATCCGTGGGGTTAGGCTGAAATCTTGGTGTCTGAAGATCAGTCTTAAATGTTTTGTACTGTATCATCCTGTTAGCTTTCCATCTGCTGATCGTAATAAAGTATGAAGTACAAATGAAAGGATTCACTTGCTTCAGTATGGATTATTGGATGTGTTCCTTAAGTTCTTATTCTTTGTGTTTCCTATCCAGCAGGACCTCCCTACAGGCAATGAAAAGAGGTTTTCAAAGGCTTATTTGCCAAAATGTAAATGAATTTGTTTTTTTAGTTACAATATCTGATGTTCCTAAGGTGTTTCTAAATGATACAGCTCAGTATATCACACAATTAACTTTTATGAAGCCTTTTTCCAGGAAATAGCTAAAATGGTCCTCTGAACTGTCATCTTTCCTTGCATGTTGGACAGTTCCAAATTTCTTCTTATCTAATTGCTAATCTGTTATAACATTCTTTTTGGTAGGGGATGGAGTACATTCACTATTACTTGCCTATGCCAATGTAAATAATATCAGAAGATACAGCCTATATGCATGCCTTTTAAAAGTCAAGATTTAATATTAATTAAGTTTAAAAAAAATAATTGTCCTTGGACAAATATTAGCTTTTTATTGTCATGTGACCTCTTCAGAATTATGGAAAATACACACTATTGCTATAGGGATAATTCCTTTACCAAAATTAAAATTGACTTCTTGAGCTGTTCTAATACTCTATAAGCATCTATTTTGATCAGTGTCAAAGAAGGTGTATTGATAAAGGAAAGACTTTTTGTCTCCTCATATGGCCTTTCATATGGTCTTTAAGCAGATGAAAGGCTTCCTCAATGAAACATTAGAGTAGAAAATGAACTGTTTTCAGATCATTAGGGAAAACAAAGAAAGAAAATGTTCTGAAAACTGAGGTTCTGTTGGCTGTAGAATGAATGAAGCAAGAAATTTAAATACATACATGGGGACAGGGGTTACCTGAAATCACAACAAAACATGATATTAAATCCTAAACTTTGAGAGATATTGTAAAGAATATAAGCATCAATGCAGATGCATCTTAGAGGGAACAGTTATCTTGGAAGTCTAGTTTTTGATCTGTCATATTGTAGCTCTGTCACAATGCCGAAACTTAAGCTGGTAGTTTCTATTCAGGTGATATTGAAGGTTCACAGAGACAGAAGAATTTTCTGGATTTTTTGTTCATAACAGGAAAGCAGATGTGTGTATGTGTAGGAGGGGGTGAGGGGAGGAGGAATTCCAGTGTCTTTCAGGGCTGAGGAAGAGGAAGGAGTGGAAAAAGGTGTATACATTTAGGCAAGCCTGTACAGGCAGAATGTTTTACACTTACTTTTTGTTTGGATCAGGACTCTGTCTCTGCAAACATGCCCTGTATGTGTTTTCACCTAAAGCTGGTTGAACCATCTGGCCTACAGGGAGACAGAAATGTTGCCTAATAAAAATCTAATATTATTTGTATAAATAATTCATCACTAAATGATGGATTTCATAATTTTACCGTAATGCTTCAGGTTATTATTTAAATACAAGACCTTATAGACTTGTACTTATATCAAGTTGAACAGTTTCAGAAGCCGTTTTGGCAAGCAAGGTATCCTTACTGTTTAGTGTCCAGCCAGAAAAATAGGTGAATAGTACTTAAGCACAAGTTTTAGATTTTTGAGAATGCATCCTATGTTTTTAAGAAGTAAACAATATTCAGCCTAGAGACTATTTTAAGGGAATAATCAAATCATTAATGATCTATGGGAAATCAAAGGTCATAAACTTGAAACTTCTGTTGTTACTAACTCAAAACTAATTCTGCTAGTGTTCTTTCACACTTTTGTGTCTATAAGGTTTTCTCCCTTCCACTTGTTAGTATTATTCTGCAATGTCTGAAATAAGAAAGCTGCCAGTTATTCTCAGATATAGACTGAAAACTGTGTTTGAAATTTGTTATCTTTGTGGGGTTTTTTCCTTCTTTTTTCCTCAAATGCCTTACAGGTGGTGGCAAATGTGCCTTTTTTACAGAGTAGCCAACATATACTATGCTAATCTTATCAAGGCTTTGAATGCCTGAGGGTTATTTGAAGGGTTATTTGAAGGGTTATTTGAAGGCTTATTCTCGTTAGGTCGTGCAGAGAGAAAATTAGAAAGGCAAAAGCCCAGGTAGA
>VZTQ01010703.1:60063-76080 GCA_013400755.1 Pelecanoides urinatrix | reverse complement strand
AAGTTGCGCCAAGGGAGGTTTAGGCTGGACGTTAGGAAAAAATTCTTTACTGAAAGAGTGGTCAGGCCTTGGAACAGGCTGCCCAGGGCAGTGGTGGAGTCACCATCCCTGGAGGTATTTAAAAGACGTGTAGATGAGGTGCTTAGGGACATGGTTTAGTGGGCATGGGGGTGTTGGGTTGACGGTTGGACTCGATGACCTTAGAGGTCTTTTCCAACCTTAATGGTTCTATGATTCTATGATTCTATGAATATGATTCATAGCACCTTTCTTTCCTTTTCCTCTCAAGCTGATGCAGGAAGCAAAGGGAAGTAGTAGAAACAGGAATATAGGTGCAGCCAGAATCAAACAAACAAAAAAGAGAGAGGGGGAAAATTCTGTGATTGTTTTGTAGTCTCACTATAGCAGAGATGGAATTTAAACTTAAAAACACTTTTTTTTTTTTTTTCCCCACTTGAAAGGATTATTGGTATAGTACTTTCTTTTTAAAGTCTTGGCAAGTTTCTGTGTGTGTATAACTGTGTGAAAAAGATTGCACTGAGTTTTTCTTTTAGATATCACACATTTATCATTACTTCCTAATGGATTATTCCTTCCAAATGAGTCGTGCTTGTTACATAGCAGTGCTAAAGCCAGCAGTGCCCAAGTCTCAAAAATATATTTCATCTTTATAGCTGTGATCTTTTTATGCAACAGTAAAAGAGTCTGAAAGGATGTAAAACTGCACCAGAGAAAAGAATGGGCCTTGCACTGATTATCATGATTTGATAATCAAGGAACTGGCTGCCTGAAGTCAAGTGGCACATGATGTGTCATAGGGCAATTTCAATTATTCATGCTATTGTGGGAGGCATATTACCATGTCTACTGCTGCTGCAGTGTCAAATCGCTGTTCCTGACATGAGGTTATACTTTGTTCCTTTGAAGATGAAAGTCAAGTCATAGCATACAAGACTAAAATAGTGTGTAACCAGAGGGGTATGTTCATTTTAAGAAAAATACAACAATCTTTGAGGTACTGTCGGAGGACTTTCTTCGAAATGACAGCTGATGACATCAGCATGTCTCAGAATCCCATGCACAGTGAGCCGGTGAACAAGATCACTCAGTTTGTGCTGTAGCCCAGTACTTAAAACAGAGCATGGTCATGTGTAAGTGGGTGTCTCAACTCTTGCATCCCCAAGACCACAGTCTCTGTAAGATGTGCAATTCATCTGAGTAGTCAATCTGTCTTTGTCATAACTCCACACTCTTTCCTCAACAGCCAAGCTGCTGATCCTGGAAAAACATACAAACAGGCATAAATTGACATATACAAATTAGGTGAGACCATTAAAATCTATAAGGGTAAAGCCCTGTTTGAATTTAGCACAGTGTGTATTAGGGAAACTAGGAGTCTGATCCATTCCAGGACAAGGTGTAGATGTCTACGGACCTCTCAGCAGTGTTATGCTCCTCTCCCCTTTACTGTTTCTATTCAAATATGGTGGAGGAAAAAAGGAGCCACAGCATATTTTGACAGGTCTCCCAGTTCAGGTTAGCAGGGGACAATGACTGAGAATCACGGTATGCAGAAAAACTTCTGTTTCTTCAAGTTTTACCTATCCAGCTGTTCTCATTTAATAATGTTACAGTAGATTTATTGAGTTTGAATGTTTCTCAAAACTAAAGAAGTTGTCACTGTCTTGTGCATTCTTCTTTCTCTGTTTTATTTAATCTGATTTTTTGCTCTTATTCTCCCTTTAACGGCCCAGTCTCTTAACTTTCTAGTGAATACTCCTTCAGGCTCCCTTGCTGCTTCTCTTTTGTTTGCTTTTCTTCTCCTGCTGGGTTGTCTTTTATTTCTGGTTTTTGTGAAATTCTCAGTGGTCTGTGCCAGGAGTTTAAAATATTGAATTTGATTAAATTCAAAATATGCATTTTAAGCTGTTTGGAAAACAGATTGTCTTTTGTGCACAGCTGTCATCCCTGTGTGGAGCTTCTAAATGCTACAGACAAACAGATAATAATAGTAAACACTGCACAATAGATAACATGAGATTTTATGATATGTTTTCCTGGGTTAGTTTTAAAAGTAGGGATGCCATAATCTGGAAAATCTTGGAGGAAGCAGTGGTATACAAAGGCAATTCACTTTAGTAAAAACCGAATGTGTCTTAATTGTTCAGGTAAATCAGAATGCCAGATAGTAACTCAAAGTTTCCTCAGAGATCTAGACAAAAGAACTAACTCAGTCTCCATACAATTACAATAATGAAGAAAAATGCCAAATCTTGCTACCTTAAAAGAAAAGGCCAGTGAAAACATTTAGCAAATAAAAGTTCCTTTGGGAGAGGAGAAATATTGTAATGCTGCAGGAAAACAGTATTTTGTAATCAAAAGGATCAGATGAGGCTAGATGCTCATAAGCCTGATTAGACTGTAACCTTGCAATTTAGATTAGATGATGGTAGGTACGTACTTGCATTGATCACAAGCTAGGGTTCGCAAACTTTAGTTTTTAAGAACAAATGCAGGAGTCGTGTTTGCCTCTTTAAATTTGGAGAAAACTACAAAAATAGAAAGCAGCTTGCAAGAGAACTGGTTTTGATTTTTGTTTGACATACAAAGAGGTGTTGGTATTAAAAAATATAAAATAATTACTGTGGGGAAAAAATAGCTAATTTTTTTCTTAGTTTGACTGCTGTGTTACCTTTTCTAGTAATTTCTTTGATTACCTTGCCCTGATTATTGCATGCTGCATCAAATGAAACTTTTGAAAACAGACAATGGTCCTTTACTGTGACCAAATAGGCACACTGTCAATGCAGCTTGGACAGAGAAACCCAGAGCCAGCTTGTAGCACGGACAGCAGCAGCAGATTTGAAGCCAGATCTTTTGGTATTTTTGGGTTAATGAAGGAAATTATTTAAGGAAATTATGAATGCAGTTCCATCTCAGGATCTCATCAAACCTGTGCTTGCTCTTTTAATAGTTGCTTTTTCACCCTGAAACATTATTTACCTATTAGGAAAAAAAAAAGTTTTTTCTACTACAGGCTTGCTATTTATTATTTTTAAATTTTAGTGAAGACCAGTAAGACAGGAAAGTCAGGAAATAAACACCTAGAGAGAAAAGATCAGGACTTCTAGAAGTCGTCTAGTTGGAATGGAAAATATTTATTAAAAAAAAAAAAAGAAACCGGAAAGAAAAGGCTAGTGATTTGCACAGGAGATTAGCAATAACCACAACCACACATACAGGAATATAATTTGGCTTTGACATTTTCCAAGTACAAAATACAAACTTATTTTAAAATATGTTAGGCAGTGGTAAAAAAAAAAAAAATCCCAAATGGTTCAAATGATGGAAGTCCAGTGAGCAATAACCACTGAAAACTGCACTTTTACCTACGTGTTCTGCTTTTCTCGGAATAGCTTCTTTCTCCTCTCAGCTTATGAAGGGGCTTCACTATTTTAAGAACTTTTAAGGGTTGGTCTTTCAGAGGATATTGTGGGGAAAAAAGACAGGGATATCCATACATAGTACTTATGTATTTTTCTCATCTTTACTTGTACTATCATGTTTTTCCATTTTGATCTGTTTTATCCTTATGATGTGTTGAAACTATTGTTGTTAGGAGTGTTTGATTTCAGAGCAGCTGAAATCAATACTGAGCATATAGAAGATGCAATTGTGTGAGACTTCTGGGAAAGTGGAGCTTTTCTGGATATTAATAGAAGGGAAGTGCTCTAGCACTGCACAGTAGCTGGTAATTACCTTTTAAAGAGTTGTGATTTTCTCTGTTTGAATCCGAGCTTTTCTTTGGCACAAGGCCTCTTGGCCATTCACAATCATTCCTATCCTAGTATAGAAATGATTAGTTGACTTGAATTTGGAGGAGCATTTAGAATAATTTTCTACAAATTACGCAAACATCTGGAAGGATTTTACTACATGGAGCTGGCTTGTGAACTTGGTCATCTTTCTCAACTTGTATGTCATGGACTGCTCGCCATGGTAGGCTCTTGGAAATGATCGTATCTGGCACATTGCTGTCCACTGAAGGAAGGTTATAAACCAATAGAAGAGGGGGGTAATATGAGCATGCTCTTGTAAACCCAGCTCTTTTCTGGTACCAAGTGGAAATTACTGGAAGGTAAATTAACTTTCAAAATCATTGTTCAGCTAAGGCAGAGTAACAGTAGATTGGACATCCTCCAGATGCTCTTAAGCTTTTTTTCCCCCTTGGTGATTGTACAAAAAAAAATAATTTTAACTAAGTGTCACAGTCTTTAAAAGTGGTTTGGTGGACAATGAAAAGAAGAGACTTTACCCTGTTAAAGCTCCAAGTAGCTGAGGAAAGTCCACGCCCCTGGTACTCCACACATTTGTTAAACACATACTATTTTTTAATTTATTAGTATCGGTGTGATAGTTTTCATAATTTTTCTTTCAAACTGACCAGTAAATCCTTTTGTCTTAATCTTTAGAAAGAACTTACACTTAAATCACCTATGATTGGGGAAAATTTTAGTCATCAATCCCATTTATTGTAGAATAGACAAAAATAGCAAAAATAGTGTCAAAAAGCTAATGAGACAAAAGAACTAGTAATTGACAGCTTATTAGTTCAGACAGATATGAATTGGTGTGTTAACATGTGAGCTGGTACATTAACATGGTGGCAGTTCACATGTTAGAGGCTGTAAATCAACTCCTCCCAAATTAATTAATTTGATTGAGTATTCACAGAAAAGCAGTACTGTTTTCCTCTAGATAAAGAACACTCCATGTGTTTAACAGAAGGTGGTTTTTGATTATATAAAAGAAGGTGGCAGAAAATTGTTATGTCTCTTATAATTTGATAAGAAAAATATTTCACTGTCAGGTGTTAATGAGAGCAACAGTGCGTTAGTAATCAGTATATTTTATGGAAACAACATAATTTTTTCGTAAATGGATAATGAATAAAATTCATTAGATCTCATCTAAACCAGATGTATAAAATTTAGACAAATTTCATCTATCTGTTCTGGGAAAATGAGAGGTTGATTTGCATTTTTTAGCAACTACATTCTCTAGTAACCCAAATTCCTTTCAAGCTCTTGCACAGTAAATGCTGAACTACTATCTATTTCTTACTTCTGCAAAAATGAGTGTGTTGGTTTTTCATTGCTTATCACATTATTCTAGTGCTGAATAGAATTTATGCTGACAATTTTGTTTCCTGGTTTTAGAGATGTCTGACACTTTTTCCCTTGATTCATCAAAATAAACATAATTCACTTACAATTCAGCAACAAAACAGTGTTATAAAGAGTATTCTAACTGAAATAACATTGTAAATTACCCCAGGTTTCAAGTATCTCATCCTCCTTTCCATTCTGTTTGCTAGTGTAAAAATGTTATACGCTCTGGGTTTGGTTAATTTTTAATTACTTTTGGGTTTTTTTGGCTGCAATTCTCATGTCTCTTGGGTCACTACAGATGGAAAGTTAGGAAATTGTTCTTAAGCTGGGTGTGTTTCTGATGAAATCTGTAATGATATTTGGAATGTGAGAGTATCCGCTTCATTAAGTTACCTGGTTAAGGACTACAGAGTATAAAAGAAATAAAAAGTAACCAGGGAAGTGATAAAAATACAGATACAGAAATCTAGGAAACAGATGATAACGGAAAAAATAACAAGAACAAAAACTTTTCAGCTACTAACTTATGAGCCATTAAAGAAACTATTCAGATACCAGTATTTTATAAGACTGAATTTTGCAAGATGAATCCTACCTTTATGTCAAAGATCAGTACTGGAATCCTGAAAACCTCAATATATCCAAGCAACTCACAAGGAAAATCTAAAGGGTATAAGTCAGGACTAAGAGAAATGGAGGGGCAAAGCAGAAGCATGCAATAGAATGGCATAGGTCAGTAACAGCATCAAATGCATGCCCACTGATGCCTCCCAAAAGACTACATATTCTCCATGGTGGTAACATGGTTAAACTGGATGAAGGGACTTGTGGTAATATAAAATAAAGACTTGTGGTAATATGGAATATGTAAATAATACATTTTACAAGGGTACTATTTTTTTTCACCTGTCAACCACAGCTGTAAATGGTGGGGCAAGGAGGTATTGTTTGTGCAGGTGCTGGTCCGTTGTTTACTGTGAGGGTGAGTGACTGCTGGCACAGGTTGCCCAGGGAGGTTGTGGAGTCTTCCTCCTTGGAGACATTCAAAAGCCATCCAGAAATGGTCCTGGGCAACCTGGTGTAGGTGGTCCTGCTTAAGCAGGGGGTTTGGACCAGATGACCTTCAGTGGTCTCTTCCAACCTCAGCCATTCACTGATGATTCTGTGGTTTGACTTTTAAATGCACTTGTTTTGAAACTACAGTTGCCAGTAACTTTGGCAAGCAGCATTCTTTCTAGCTTAACAACATGCAGAGTCTGAAGTATTGCTTCAGTGTGAATATTGACAGCAAATGCTGTGTTCGATCCTAACCAAATTCTGTACTGCCTTTATCACTAGTTATCCAGGCACACTTCAGAAATCTCTTGCTTACTCTTCCTTCTTAGGGGGAAAATGAGGTTTTTATTTAAATTTATTTTATGTTGGTTTTGGTTTATATTTATACTGGCTGTGGCATGTACTAGGCTTAAAGGTGAACCCAAAGGAATGTACCTTTCCTTTTGTCATGGAAAATAGTAAGGTTTTTGAACTGAACAGCTTTGCTCTAAAGTCAGTAGCTGTGGTTTCTTATTCTTTTTCTCATACTCCTGAAGCCCTCTTTTCTTTCTTTCCAGTTGTAGGGACAATTTTGTTCCCCCACAAATGAGATTTATGCTGACAATTAATTGAGGGGTTACTTTTGAACCCTAACATGTTGCTTTAATTCTAATTTGCCTCCCCTCTAGAATATGGTCTAAAAAAAAGAAGAAAAATTAAACTGCAGCAAAAATAAATATTATAATTTCAATATCGATACATTAAATATTCACTTTTTATTTTTGATTTTTTAAAATATTTTTTAAAATATTTGTTCGTTTCGCATTATCATTTTTAATAATGTGTTATATGACGTTTCTAGATACTGAAAGGAGCAATATTTTATTAGCATTAAGAATGTACAAATAAGAGAGAATTATTTTTAAAATTATTTTTTACATTAAATAGATTTTCCAGATGTGTCTAATTAAACTCCACTGTTTTCAAGAGAACTTTTCTTACTATTGTAATGCTCAAATAGCTAATAAACAAAAAATCACTTTTTAAACGTGCAATTCATAATTTAGAATGCCTTTTGCACATGATTTTCTTAACCTTTGAGCATCAATATATGAAAATGAAATTGAAGAGCTTTTCCAAAGTTTATTTTATAAAGATCAGCTAGCTTCTATCCACATACAGCCACCTATACTTTGACAATCTTAAATTTAGGAAATTAAATGAAATTGTGAAATTAAATGGGTTTTGCTGTATTAAAATATTGCTTATGCAAGTTTTCTAATTAACAGTACCTTGGTAAGGTTATGAGCACATATGTTCTTTTTCTTTCTTTACATGGGTATCTGGTAGTCTTGTCAAGAAAACTTGTACGGGGTTGGTTCTTCATACCAGGGGAATGTTCAGAACGTTATTAAGGCTTGTTCCTGGAGCTGCTGACAATGAAATCAGTAGACACCATAAACAACAAATGTTGTTCACAGGCTGTGGATCTAGGCTAGTTTCTGACTGGAAGAAACTATTCAAGAACAAGAAATATCTTAGAGTGTGCCAATCTAAGAGCAGCAGTTATGTGTCCTCCTCTCCTGCAGAATGAAAAAAGATGAACCACGCAGCCAAAGGCTATGTTAACATGAGGGAAAGCCAGAGGTAAAAATAATGCACCTTATTAAGAAGTAGGGCATGTTATCTTCACCTTAGTGCTGTGTTGGCATGGTTACATAGCTTTGGGTTAGAGCTGACTTGTATCTGATGGGCTCAAGGACTGGACAGAAAGGATATAAGTCTCTCTACAAGTCACCCTGTGGACATGTCCTGAATCATTCAACAGCCACTGAGATTTAAGGATGGTAGAACTTGACAATATTCAACAGACAACCGAATAGTCACTAAGGCTGCTGGGGACATAGGTTTTTTTTTCTAATCTCAGTCCTAGACAGTCCCAGTTGTGTATTTTATTGAAATAATTAATATCTAGCTTGCTTGGATTTGTGCTTAGACCACCTGGTTTACTTTAAAAAAAAAAAAAAAAGGAAAAAAAAAAAAAGAGGGGGCTATAAGAAGAGAGGAAACAAAGTATGAATCCAAGTATCATGGATTAGCATTTGCTGAAATTCTAATTTACATTATAAGCAAGGGTTTAAGAAATAAAACTACCCTCTCCATTACATCATTCACTTATGTGTACTGTCCAATTCTCCCAGTTCCTACTGGTACCAGTTGTGGAAAACAGGAATTATTTTCTATTTGGAGGGCAGTGGTTTGCTAGTTTGCTTGCTTTTTCTAAACTGTGATTTAGAAGAGTATCTCCTATTTACCATAGTAACTTAAACCACATAGGGGCATATTAATTCAGAAATATAGTCTAAGTTCTCAGGGACTCGTGCATAAGCTCTGAGTTCAGGGCTCGGATAGCTAGTGGTAGAAGCCCATTCAGAAAGAGGTTTTCATACTTTTATAGGGAGATTTTGCCTCCAACCTGTACGTTTTTAATGTGACTTAGCATGATGCATTTGTCTGATTATCTGATACAACCATCTCTGCAACAGAGCACTAAACATGAGTAGTGTGACTGGACTGGTCTGGAATGGGGTTGGATCTGTTGTGAGTGCACAGGGCACGGAGGTGGCGGATCAGCACAGATGCACTGGGGTCATAGCGTAAGAGCAACAGATTTTGCTCAGTAATCCAACGCATCTTGATTGTGTCGTGTTTCCAGAGATGGGTATGGAAAACTAAAGTATGTATTCAGAATGGGGTTAGTTCTCCTTCCAGATTTTGTTGGGGAAGCTGGGGTGTTGTACGGTTGATAAGGAAAATTTTACACCTTCTTTTTGAATGGAGAGATGAACAATTGGTTTTTTTGCTTCACTGCTGCAAAGAAGTTTCCGATTGGCACTCCTCAAATAGCTTTAACTCTCAAAGTTAAGTGTCAAAGGCTCTACTGTGCTCATTATGGAAAGCACTTTAACCCTCCATCAAACCACCTGCATTGTTCTGTGAAGGCAGACAGTATTGATTTGCACATTCAGTAATTCCTCTGAGCTATGCGGTGTGTAAGGAGTGCTGTACGTTGCTATGGTCTGTCTTATTTTCTTTAATTAAGACATGATGCTGGTCGAGAAAATCTTTTAAATTGTATTCTGTTCCCTTGCATTTCTTCCTCATGATGAATTGGATACGGGATTCTTTTTCTCACAGCTGCTGGTTTCTGTAAAAGTCGTTGACATACATGGCAGGAAGCCAGGCAATGGTTCCTTTTCTGTTAGTTTTCTGGCTCTTTTGTTAATAGGTCCTAAAGCAAATGCTGTCTTTGAGGTAGGCTGCACCGTACCTGTTTCCATTGGCTATATTTGCAGCTATTGTAAGGATAGCAACATGACACTGAGCTTCCTTTGTACGTATTTTTCAGTAATTTGCAGTTACTCCTTGCTAAGAGATTCCTCATAGGAGAGCGTATGTTACCTTCCTGACATATAAGGACTTGCTCCAACCATTTCTTTCTGTAAACATAGATAACCCTTTTTTTAGTGAACCCTTAGTGGAAAAATTAGAAATCAGTACTCTCATCTAATTTAAACCTTTGTAAGTCCATATCCTAACTGATGAAGTTAGCAGGTTTCACTTAATGGGATTAACATGGGTAACCGAGATCAGAGTATAGTACAGGGGATACTGAACAAGTTCATCACCCTTCTTAGAAGAGACACAAACTAAAATACACCCCATCACTCAGATGATTTCACTGATATGCTAGATTTTTGTGTAAATGGTCGTTAAATTTGGATTAAATTCTTACCTTAATTTAGTTGCAGTAGATACTTGCAATATTGTCTTATTCTAACTTAAATTATGTGTATGTAACACACCCTCAGATCAGAACATGTAGAAGTAAAATAATGAAGTAACCTTTGCCACAGCACATTTAGAAGTTAATTTCTCTCATTGTTTTGTCTTTCAGTTTATAATTGTTGTATTTACACTTTTTAAAAGGATAGCCTGTTTATTATTGACAGACCTATTGCTACTCCCTAAATTCCAGATAAAGATTCTTTTCCAAGCTCATAATAGGTATAGGATGAGGCTCTTGGGTCTCAGTCCTGCAAAGGCTTCCATGTATTTAAGTTCTTGAACTGCTCACATTAAAATACTTGAATGAGTAAAGTTACTTTCATGAGCATACCTACAGAGATTGTAGTGTAATCTGCAATCACATTTAGCTATGTGGAAATTTATAGCACAGTGCAATAATAGTGTTGTAATTATGATCTATAATTATTATGAAATTACATGTACCTGTTCTGGTCTACCTCAGCTGCTACCCTATAACCTGAGTTTTTAATATGAGAGCAGAAGGTATCCACCACTGGCAGTCATTAATATTTCCACAAAAGCAGTTCATGGGGCAAGAAAGAAATTAATCCTACTGATTATCAAATTGATTAGAAGGTCTAATCATCCTCCAAGTGTATCAGTGAACAATAAAATGAAATAATTAATGTCAGGGGGTGGCTTGCTTCTGAGCAACCATAATTTACAAAATGTTGGCCTTCAAAGTTCCTCAGAAGTTTTATTACAAAAGTTTTGTCATTGTTGACAGTACTTGCTCTTTCTGTCTCTCCTGGATGAAAATACAAGAAACAGATACCTTAGAGCTGAGTTTGGTGTAACTAAAATTCCTCCATCTTAGCACATTATCTTTGTGTCTTTGCTCAATGATGGTTGTGGCTAGTTGCAGTATTATGTAGCACAGCTCTTCACAGAGCAAAAAGCTTCTCATACAATGAATGAACTTTTTTCTAAATGCCAGCTTTTGATGAGCAACCCGGGTTGGCAATTGCTGTCTTTTCAAACTCTCACATCAATCAGGTCCCAAGCAGTTAATTTAATCAAAAGTAGAATATGTTGCCCAAATGAACCAAAGCTATTTTGAGAAGAAAATGTAGCAACACTAAGCACTGAGTGCACAATAAATTACCTCATGTTACTTGATGGATTATGATTATAGACTTGGTGCAGCAGCTTAACAGCAGCTCAGTGTGGTCTCATGGATTTTTCCCACAGTTCAGCTATAATAAATGTGGCAGTGTGGGAAACATACGAATTAAAGTTCGAGAAGTATTGCCTCAATTCCACCTACAGTTTTACATCTATTTTTGTTTTATGTTTGAAGATTTATTCCTTTACCATTAGTTATCCAATCTTCCTTTTTCTTCTCTCAGGGTCACCTGCATTGTGAGGCACCAGAAAGATTTTGATGCCCTTGACTGCTCACCAGGCTGAGATACATGCCAACTTACTGGCCTTTTTTATGTCAGATGTGAGCTCTGATAGTTGATAGTGATGAGATACAGCCCTGCACAAGTCACAGTAATGTTCTTTGGCAGATTCTCTGAATTGTTTGTTTTTCTTAAGTTTTATTCTTGTCACTGTTGCCTGAGGCACTGTGAGCAAAGTGACAAAACAGGCAGTGGAGCTCCATTAATGAGCTACCTGGGCTGTTCATACTGGAGAGCAATCAGCCTTTTCTTCTTCCCCCAGGACATTAAATTAAGGTTGACAACGGATCCATAACTGCTGCTGAGGCCTGATGACTAGGCTTAGTCTGCAGTCCCCTAAATTGCATCTATATCTGTAAGCTTATAAAATAGCCTGCTTGCACCTGCTGAAGCCATAGCCAGGCCAATTTGGAACCACACAGGTACAAAAGCAATGTTTAGTGTAACTTATGTATTTTGCAGAACATGAATACACAACCTGACACCAAGCTGAGTGGTGCAACTGATACACTAGAGAGAAGGGATGCCATCCAGAGGGACCTTGAGAAGCTGGAGAAGTGGGCCCATGAGAAAACCCATGAAGTTCAACAAGACCAAGTGCAAGGTCCTGCACCTGGGTTGGGGCATGCCCCAGGATCAGTACAGACTGGGTGATGTTTGAGAGCTGCCTGGCAGAGAAGGACTTGGGGATACTGGTAGATGAAAAACTGGACATGAACTGGCAATGTGCGTTTGCAGCCCAGAAGGCCGATCGTATCCTGGACTGCATCAAAAGAAGCGCAGCCAGCGCTTCTCCCTCTACTCCGCTCTTGTGAGACCCCACCTGGAGTGCTGCATCCAGCTCTGGGATCCCCAGTACAGAAAGACATGGACCTGTTTGAGTGGGTCCAGAGGAGGGCCATGAAAATGATCAGAGGGCTGGAACCCCTCTCCTGTGAAGAAAGGCTGAGTTGAGTTTTTTTCAGCCTGGAGAAGAGACTTTATTGCATCCTTTCAATATATAAAAGGGGCTTGTAAGAAAGATGGAGCAAGACTTTCTACCAGGGCCTGTAGTGATAAGGACAAGGGAAGATTTAGATTGGACATAAGGAAGAAATTCTTTACTATGAGGGTGGTGAGACACTGGAACAGGTTGCCCAGAGAAGTTATAGATTCCCCAGCCCTGAAAGGTATTCGAGATCAGGTTGGATGGGGCTTTGAGCAATCTGATCTGGTGAAATATGGCTCTGTCCATGCAGGGGGGTTTGGACTAGATAATCTTTACTGGTCCCTTCCAACCCAAACTATTCTATGCTTCTATAACCTCTTTCTCCACATTCAAAGGAAGTGTATTATTCTGTTCTGTTGCTCTCTCTGACTGGGTGTCTTATGTAGCTAATTCTACTTAGCAACTTCTTTACAGAGGCAGATTTAAGTATTCAGACCCATGAGACAAATTGAAGAAGTAAAGAGAAAGGCATTGGTAAGCTTAGATATGGTGTTCAGGGAAATGATAGTATTTTGTCTGCATTAAATTAGTGTTTCAAAAAACCTCATTGCATCAGGCTCCCTGCTTTCATGTAACAAGAAATCATTTGTTCTAAGGGGCACATGGAGATAATACACCCTGGCAAGTGCAGTTGCAGCTGCGGTTGTTCTGCCAGAACCTCCATGCAGCAGGTGCAGAGCTGCTGGAGGTACCGGGGTAAAAACCAGTCTAGGTCCACGTGCAGTCCACCTGCATCCCCTGATCCTGCACCTGAGTTAACAAGCCATGATTAGTTATGACTTGTTAGCCGTGAGTTATAAAGTTGAATTGATATGATTAGACTGCTTCCAGAACTGCGCTTCAAATTTTGTGCCATGATGCATTCTGTGAACTCTCCGTTATCTTGCTTATCTCTGTGTTGCTCTCAGTTGGGCAGAGCACTGCACTTTGCAAATGACTTATTGAGGCCTGCATATGAAGTTATTAATTTTAAAAAGCCACCTTCCTCTGGCACCAGTGGTGCATTTTAGTCTTTGAGAAACTTTTTAGTTCATGTGCCATGTCCCCCTACTCTTTTAAAAGGGTTGACGTCTTTTAATACGTCAGTATTACATCCTGATGCTGCTGATACTGTAGGATCAGCTCAATGGGTACATTTTTCTTTAGGGGTAGAAATGTTGGAAATACCATTTATCAACAAAATCTACAATCCACAATCTTACCACACTTCCTATTCATGTGCCTGAAGATACAGATGTTCTCATCTAATCTTGGACTGCTGCCTGCAAAACTTTCTTTACTGTTTTAGCTTTTCAGTTTTGTGTGTTACCAATTTTGTTTAGTTATGCGATTTTTAGCCTTTTTATTTTTTTAATCAGAAAGGTTTAAACCAGAATGTGACACATCTGTGCATATCTAGCATATATAGAATGGTATCTAAAATATCTCATGTATGAAAAAGAGATTTCCTGGAAGGAACTAAATTATGCACAGTGAAAACTGGTGTCACTGAATTAGCTGAAGGACTTTTATAAGCTTTTATGCTGTTTTTTTTTCTTCCCTTATGTTTCATAAGCTATTAAATTCCAATATTGCAGCCTTTTTTTTTTTTTTATGGCTAAATCTAGATATAGAAATTGTTCTTTCCACCCCCACTGTGGAATGTTTCTTTCCTTTGTAAGGAAACACAGAAAGAATATTAACTCAATCTCTGGCTGCATGAGTCAGACTGGATATCTGTTGTGGTTTAACCCAGCAGGCGGCTAAACACCACACAGCCATTCGCTCACTTCCCACCCTCCAGTGGGATGGGGGAGAGAATCGGGGAGAAAAAAAGTAAAATTTGTGGGTTGAGATAAAGACAGTTTAATAGGACAGAAAAGGAAGGGAAAATAATAATAATTGTAATCGTAATGATAAAAGAACATACAAAATAAGTGATGCACAATGCAAATGCTCACCACCCGCTGACCAATCCCCAGCCTGTTCCCGAGCAGCACACCCCCCAACCTTGGCCAACTCCCCCCAGTTTATATACTGAGCATGACATCATTATGGTAATGAATATCCTTTTGGCCAGTTTGGGTCAGCTGTCCTGGCTGTGCCCCCTCCCAGATTCTTGCTGGCAGGGCATAAGAAACTGAAAAATCCTTGACGAGTGTAAGCACTACTTAACAACAACTAAAACATCAGTGTGTTATCAACATTCTTTTCATACTAAATCCAAAACACAGCACTATACCAGCAACTAGGAAGAAAATTAACTCTATCCCAGCTGAAAGCAGGACAGTACCTTCCCCCTTAACTATTCCCTTGTTGTAGCGCAGAAATGGAAGAACAAGAGTTACAACAGCAGCAGCAGCAATGTGTTACATTCACAAGTCTCAAATGTTATCTCAAGTCAACTGTGTGTTTTGAGGGAGGAACCCCATGACAGAATGGTAAAGCCTATTTCTTCTGTTGTCCTCTTGTTTCTTTCCAGCCACAATGGCTGCCATTGCCTGTATTGGGTGAGGGGGACAGGGCGTCTCAGACAGACAGCACAAGCAGCCATCTATGTCCTCTCAGTCCTGATGGAAACGGATTACTTCATGTTGTCAGTGGCATCTGTGGAGTTTCTCGGTGGACAAAAAGAGGAAAAGAAGAGACGGTACTCACCACTGTTTTGTGAAGGAATATTCTCATCTGAGTAGTTTAGGTATTGGCTCCTAGACACGTTCTGTTTTCCTTTAATATAGATGGGAAAAAAGCATATTTTTAGGAAGTGTTTTTGGTTGTTTATTGAAGCACTAGAAAAAATAACAGCAACAAATTTTAATAAATTGGGTGAAAACGATGATCTGTTAAGGGTCGTTTGGGAACTTGTAAGATTTGTGGTGGTGGGGAAGTAATACAATCTCATCCTGTTTTTTTTTTTTTTTTCTTTTTCCCCCTTCTGGCAAGAAGCCGATAGGGCCTGTCTCTGAGAAATTGGTTTGCAATAGATGTGATGGTGCAGTTCTGCAAATTTTACAGAAATAGGGATGTGGGGGACATAAAGAGATATTACATAGAATCATAGAATCATTAAGGTTGGAAAAGACCTCTAAGATCATCGAGTCCAACCGTCAACCCAATACTACCATGCCCACTAAACCCTGTCCCTAAGTGCCTCATCTACACGTCTGTTAAATACTTCCATGGATGGTGACTCCACCACTGCCCTGGGCAGCCTGTTCCAAAGCCTCCCCACTCTTTCAGTAAAGAATTTTTTCCTAATGTCCAACTTAAACCTCCCTTGGCACAACTTGAGGCCATTTCCTCTTGTCCTATCACTTGTTACTTGGGAGAAGAGACCAACCCCCACCTCACTACAGCCTCCTTTCAGGTAGAAAGACCTACATTGCTTGTAGAGCGTGATGAGGTCTTCCCTCAGCCTCCTCTTCTCCAGGCTAAACAACCCCAGTTCCCTCAGCCGCTCCTCATAAGACTTGTTCTCCAGGCCCTTCACCAGCTTCGTTGCCCTTCTCTGGACACGCTCCAGCACCTCCATGTCCTTCTTGTAGTGAGGGGCCCAAAACTGAACACA
>VZTQ01010703.1:0-59557 GCA_013400755.1 Pelecanoides urinatrix | reverse complement strand
GGATGGACATTCTCCTTGGCTCTCCTTTTGTCATTAATACACTTGTAAAAACATTTTTTGTTGTCTCTCATGACAGTGGCCAGGTTGAGTTCTACCTGGGCTTTTGCCTTTCAAATTTCCACTCTGCACGACCTAACGAGATCCCTGTACTCTTCTTGAGTTGCTGCCCCTTCTTCCACATATGGTAAACTCTCCTTTTTTTCCTGAGTCCCAGCCAGAGCTCCCCGTTCAGCCAGGCCAGTCGTCTTCCCCACTTGTTCTTATAGCGCATGGGGACGGCCTGCTCCTGTGCCTTTCAGACTTCCTTCTTGAAGAATGTCCAGCCTTCCTGGAACCCTTTGCCCTTCAGGACTGTCTCCCAAGGGACCCTCTCGACCAGTGTCCTGAGCAGGCCAAAGTCCACCCTCCGGAAGTCCATGGTAGCAGTTTTGCTGGCCCCTCTCCTTCCTTCACCAAGTATGGAGAATTCTATCATTTCATGGTCGTTAAGCCCAAGCTGCTCTCCAACCACCACATCTCCCACCAGTCCTTCTCTATTTGTGAACAGCAGGTCAAGGGAGGCACCTCCCCTGGTAGGCTCGCTTACCAGCTGTGTCAGGAACCTCCTTGACTGTTTCCTCTCTGCCGTGTTGTATTCCCAGCAGACATCCGGAAAGTTGAAGTCCTCCCAATCACTTGGGGCATATTTAAATAAGCTTTCTGAAGAAAATCCACCTTTACCTGTGGAGGATGCTTTTTTGGAAGACTAAGCATTTGGGTAGGGCAGACTTAAAGTTGTGTAAGAACCTACATATTGGGTACTGCCCAATAAATGTTATTATATTAGAGTAAGCAGGATCTATCTTTTTGAATATGAGTGGGCATTGCTAGCAGTTGCCATGTGTGACTTCTTGAGAGGGGGTCATCCACCAAGAGCACACTTGGCTTTGCAAAGGTACCAATGTAACAGCACTTGCAAATCTGCTTGATCAGCTGATCTTGGTGTTTTCTGTTTATTTGATTTAAAGTGATGTAGCAGGGAACCTCAAAGACTTAAATAACAGGCCTGCCCTAATTACAGCTGTAGTGCCTGTTTTTACAGAGAAAACCTTAGGAGATGCACAGCTATTTGTGCCAGCTTCATCCTTCTTTGACCTCCTTTAAGCATTTTCATGCCTCTGAAGTAGACAAGGATATTCTGTGTGGTGGACAATCTGCTTACTTCCCCACTGCCCCTCTGCAGAAAGCTATTGATCTGCTTTATCTGCATTGATACTCCAGCACAAGGCAGTGGTGAATTTAAAAAAAAGGATAAAATAAACTGTGTGGGTTTGTGTAAATAAAAGGTAGTGAACTCACCTGATTGGCTTTTGAAGCATGGGAATGAAATGTAGAAATGTAGATAGACTTTATATTGTCTGGATATAACCTTATACTGTTATTATGTTTGCATATTTTTAGCCTAGCTACACTGACTATATATTGCCAGAATCATTTACTATCTCTTGTCTACTTAGGATTTACAATCTGACTTTGTAGTCAGATAAATATAGAGGAAGTAATAGTGTCTTGGGTATAAAGTGCACGCTGAACAGTTCTGGAAGAAGCTTTTGTTATCAATCAGCCTTTTCCTTGTCTCAGCTTTCAATGAAGAATATTTTTATCTGCACACACCTACAGAATGACTCCTTGCAGCCACGGTCCTAGAAAGTACAATTCATTTTATAGAATTTTTCTTGCTCACAGAATTGTACAGTGCATTTGTTTTATTTTGCACTTATATCCCTACACTGATAGAAGACCCGCAAATTCTCTGTTGAAGAATCAAGCCTGTAGATCCATCTTGTTTGCCACTTATGATTAAAACTAAGGCTTCCGTAGTATAGGAATATTTAATGAATAATTGTAATTCTTTCCCCATTATTTTCATATATATTCAAAAGTCACTGTGTCTTATTTTCTTCTGTGAAAGTTAGTACAAGAGCAGTATTGAAAGTAGTTGACTTATTTTAAATAGCATTTAGAACTGTTAGATCATGCCTCCTTAAGAATATTCTAGCTGCATTAAAAAAAAATACCTAAGTTAACTTCTGTATATTTTTTTTTCTTAAAATATCTTTGAATAATTACTTAATAGCACTTCCTCAAAAATTACTAGTGTTCAGGGGAAAATTGCTTCTGTAAATCAGAGTGAACTCTGAGATTTATGAATAATATGATAATCTCTTTTCCCCTCCCTTCTCACAACTTATTTGAGAAATTAGACATATCTGCAGCCACCCAATTTGATCTTATTGCCAGAGTTTAAACACCTTTCATCTGATTACTAATTTATATTGTCAGGATTTTGGCCATCGGTCCACAGTTTATTTTCCTTGGGCACTTGTATGCTTTCATTAAATAAACGTGGAAGAAAAATTGTGGTCAGACAGAACCCATTCACACCAAAAACAACATTCAGAAGTCTCTGCAGTCCTGTGTGGAAGATCCCCCTTCAGCTTTCCAGTATCCTAATTTTGAAGGTGACCTTCACAGAGGTTTAACCAGGGACTTAGTGGAAGAAAAAAACATACTTGCAAGGAAAGGAGAAAACTGACTGAAAAGTGCAGCATGGCCCATCATCTGTAAGAAATACCCCACTCTGCTTGTCGGAATTGTGCTCTGAGCACTTCTGCAATAGTCTGATGAGATTTGACAAGTGTAATTCTGGAAGGAGACTATTTTTAGGCTCTGAAATATTTTGGATGTTTAAGAAAATATTCATGAAATCTAGTAGCTAATTTAAATCATTATGGTTATATGAACTGCCACAGAGCTGTATTAATTCAAATCAGCTAAAAGTCAGGACCTAAAAAGATCTAACATGCTTATTGTGCACTTGATTATTCTCTTGACTTTCATATTTCAGCACAGTGAAACAAAGCTAAGCACTGTACATGTAAGAAATATACTGAGAAAAAGATATCACAACAGCTCTAATGTAGCAGAAAAGTCACTGAAAAAGAATAATGGTGTTACCTGATGGATTATGCTGTAGAAAAATAGTAACCAAGGAAATAATGGCAGCAATTTAATTAAACATTTTACAATAAAGGAGCTTTAGTTCTAAATATAAGCTGCAAGCATTTAATTCTTTCAACTTTTAAACGACACAAAACAATGCAAATCAAATTCCAGACACATTTTGTGGAGTCCCTTGTGTTGCACATCGTGTAATACACTTAAAATAGACTAAAAGCACCAAAGGCATAAAATGGCAGTTGCAGCCAGGAGTCTTTTTCCATATTACCAGTGGAAGAATTGTCAATAACTTCTATGCAGCTGAAGCTTCAGTGCAATTTCTGATGTAAAGATTATAAAAGGCAGGAATCTTTCTGGTTGTTTTTTTCTTTTTCACCAATACGAGTTGGGATTTTTATCTTATTCAGCCACACTTATTCGGTATCCTGCATTTCTAGCTTATTTTTGCAGCTTCTTGTTCAGTTATATGGCCTCAACATGGACATAAATGAGATATGAGGTAATTAAAAAGGGCATGGAAATTTAAAAATGTGTGAGTAGGTCAGCTGTCAGCCTGTGAAAGACTGTTTCTCTCATAGGAAAATTTTCTCTCATATTTTTCAGGTAGAAAATGAAGGCCAGGAAGCCAAGTGATTGCCTTAGCTAATCAAGTCTAAAAAAAGACTGAACACCACAATGGTTTAGCCATTGAATTTATTGGCAGGAATGTCACCTACATGGTTTCTGCTTGTCCTGTTTTGTTCTAGTCTCAAGGAGAAGATCACAATGGGGTTTTATCTTTTCTGTGTTCTAACAGCCTCTCAGGCTACTCCATGCAAAGGGAATGGAGTTACACAGCCTGGGAAGAAGCTCAGAGAGTGAACACAGTTTCTGCTCTGGATGGTCGGAAGACCTGCTGCAGACTGTACCAGCCCCGTAGTGTAGATAACCTCTGTGACCCGCTCCTGTGACCTTCCGAAGGTTGCCTGCCTTGCTTGGATCACTTTGCCACTTTTGAAGGACTGTGTTGTAGGTAGGGGTTGAAGTTCAGAGGTACGGAGGAAAAGAAGATAAGCAGACTCGAAAGAAAGAGCAGTTGGATTCACTTGCTTCTCTCAGCTACCTTTTCTTTTTTTACTTCTCTTAGAAGAGGCATAGCAGGAACTATTGGGATGGTTGGTAAAGGATCTCTTGAGGAAGCAGGCAGAACATTGCAACATTGCAATTTCTACTGAGGAGATAAAGATGCTTTATGTCTTCTTTTCCCAATAATATTTGTTGGTGCTGTTGTCATTCCTGCCTTGTCAAAGAGTACCACTTCCTCTTCACTCACACATGCCATTTAATCTGGGTGTGCATCTTCCCCTATGAACTAGACCAGGCCAAAACCCAATTAGAAATTGTCTTGTCTCGAGAAGTGATTGATAGTGCATGTGTAGGGAGGGGGGAGAAGCATAACAGAGTGATTCTTAACACATCTTTCCATACATAAGTAGTTAGTATATTAGAAATGTATTTATTGACTAATGCCAGACCTTGAGCTAATGCTTTCAGAGAATTATCACCAATGTTTTCCATGTCTCCTTTTTGAAAGATAATAATAGGTATAGTTAGAGATATTTCTTTTCCTTGATGTGAGATTTTCTTTGTGTCATTTCTTATGCACATACCCAGGATTGCCAGATGCTATTGTAACTCTTTCCAGGCATCATTTAAAAATATATTTTATTATTTACAGGGTTTTTAAAAATATTACTCACTGTCTTTCCCAGGTCATTTATGATTGCTAAAGATTAGATGCTAGGGGTACTTTGCTTAATAAAACAACTATAAGACAGTCAAAAGGCTGTAAAATATTAAGGAATAGTTGGAAGAAAATGGAACGCAAAGGGAAATGGAGCACTAGACACTGGACATATATACTCCTACTCTGCTGATGATTTTCTAGTCCACTAATTCTTTACCATTTTAATGGTCATTAGAGGCTGTCATTAATAAAAGATGGAGTTAGCACAATTTTTACTTCTCTAAGTCTTGGTAAAGAAGCAAACTGATTCCCAGTAGCCCATGAAGAGATAAAATGAGCACTGTCTCTGTTTCAGTATTTAGCTGTTGCACAGGCCACGGGATGATGCTCCTGGAAATGGAGGATTATCTGTGAACTGCAAGATGAAGCACTATGCGAGAAGACTGCCTGTAGATGAAAACTCTGAAAAGTTACTCTCTTCTGGACTAGTTTAAAGGAACACTGCTATGGATTAAGGGGGAAAAAAAAGAACTTTGGCTAATGTATGATTTCCTTTGAGGCAGTGTACAAAAATGAGGAAAGTAAATTCAGTCTTCCTACCTTCAGCTTGTCTGTTTTTGTTGCCTTGAATCTGTTGCTTCTTTAACCAAAACTGTGCAAAATCCAATCCAAAAAAAGATCTAAATATACTCCAAGAAGGTCAGGGATTTATCCCAAGGCAGAGCATGACCCTGTGGAGAACCCCACAGAAGAATCATTGCTATAGACTTACTGCCTCATCAAGAAATTGCTATCTGGCCTTGATGAAGCCTTCTAAATGTGTCTATGAATTGCTAAAAGAGGCTCGGTTCAATTTGGGTCATGGGTCTGAGGGACACATATACCCTCATCTTTCAGCGTTATATATTATGGTAGCTCTGCCTCTGGTATAAATCAGAGCAGAATCAGCTCCTAAAGCATTCTTAGTTTTTTCATATTCCTTTTAATAAAAACTTTCAGAAACCCTGCTTGTCAGAAACAGCTAGAGCTTTTGTACAGGTGTGTTGTGGATAGGTAACTGGGCAACTGGGTCATAGTCGATCTTTTCTTTTTTCGCATAAAGAATAGTGTAGCAAACTTGAAATAGCAATAAATAGAATAAATTATTTATTTTCATTGTAGATAAAACTCTCACCATCAAGTAGTAACTTTGATGTATTTGTATAACGAAGATTAGAAAAGAATGTTTGAATAATTCATCATGAAGCATTCTAAAGCTAAAAGGTCAAAGGATTCTCACATCTGTCAGAAAACAGTCTCCAAAGCCAGAAGATGACTGCAGGAAACATGCTCAGCCAGACTTGATTTTGACCATTGGGAAGTGCTGAAAATGAGGCAGATAAAGTAAAAGAAAGCAGCCTTCAAAGTTAAAGGGGAAAAGTTATTTTCAGTTGGACATTAAGAAAGAAACATTAAATGGTGACCCCCCCCCAAATGCGTATAGCCCTAAAAAAATATGAATCCTAATAAGACTTAAATGCAGATAGAGATAAAATATCCCTGCAGCCTGTATGTCGCCTTCTATGTGTGCTCCATGAGATGAAAAAGTGATATTAATAAAAGAATGAGTCGAAGGGCTCTTGGGTGAGTCATGGTGACAATTCAATGCGTCTTTCTGTATTACAACATAAAATATGAGAGAAAGATAGTGATGGCAGATTTTACATAATAAGAAAGATAATCTAAGATTGCTAGAATATCTAGGGAAATTATAGTATTTGGAAACAGAAGATCTTTAAGTGATATTTTGCTTTATAGCTAAGTGTCCTGGAGAATGTTTGTTCCCTGCAAATATTTCTGCCACTGATTCCTCCTCGCTGCCCCCTGCACATTTTTTATGTCCATTTTTCATGTTCCATGGTATACATCCCTTGCCTTGTCTGAAGACAAACACCTCATTTTTTTGTAGGGAATTTTTTTTTTTTATTTTTTACTTTCGTTTCTATGCTCCTTTACTTGAACAGGAAAAATCATGTGAAAAATACAGTCTTTTCTAAAACTATATGTAAAAGCATCTGACTGAGAACAGGGAAGTTGCTGAGAAAGAAGAAAGCACAATTGCAAAATGAAACTAAGAAGTGAATTGTAGATTTGTGAAAGCGAGCTGCAATTACTGTGATTTAGATCTTCTCTCAAGGGTGGATGGAGTCCTGTTCCAGTCAGGGGTTGGTTAGGGGCACTGGTGCCACCTGGTTGTGTGGCAAAAGAAAGCATAAGCCATGATGGACAGTGATAATGGGCAGGTGGTGACAGCTCACTGGCCTCAGTTCTTTGATTGCCTCAATATCTCCTCACAATAATACAGTTTGGACTACTATGCTTGCTAATCTGTTATGAACCGTATCCTACAATGAGTTGTGAAGTTCGCTGCAATGTAAGTTTCTGTAACTAAAGCTGTAATTTAAATGTACATTCTGAATACTTTGTCTAGGAAATCAAAAAATAGCTTGATTGTTTTAATGGGGGGTGGAACATACAGGCTGAAATTTTGGCCATTTATGAAGCCTGAAATTAGGCCCTGAAAATTACTAGTTGCATTTTAAAGTGTGGGTTGTTGGAAACTGTGAAATCAATAAATTTACAAAAACAACATATTTTAATTCACTCACACATAGATGTGTACGCAAAATAAATCTTTTTCCTGTCAAACCAACAGAGGTGCATTATATTCACCTATTTATTTTTGCCTAGACTTTTAGCTCTACTGCAGGGAATTAATCATGTAAGTGAAATATAACATCAAATGATTTGCAATACAAATCTGAATTGGATACGGAAAACAATAGGAAGCATGAAAAGCATGAAAAGACTTTCACATAAAAAGAAGCCGGGGAGAAAAGTTAGGACAGCTTTTTTTTAGAGGACAGTTGGATATAGGTGAAATAGGATAGGAGTTAGCCATATTTCATGTGATACGAGCTCTAGAAAAAGTAATTAATTAAACTGCTTAACATAGGTGATTAGTCTGTGGGCCTTTCTGCAGCATACTCAAGAACTAAAGAAACAGCCACGCATGTCTTCATCTTTATTTGAATTTAGATGTTTGCAATGCAGACCTCTGCATTGTGTCAGTCACCCTTTTAGAGGTATTTTTACTTTCAGGGCATTATTCTTTTAATGTTTCAGTTGTTGACTTTAGAAAGAGGTTAATACATTACTATAATTACCCTTTTTCTCTGTTGACTATAGAAGAAGTGTAAGTTGATTGTATCAGAGATGTATATCTACTTCTGGCCAGAAAAATCCCACCAATTATTGCAAATATTCTTGCTCATCGTACGAGTGAAGGGAAAATTCCCCAAGGGCAGTCATGCTCACTCTTCTGCATATTTTAAAGGCATTTAGGACCTTACAACTAAAAGAAATTTCCCTATGGTGATCAGTATGGGAGATATTTGTGAGGCTGGGATGCACCTTTGCAGACAAGTGTTTCCAAACAATGTGTTTTTTTCCAGGTGTTTTGTCAGGCTGATTTTGGTATTCTGGGCAGACTTGTATTTTTTTCTGCATTCTCTAACATCTTAAGGTTTTTTCTCATTAGAATGACTGAGATCCTTATCTCATGGAAGGCAATATGAAAGCTCCTACATCTTAAAATCACTACTAAGAGTGGTACTGGCAATATGATTAACTGCAAATATCTGCTTCTTAGAGCATGATTGTGAACCACTGAATCCAGGACCATGCTTGTAAATTTTTACAGTGTTGTTAAATTCATACGTTCATGCAAGCAAAACCTTGTTGCAGAAAGCGCTAGCAATCACAAATTGAAGTATTTTTTTACTTTGTCTTCTGTTAAGGAATGAGTTTTGATCAGTCTGCTTGGACTTCTGTGGTTTCTCTAAAGTATGTAGTAAAATTCAGTCTTTCTGAAGTCTTGCTCTAGTAATACCTAGCTGTAAACATGAAGTCATACTTACAAATTCTTCTACTTTTATAGTTTTATATTTCAAATAAATAAACAATGTTTCTATTTCAAAGTGATCACATATTTATGTATGATACATGTGTATATCTGCATATACATACACTTAAGAATATTTCTTCTTCCTTTTCTATATTATTACTAGCATATTAGATTAGGACATTACTATATTTGGGTTAATATTTCTTTTTCTATTTTAGTCTATTTCTATTTTTAGACCTATTTCCAGACTTTTATTATGGATTTCTTCTCATTTGTTCATGTTTTTCTCATTTCACTCTCAACTTCTGCATTTCTTTCTCATTTTTCCTACACTGATAACTATTAACATGGGGAAGACAGTCAGCTCTGATCTCTTATGTCACCTTAGAAACCCTCCAGGGATTTGCCATGCTGTCTCCATCTTTGACATCTACTTGCAAATCTTTCATGAGTGGTCTTTAGTTATGTGCAAAATTCCTTTCATTTCCAGTAGGGTTTTTACTGATCACTTTATGTATACACTATATGTATGCATATATATAGAAATGTATTATTTTAGTCCGCTTCTCCATTGCTTAGGCTCTCTGATTTCATGTTTGTTTTTCTTTTTTTTTTTTTGTTTCATCATTTCTTCCCCCCCCCCCCCCCCCCTCATGCGCTTATATCTGTCTTTTTTCCCTTTGAGCTTCTTCCTCATACTTATTACATGTATGTATAATATCTTGTGTTCCTGGAAAACTATCTGTTGCCATTTCCCTCACTGATTTTTCTGTTTCTACTACTTGTTCTGGTAATGACAAACCATGACATTAGTTACATCAGCCTCTGCCTCCTGTCTGTGCTGTACCTTGAAGACTCTTAATTATTTAGCACAGAGTGATGACCTTTGTCTTTGGCTGCAAACATTCTATGTAAATAAGCAGCCTTTCACCATATCTGCAAACCGCAGTGTTATGCCTAAACCCTGTACCATCCCGCACTTGAACTTTTGGGGACCCCTGACTTGCTCCTGTGCTGGAGCCTGGAAACAGAATTAGATGTCTGGTGGAAGCCTCTCTCTAGAGTTCTGGGACCAATGGCTAACTCAGAATATTAAAAAAACCCGTTTATTCACTCAGAGGTGTTACATCCCAGGGAAACAATGCTCAGTCTCTTCACCTGAGTCCCTTTCATTCTCTCAAATGTTGGATGTGTTTTGCTTGCCCAGATGTATCTCTCACGGCCTTAGGCTGCTCTTTGTGAAAAGTACTTTGAGGACTGAATCACCATCTTCTTAGAAAATGTTTAGAATCTTTTCAATCTAAAGCTCTAAGATTTAGGAAATCATCCACAGACTTTCTGAGCGGTAATTACTGTTTTAGCCATCACTGTCTTGACTCACTTAATTTCTTATCTTTGGCTACAGTTGTGTTTCCTCATTTCCTTTTTCTATAGCCTCAGGCAGACTGAGATACACTAGTCCTAAAAATGTAGATCCCTCTTCTTGACTGTATAATAAAGAGCTTTACGCGCCTAGTTCTTGGCAACAGTAGCTCTCAGCACATGTGATAAGATGGCTTGAGTATGTTTTTCATAGCAAGAGCAAAGCCTCTCAGAGCACTCTAAATAGAAACTGAGTTACAGAATAATTAGGAAGTGGCTATTATAACTCAAATTGTGTGTGTATCTGGTGAGGAAGGATTACAGAGAGCAGGGAGTGCTATAATTTCTTTGGTGTGCATGTTCTCATAAACGCAAAGTGTTTTCAGAAATGCCAGTCGATGCTGAATTCTGGCTGGCAAGTGATAAATGCTCAATGTATTTTTCCTACTGCCAATGCTCTTTTTCTACCAGCTGGAACTTAACCTTATGCAATGAATAAAACTTTAGCATGTTCTCAAGGGCTTTTTTTGACTTAGGCTTAACCCATAGCATATGCTTCCTTACAGGGGATGAGAATATTTTATTTCAGGTTTTTGAGTTAGTGTAGAAATTTTGGATGAGGGAAAAAATGTATTTAAATTTATTTTTATTTATTAATTAAAATTCTGCAGAATTTTCAATGTATGTGTTTCTGAGATAAACCAAGAAACAATTTCTGCTAGTGGGAAGACTTCTGTAAATCTTAAGAACTATCAAATCTGCAGTAAAAGCAGCATTTATACTGTGTCTAACTTAATCTGTAGGAATATGATCCCTGCACACAGATCCTTATACCTAAATCCATTTTTCTGGGCCTCATTTGGTATGCTGACATGTGTATCAATACCAATTTTTATTTCATTTTCCTCTCTGAATTTTTAGAAAAAACATCCCAGTCAGATGCTCTTAGTCAGATTGCCATAGCTGTGGCATATTTACCTTTACTTCTCTTTAGAATTTTGTGGAATCAAAGCAGATATTTGTGCTTTGGATCCTTAACAGATGTTACCATTTTGCATCCCCCAGCCAGGATAGATACACTGGGTTAAATGAAGCAGGCACTGAAAGGTCGTACCAGATAACTGACATATTTACTGACTATTTGTGTAACAAAACCTTTTTCTCTGAAGCATTTTTTAATAAATGCAAGTGAACACTTCAACATTTTGAGAAGGATATACAGAATATTTAGAGATTGTCAGAGCTAGAATACTATGACTGTCCCATCTGTAAGTGTAATGATTCATAAAGGACTTAAGAGGAAACACTAATGCATTTTGTGGCAAGAATAGCAATTTCTAGTAACGAGATTTCAATAAAAGCAAAGAGACTGTCAAAATATACCCACTTACTACTCTAAACTCCCGAGTCTTACAAAAAGATATTGACACAAATTACAGATAACAAAAATATTTATTCCATTGACAGCACAAAATTACTCATTACCTGACTTACAGAATGCTCAGACTCCCCAGATTAGTTCATGCTGTGCCTGATAGCATTGCATATTAACTAGCAGATATTGCTAGCTTCCAGTATATTTACTCTTACTGCGCAGTTTCTCTCCATACAAAATATTTAAAAGCACAAAGATTTTTATCTTGCAGGTGGTCAAAATAGCAAGAAAAAAAGTGGTATTCTTCCTGTGCTTATTTTTCTGAATAGCTGAAGTCTGCTTGCAGTCATTTCTGTCATATAACAAAGGCTTCTCAGACCGTGTTACTTAATTCTTAAGATTGTGTTAAATATTTTGCGGCTCTTTGTCATACACAGTAGAAGCCACTCCCACACAGCACTGGTGGAAATGATAAATCCATTTCTATTAGTATTTCCATTATGACATTGTCTGAGAATTTTGATAGTCTGACTTGCAAAGATTTCTGAATAGCTGTTGATAAAAACTTTGACAGACAATATAGAAGGATAAAACAGGAATCTAAAAAAGGAAAGATGAGGATTTTTTGCTGAAATTTGAATAGGAATAAATGTTTTTCTGACTGCTGTCTCTAGGCAAACAAACATTTATCCTAATATGGAAGGTTTGTATATGGAATAGAGACAGAGAGCTTGGTTCCTGCATATTTGGTGCAGAATCACTGGCCTTTCGGGACTGCAATGTAGAAGTATGCAGCAACTAATCTCCTGATACAATTTCAGTAAGAGGTAATACAGTCCAAGATTACCACCATGCTGAGCCAGGGAGCTGAGAGAGACGAGTGCAGTCAGCATCCAGTTAGCCTCTGCTCAGTCACTGGGCTGGAGTCACCAAGGTTTTATCAAGACTGTAAAAAGTGGAGCCAGGAACTCCTGTGAAGGCAGGAGTGTGTCTCTCCCTCCCCATTTTTTTTCCCCCCAAAACAGCATGGATATTTTTTTTTTTTTGTTAAACAGTGTGAAAGAGGTGATTAAAAGAGTGAGGAAAGTGCGTTTTTACATGCAGTACGGTAGTGGCTGGAGCAGTTCCTTGGCCAGAGGGGAGTTCTGGATTTCTACTCCTTTCTTGCAGGCGAGCTTTCTAAAGGCCACGGTTGCATGTTACACTAGGTGGTACTGGCTGCGTTATGGAGACGGACATTGAGCCAGTGAGAGGAGGCAGGGTTCCCTACCTTCCCTCTGCCCTCCAGCTACTCTCCAGTTCAGGTTACATGATGTGCAAACATGGTCTGCCTGCCCTGGCTGGAGGAAAACATCAGCCTCCTACAAACAGCCCTGCAGGCAGGCATTTGAGCACTGGGCAGTGGAGAGGAGGCTGAACCCTCTCGGGCTGTGGAGGACAGGGAAGGGCCAAGTCCCAGAGGAGTAAATTTTGGACAGAATGAAAGGAATTTGCTATTAGCATCCACCTCCTACAAGAAAGTGGACACCAGCAATGCAATTTGCATGGTGTGGAGGTCCTCTGGAGTCAGAGATGGTGGAAAGCTCAGGTTTGTGGATATGAGAGGTGCTGTTGCGTAGGGGAGTGATAAGCATGCAGGTGGATGCCCGAAGGAGGCTGTGACCCCGTGGAGGGGCTGGAGCAGGCTCCTGGCAGGACCTGTGGACCCATGGAAAGAGCAGCCCACACTGGAGCAGGTTTGCTGGCAGGACTTGTGACCCCATGGGGACCCATGCTGGAGCAGTCTGTTCCTGAAGGACTGCACCCCGTGGAAGGGACCCATGCTGGAGCAGTTCATGAAGAACTGTAGCCCGTGGGAAGGACTCACGTTGGAGAAGTTCATGGAGGACTGTCTCCCATGGGAGGGACCCCACGCTGGAGCAGGGGAGGAGTGTGAGGAGTCCTCCGCCTGAGGAGGAAGGAGCGGCGGAGACAACGTGTGATGAACTGCCTGCAACCCCCACTCCCCGTCCCCCTACGCTGCTCAGGGGAGGAGGTAGAGAAAATCAGGAGCAAAGTTAAGCCTGGGAAGAAGGGAGGGGTGGGAGGACAGTGTTTTAAGATTTAGTTTTTATTTCTCATTATCTTCCTCTGATTTGATTGGTAATAAATTAAATTAATTCCCCCCAAGTAGAGTCTGCTTTTGCCTGTGACAGTAATTGCTGTGTGATCTCCCTGTCCTTATCTTGACCCACGAGCCTTTTGTTCTTTTTTCTCTCCCCTGTCCAGCTGAGGAGAGGACTGATAGAGTGGCTTTGGCGGGCACCTGGTATCCAGCCAGGGTCGACCCACCACAGTTGGGTGGGTGTCCAGTTCTACCTAGTGACAGAGCATTCTGCCGCTTTCTTTCACCAATACCTTTACAGAAGTAGGGCACTCTAGAAGTGTGAAACAGTGCTTGCGATCTTCTGAGTTAAACTGCTAGCATCCAATCTGTATTCCAAAAACTTTTTTCTGTTTCTGGAGACTGCTGTTTTTTTGTTTAAGTCATATAATATTTTACTGAGACTTTAAAAAATAAGTTGAGTGTGATGGATGCACTAAGGCAATAGGCAAAAAATGTCTTAATCCACCTCATGCTACCATAGTGGCTTTCCAAGGAGGTCTATCTTGAACCTCTTGCATATGATCTTCCTCTGCTGAGTTTGAGAGACCTCAGAGGACATTCAGAAATTCTGTGATAGACTGATGAAAATTTTAAAATTAAACTACCAAACCATTCAAAGAATCCTTCAACTTTAATTTAAGCAAAGGTAAATTAGGTTATTTGTATGACACATACTTTATATTTGTGTCTCAGGTTGCTCCATCTCATACCAGGCTATGCATGCTCGTTCTAGTCCATATCTTCTGCTGTGTGGGTTTTCTGCAAAATCAAGGCTTCTGACTACAACTACTAAACACAGCCTTTTACTATAAACTATTATTCTTCCTCAGCTTTTGTTATCAAAATAGCAGCACCAGTTACTCTTCAGCTAAGTACCAAGAAAAGCAAACTCATTTACCATTTCATTTTTTGGCAATCCACATGACTTATGTTTTACAGCGTGTCTGCCACCATAGCTATCTCAAACCTCTTGCAGCTTTTTGCCAATAGTGGAAAACATTATGTAATAAAAATAAATTAAGACAAAGAAAGTTGATAATTTAAATGTTTAGAAGTGGAAAATAGTCCAGATTGTGGCATGAGTCTAAATAGCCTGATTGCTCTATAGCAAGTACAGAATTAAAAACCAACTCCCTTCTCCCCCCCAAAAACCCCAAGCCAACAATAAACAAATCCTGCAATAAATAGTCCTCCTGTCCTCAGAGGATGGAATTTAAGGTTACTGAGCTAGCTTTACATCCTGTTGTGCTCCCATCTAAGCTGTAGAGAGGGCAGCACTTTTAAGAACAAATGAAGCAGGTAGACCCAGTCCAGTGCCACTTAGACAAGGTGACTAACTACAATGTAACATGAGTGTAACTAGCAGGGTAACAAAGCACTTCATCCCCTTGATTCATCTATTGTGAGGCTGCATCTGGAGTACTGTGTCCAGTTTTGGATTCCCAGTATGAGGAAGATGTTAATGTAGTGGAGCGAGTCTGCCAGATGGCACTAAAATGAATGGAGTGTATAATGTACAAGGGGAAACAGGCAGAGATGCGTTTGTTCAGTCGTAAGAAAACTAAACAGGGCTCTAACTGCTGTTATCAGCTACCTAATGGAAAGCTATAGAGAAGATGGAGCTGGACCCTTCCTGGAGGTGCACCGTTAACAGAAAGAAGAGGACACAAGGTGCAACAACAGAAAATCCAATTAGATATTAAATATTTGTTTCACCATGAGACTGATCAAATGTAGGAACATGTTTCCCAGAGAGGCTCTGTGTGGAATCTCCCTCCTTGGGGATACTTAAATAGAAAAGTCTCTGAAGAAACTGATCTAACTGGAACTGATATGAATCAAGGATTGGAGTAGATACTCCCCAGAAATCCGTTCTGGGACCTATCTGTGATTCTATGAACAGAGTTATTACAACCATTGTCTAAGAAAAAGATGCAAGAGCTGCTTTGACACGATAACATTTGCAAACATTTCTAATAGTGCTAAGTAGATGTTACCTAAAATGAATAAGGAAAAATCATCACAAGTGTGGAACCCTTGGGCCCTTCTCTGAAAACAATTGGATTTGCACCTTTCAGGTGTTCTAGTGGTCTTTCAGTACATACTTAAACATGTATGTGGTCATATGACCTCAGTGAGACAACCAACAATTCTAAAGTTGCAAGTGAAGGCCCTGGCATACGAGTCAGGCTAGTTTTTGCAGTGCAGATTTTTCTGCTAGGGGAATCAGAGCTACCTCAGAAGTTAGGGTTGCAGATGATTGCACTGATTATTGATTAAATGGGGAACTGCATAATTGCTTCACCACAGAACATGATTAATTTGATGTTAGTGGTTGAATACTGCTACAGGAGCATAAAAAAGGATGCATTTAATATATGGGTTATGACTTCTGGGTTGATTAACACTGGGAATTTTTTGTGATACTGAAGCTATACACACACACACATAACTGTAAATAAAGTAATTTGTTTTAATTCCATTGTACATATATATGTATTTATAACAAGGCTTTTAAAATTAAAACATAAAAAGGAAGCATACAAGAGGCAGAAGCAAGGATAGGTGACCTGGGAGGAATATGGAGACACTGTCCAAGCATGCATGGGGACAGGGTTAGGAAAGCCAAAGCCCACCTGGAGTTGAATCTGGCAAGGGACAGGAAGGGCAACCAGAAAGGCTTCTACAGGTTTATCAGCAGCAGAAGGAATATTAGGGAAAATGTGGGCCTGCTGCTGAATATATCTGAGGGCATGGTGACAAAGGATATGGAGAGGGCTGAGGTACTCGAGGTCTTCTTTCTCTCAGACTTTTATGTAAGACTGGCCTTTGGGAATCCCACATCCCTGAGATCAGTGGGGAAGTCTGGAGCAAGGAAGACTTATCCTCAGTGGAGGGGGATCAGGTTAGAGAACATCTAAACAGATTGGTGTATATAAGCCCAATGGACTCACTAGTGCTGAGGAAGCTGGCCACTGTCATCAAAAGGCCACGCTTGATTATATTTGAAAGGTTGCGGTTACTGGGAGAGGTTTCTGAGGGCTGGAAGAGAGGAAATGTCAACCTTCTATGATGAGATGTCTGGTTTGGTGGGTGAAGGAAGTGTAGTGGATATTGCTTGTTTTGACCTTAGCAAGGCTTTCCAATATATCATATACTAATAGAAAAGCTGAAAAAGTATGGACTAGATAAGTAGACACTGAAGTGGATTGAAAAGTGGCTGAACTGCAGGGTACAAGGGGTTGTGATCAGTGACATGAAGTCCAGCTGAATGATGGTATACCCCAGGGTTGATACTGGGTCCTGTACTGTTTAGTATCTTCATTAATGACTTGGATGATGGGTCAGAGTGCACCCTCAACAAGTTTGTGGGAGGAGTAGTTGATAGATCAGAGGGTCATGCTCCCGTTCAGATGGATCTCAACAGGCTGGAAAAATGGGCGAATATGAATTTCATGAAGTTCAACAAAAGGAAATGCCAAGTCCTGCACCTGGGGAGGAATAACCCTAGGCACTAATACATGTTGGGGACCAAATGGAGGGAAAGCACCTTTGCAGAAAAGGACCCGGGGGTCCTGGTCAACAAACTGAATGTGAACCAGCAATGTGTTCCAGTGGCAAAGGTGGCCAACAGCCTCCTGGACTGCATTAGGAAGAACATTGCCAGCAGGTTGAGGAAGATGATCCTTCCTCTCTGCGATAACAAACAAA
The DNA here is from genome assembly GCA_013400755.1 of Pelecanoides urinatrix. Classification (NCBI taxonomy): domain Eukaryota; kingdom Metazoa; phylum Chordata; class Aves; order Procellariiformes; family Procellariidae; genus Pelecanoides; species Pelecanoides urinatrix. The sequence goes on along the minus strand of VZTQ01010703.1, from coordinate 42,291 downwards.
AAGAAGCAAAGAATGCCATGAATTAACTATTTATTACCTAGAGGCCTGATTGCACACCTAAGCGGCAGCTTCCTCAATTAATTTTTAAATTAATTTATGAAATGCTAATGGAAGATCTTGTTCTGTTTCGGGAGGATCTGAGTTTGGGTAATTCAGGAAAGCTGAGCTTTTAGGCACCTGGCTGCTGATGTCCAGACCCTGGAGTGAAGGTGCTGTGCTCAGGCTCCTAAGATAGTGCTTTGGGATGTACAATAAAGTGGTCCTAGAAGTCAGTACTCTGAGTAAGAGGGTCACATAGATTTAAATAAAGGGAGAATACAGAAAAACAGGATGTCACTGACATTCCACCACTTTTGAGAGGTTAGGCACCTGCTTGCAGCCCTGAATCAAGCCCATCCAAAACTGCAGTATGGCACCCCTTCAGTTTAGCTTTCAGGAGGTGATTAGAAGTTACTGTTGTCTGTAAATGGTAGCAGTACTTGCCTTTTGTACAATAGTCCTAAGGCTAGAGCACTTCCCTCAGATTTGAGAAACTTTCTTTCAGCCTCCTCAGTTTATGTCATAAGATGCGATAAAAACATTGGATGAACTGAAATACAACCGTGAAAAGTTCTTAAAGACAAATTTAAAAATATGATGTCAAATTCTTCAGCTTTTATTTTTTGTTTTTGTTACCCTTGAAGTGATTTTGAGGTCCTCTATGGAATGAGCAATAATTTAAGTCATGCCTTGCCCCTTCTTGGCCTCTTAATCTTAAATGTGCATCACCTTTCAAAAAAAGTCTCATTTTATGATAGACTTGCTCAAATTACAACTCTAATTATGATACCTGTTAATCTACGATAATTCAGTTGACACTGTATGCATGCTGATGTATCCTTACAGCCTTAGACATCTTGTTATACATACCAAATATATTATTAAACTTTGCCCTTTTAAACTCTGCATTCAGTTAGGAGTTAGCAATTAAATATTTCTGTTGCATGATTATAATAATGTCCCCATCAAATAAAGAGACTGAACCATCATGTATGAAACACAGGGATTAACAATGTTTTTCTGTATTTACTACAATTATAATAAATCTCTTGGCAGTCAACAAGTTTGAACGCGTTTGTTGACGTTTTGTTTCATGACACAAAGGATAAGGATAATTATGTATATGGTTTTCTAGTGTCTCAACTTTTGTAGAAATAAATGACTGTCTGAAAACTTAGCTGGAAGGAAGTATTTATTCTTAGTTACTATGCATTATGTGGCTACTATAATACATGATATAAATACTTAGAAAACTGCTCTCCTGCTTTATACCTGGCTCTTTAGAGTGGCAGAAATCTCTCTTAATCAGGTACCTTGGTTGTCATATGACTCCATCATTTCTTACCTTCTGTTTGTTGTCTATCATCTTCAAGAATGCTGTGTTTCCCCAGTGTATTTCAGTCTGCAAGGAAATAATTAAAGCGCAAACATCATGAGACACATGTATTTGACCTGATTTTGTATAAACGTGTTCAGAATGTCATATTTACACACAGTATTTGCAAGCTTCAGCAGCAGTTATAGCAGATAGCCCAGTGTGTACTTTGGAAATTAGTGGAGTTCAGAAACTCCTTTAGTTGAAAATCTCCCAAGATCACATGATTCACAGTAAAGATTTCTTACAGGAACTGCTGAAAAATGCTCTGCTTTTCTTTTATGTTTGGATAATGATACTGGGAGTCACCAGATGACTTTACTAGAGATAGTCTAACAATATTGGCTACAACAAACAAATGTGCAGTTACATCTCAGAAGACCTTAGAGTATGTGATACAAGACAGACTTTTCATTCTGCCTCTGAGCTTATTTTAGTATACAGTCTAAAATAACTTACAGCTCTAGATATCTTTGACAATCTCTTTCAGTATATAAAACTACAAATAGACAGCTCCTACATCTCTAGTCCATGCACTATGTTGCGACGAGCGAGGGAAGCAAGCAGCTGATTCAATATGAATGATAGAGCAAGCTTCAACTTTATTGCAAGTGTTACACATTTTTATACACTAAGCTCTTCATTAGGCATACTTGTCCTATAATCATTGGCTAAGCTCTAAAGGTTACATTATCATACTCCTCCTACTTGCGGTTACTGTAGCAATCTATCTTATTCTTAACTCAGACAATCACCTTGCTTCCTGCTCAGGGTTCCATCCTGTTTTTTCCATGCACTACTTCCTCAAAGTTATTTGTGTTTGCTCTTACGATATCAGCGGGAAGTTACAAGTCACGCTGACAGGAAAGAAACAGCAAGTTTTCTGCCCTGTAAGCACATCCTGCGACCCCCTTGCTGTGACTTAGTATTTCTTTTATTCTACTCATGCTGTCTTATCGTTCTAATAGTTCTATTAAAGAACCATGGCCTTGTTCCCTCATCCATTCTCCAACACTATGTCACTACAACAGAATAAATCCCAGTCATTTAAACTGTCTCACTGTTATCCCAGAATTCTGTTTATGAGAAGGAAGTGAAACTATGAGATTAACTAATAAAAGGAAAATAGCACATACTATGGTGTCCCCAGGTGGAAACTATCTCAGGAACTGAAAGTTACTTGTGCAAAGTTGGATGTAATATTATTTTGGAATCTCAGATTCATCTCTTTCTGAACAGCATCAGTCTAAAAATGATTAAGTTATGTTTATTTATGAGCATAACTGAACTTCCTAGCATTTTTTCAGTGTATTTCTTTTTGCAGATGTCACTCTATCATCAAGATTTCTGTTTCAGAAACATAAATCGTGCAAATGGTAACTCCAGAGGTCAGCTTTAATCCATAGTGAGTATGACTTTCTAGAATGCATTTAAAGATTCCTGGTAAAAATGTTTGTCTTTTATGAATTGTGAGGATGTGATCCTGCTATAAACAAAACATTAAACTAAATGGATTTCAAAACCTAAAGATAAGGCCTTATTTGAAGTGTGACATGGTTACCAAATTGCAGCTGGGGCTTTGCTATTGTCAGTAAGAAAAAATGTCATAGAATTCAAAACCATGCAATTTACATTCAAATATTGTTGTCTGTTCTTATAGAACGTGGATGTTGGAACAATGAATTGTCAAGAAATTGAAGTGTATGGCTTTTCATGCCCTGCAAGTGCTGGAACAAGTCATTGTGTATAACCCAAAGTTATACCCAATGCAAAGTTGCTCTCATATACTTAAATTATTTGGTAGTCATGCAACTGCATGGTAATTTTGAATACTCATTGTTGCAGATTTTTTGGGGTCCTAGCTAAAACAATGGGACCTTCCAACTGCACTAATACTGTTAGTGACATTTATTACAAATATTAATAACTCAGGAGAGAAAAACCAACAACAACATGCAAAATTTAGTACTGTGCTTGAGAAGCTCAGACTGTGCATTAAACACAGTTTAGTATTTGGTGACAGACCAGAGCCGTGGATCTTTAAAACCATCAGATGTGTCAGTAAAGTATTTTGCAGCAGGAAGAACTACTGTGCCCATGTCCTGAGCCCTGAGACAACAGTGAGTAGCACAAAACAGCACAGCTGACATGTGAGGCTGAAAGAGAGGTCTCTGCTGCAGGGCAGTGCGGGAGACAAGGTTTTTCCCGGGTAGCTCAGGGTGGTTAAGGTGCTATTCTGAAAGGCTGGGAGAGGCTTTGAATGTCTTCAGGCTGAGCTCGAGTTTCTGTGAAGAACACTGTAGCTGCTGTGTTTTGTGCTGAGCACGCTTTGCCCAGCATGATTAAAGACTCTCCCTCTCAGACTGGACCCCTCAGGAGATACAGGCTGGGCAACTGCTGGCTGTGAGTAGTGCCTTTTAGACCTCAGTCCTAGATGGGAACCATCTTTGGGCTTTCCTTTGTGGCTGGAAAGTACAATTCAGATGGCAAAAAAACGTGTGGCGACAAACTTGGCAGCAGTTTGAGGACTGCACTTTTTGGTTTAAGGTCTGCAATCTTTCCTGGGCCCTGGTGTAAGTGGCTTATGTTTTGTGAGCATCTGAGCTTCAAATGCTGCAGTCAGCTGTGTTACTGGAAATTGTATCCCAAGGACAGATAGAATAACTGTGATGTGAGGCAGCTGGAAGCTAGCTTCAGTGTTGGTTTATTTAAAATGTTATTTTACTATAGTATATGCACCGGGGTAAGCACTGAAGAAATTTACTGTTACCTACCAGTCAGAAGTTCTGAATTCAGAATGAAGTCCTCTGTCTTTCGCTTTGTTGACTCGAGAATTGTAGTATTACACTTTAAAATGTTAAATATCCCTTGCTGTGGTGGGTGGCATTGAACCCAGACAGCAGCTAAGCTCCCACCTAGTCAATTGCTCACTCCCCCCAGCAGGATGGGGGAAAGAATTAGAAGGGCACAAGCAAGAAATACTTATGGTTCAAGACTAAGACAATTTAGTAAGGGAAGGAAAAAATCGCACAAGTGATGCAAAGGCAATCACTGTTCACCTCCCACCAGCAGATGGATTTATCACTATTTGTATGAGGGAAACGCCCACCAGAAAAACCCTCCAAGTGATACCCTCACTGTGCTCGTGACAGGACAGAGCCAACAATGGAGTACTAAGCTGCTTGGTACCTGCAAGATGGAGGTGATTCTGGACTGTCCATCAGTGAAACTGTAAGCACTGGTGGAAATTTCATGCTGAAATATTAAGTGCCTATGGGGATGGGATGACTTTGGGGTTAGGAAACAACTGAGATAGTGGAGGACTGCAGTTTTCAAGAGCGAGTTCAGTGAGACTTGGACTCCCAAATGTTTTTCTTGCTTTCTCCCCAAGTCCCTAACCCCCTTATATACTATGTCTATTTATGAAAAATTCAACTATTTAATGAATAGCTGTTACACTGTAAGAAGGGAATTGAAAATGCTAAATTACTCATTGAAGAATTTTAGAGCCTTACTAATTCTGAGGTTAAAATCCATTTCTGATCAGGCATGTTATTAAGTGTCTATTGTGGAGTACTGATAAAGTACAAAAGATTATGTTTTAAATTACTGCATTTTAACCTACAAATACAGTTAACACCTGGGGACTTCTTCACTTTCTGTGAGAATGAAAAAGCCTGCCAATGAAATGATTGGTATTATGAGCTAAACTGTGCAGAATTAATGCTTTCAATTTAATGAGGATACATATATAGAAAAGAGTGTTTAAGTCAGTTCTTGCATTCTTGAAACAATGCTTTTATACTCCTGGAAGCTTTTCTGTTTCTCCTTTTTCCATGAAAAGGCTGATGACCAGGGCTTGCATTTTTGGCCATTTGCCACACAAGCTCTGATCCTGCAGGAGAATGTTCAGTCAGTAGAGTAGCAATTAGCCTCCTTTACACTACACAAAATAGGTGTTAAGGCTGCATAAGTTGTCAGCTGCTTCCTAAGGAAAGTAAATTTTTTCCAAGCTCAGATCCAAACTTTTTTTTTAATCTTGATTTCAAAAAAAGTTATAGGAACTGTAAAGCTGTTCATCCTTCATACGGAAATTAAGCTTGATTCTTATTTGAGACTGCTGTAAGCACATGTAAGTAGAGGTTGTATTGTGCTATGTACAGAAAAGGGGCCTGAATTTTGAATTTTGGCACTTTAATTATAAAGATGAGTGAATAAAAGTAGTTTTCTAGTTCATGGGAATATTTTTTTTTTTAAAATTGAAATCTGGTTTCAATCCCAACTTGTTTACAGGTCACTTCTACCTACCCGCTCATATAAATTGAAAATTCTGACAGTCTCATTAGGGGAATATAAGGATTTACTGTTTCAAAATAAAATGTCCCACAAAATCCCTCAGCTGCTTAGCTAAATTTCAACTTTGTGCTATTAACACAAATTAAAACAGAAAACAAATCAATTTAACTGATCAGCTGCCTGTGAGTTTCCAGTTTGGAAACTTTAATGTCTGGGATGTGGTGGAGGGTATGGCTGGACCCAATGGAGATGAGATTCAGAAAACCCCTGAGACCCTACCTTTAAGAATGCAACAGAAAATTCACCTGCAATGGCTGAAGAGAAGTACATCTGGTTCAATTAAACAGCATTTTCTGGTGAAACTTTTGTTTCATTTGCAGTTTCATCATATTTTTTTTTAACCCTAAATTTATCACATGTGCATACTTAATAATGACCTTACAGACCTGTACAAGAATACTTAAAACAAAACAACACTGCCACCCCTACCCCACAAATAAAGGAAGAAAACATAGGCAAATCGTAAAGGATGTTTGTGTTTCCTGCATGACTACATAGTAAAAAAATTATTTCATTGACCTTTAGAACAGTATGTAGGGAGACAAGGTGTATATGTGTTCACCAATGTTGTGGGTTGACCACAGCCAGCCACTGTGGAGACAGCGGAGAGAATAGGAATGACAAAAGTGAAAAAGACAGTTTAATAAAGTGAAGGAAAACAGAAAATAACCAAATGATGCAAAGGCAATCACTCACCACCTCCCATAAAACAAGCAATGCCCTGCCAGTCTCTAAGCAATGGTCACCTTGGAAGCCCAACTCCCCCCATCCCCTTCTTCCTCTACCCCAGTTGAGCATGATGTTATTTTTGAGCATGATGCAAATCAGGTGAGCTGTCCTGGCTGTGTCCCTTCTAATTTCTTCCCCACCTCAGTCTGCTTGCTTGTGAAAATTTTCACATATATAAAGGTGATCCTTTGGAGCTGTTATTACATTTATTTTACTCCTTTTCTGAGGCTAAATGCAATTTAATTAAAATATGCTGGATTTTTGGCTCTCAAATATGAAAACATAAATTTGGCAATATACTCTGAAAAGGTGGATTGATCTCTACTTGCATTAGGGTGTCTCTGCAATTTAACGTTTTGTCTTCATCAGTTGTATCTTTTCTTTCTAACTGTTCTCAGAAAAAAACATTTTGACCTTTTATATCTGTCAACATTTTTGTTTATAGATTTTGAATGATGGGTTCTGAAGAAAGTTGTTTTTCTGAAAAATCTTTCTCCAAGTGATTCTTGAGACATCAATAAAAACATCCAATCTGTTGCCTAAAATTTTTGTTCTTGTGACTATTTAAGGAAAAATATTCTTATTCTTTTTTTAATATATTTTAAGTCTATTTATGCACATTGCGGTATTACGCAAACTTATTATTACACTACTTTAATGATGATTCTTTCTTATCAATATTAAGATCCTATTTTCATTTACCTTATAAATGCTCAGATAGGAGAGCACCACACTAGAACTCAGTGCTCTGAGACCATAGACAGAGCAAGGCCAGAGCTTGTCATGGGTGCTGATCCTTATACAAATTTAGCAGAGTGAAAAGAACAAAGGCTGTAGAAGTAGGTGTTTAAGGTGCGTATTAAGGACACCTTACCTGATAAAAAGGATTCTCAGTTTACTGCCTGGCAAGTTATAGGTACTCTCCTAAAACTGCATCTTCAAATGTGCTTGTCTTGGCAGCCTATAGAGATGCTATTGTGAAGTAGATGAGTTAAAAATGCAGGTGACAAATGTCTACTAGTCATTCCCTAGATCCCACATCAATAACAGAATAACAAATTAGTGTTTTTTTCACTTGTTCCTCAGATAGATTTTAATGGCTCGGTCTTGCTGATGGTGCAGATCTGTAAAAGTTCTAAGTACAGAAGAGAAGAAAAATGAATCCCAATACTCAATGTATTATAGCCATTGTGAAATAACTTCTTTCAGGTAGGTCACGGGAGTTATAGTTAGTATAGTTAGTATCTCTAAAATTCAGTTTGAGAAATACATTCTTGCAACTTCTTCTCCCAAAATACTGCTAGTTTTTAGAAACAAGCTGCCAAGTTATTCATCCCTCCATCTGTATTTCATTCAGCAGTTTATAATAGAAGCTTTGGCCAATGCTTATTCTGCATCTTTCATTGTCATTTTGAATGATTAGCTGTCACACTGGATGCTGTTTATATGGTTGTGTGTTTTGATGGCTAGTAGAAGGTTGCCTGGTTTTCTGAGGTGACCTGGCTGTACTCCAGTAGTGACTGTTGTGTAGGGTGTGTTGCGTGTCACGAAGGGCACTGGGAGGTGAGTTCTCTTCAGCAGTATAATGTTTTGTGGATTATACCCTCTTATAGTGTGCCAATCTAGTTTTTAGGCTACAGTGCTTGGTACTCTGTGTTGTTCTAAACAAGATACTGGCTTTTATTAGGGAATTACAGAATTAAAATCTGAATCTGCATTAGCTGTTATATTTATGGGCTGGATTTAAGAAACATTTTGATGGTTTTGAGGTATGATGGAGACCTGTGACTACGCAAAGGGCATAGATGAATTCACTTTACACTGAAGGTGAAGCGATTGACTGGATGCTGCTCTGTTACTCTGCTGCAGAGTAGCATTAGGTTTGAGCTGCACCTCATTCTACTCTGGAGTATTGCTAACAGCCAGGGCTCTCTGCAGTAGATGAAGAAACTTGTTTCCTTTTTTGGGGGGAAAGAACTCTGAATATACTAACACAAATGACAAAACAGCTGGAATAATAACCACCAAATGCTGATCTTCTTAATGAACAATGAAATTACAGTTTAAGCCCTCTCACCACTTCTGGATTTGCCTTTCTGCAGGATGAAAAAATATCATTGACTGCTGAATTCAGACTTTCCCCACAACACTTTGCGGGAGGGTTGGTCTCTTAAATGGTTGCTGAGTGCCTCAGCTGCTGCTGCTATGTTTGTTGTTGTTTTCTAAAGATGGAGCACATCCACTGGCACTAGCAGGGTTCTCAGCAGTCATTACACCTGAACCAGCACCACTACTGTCTCTCTGCTTCTAAGTTATCATTGTTAAGTTCTGTACTTTTCTCTGGGACTCCGAGGAATGGCATGTTTTAGATTAGAATTAGCCAGGCACGTTTAGTAAACCTTGTTACTAGCTGAAAGCAAAACAGCTTTATTGTCCTGATTTGTCCCTGAAGACAGCCACTAACTATGGAGATCTTTGCCCCATGATACCAGAAAGATCAGGAGCCTGAAGAGCACCTCTTGTGTGATATTCTAAAAGGAATTTAAAATTCTCATGCTCAGTTTGAATGTGAATTTTATATACATGCAAACGTTATTATGAGAATGATTTCTTTTTCTGCTATTACAGTATTTTTTCTTTTTTTTAAATTTTGTTTTATTTTGTAGCATATCCTTTAATATTTGAACTGTGCTGCCAGTCACATCTTAATCATTCTTTATGTCTTTAGCTATTTGACTTTCCACTTCTTTTATTAGAGAGTATATTTAGAACATGTGGTTTCTTTCTGGCTACGTTGTAGATTGGCATGTTATTACTAGCTATGGCATGTTATTACCAGTTATTCAGACAATTCAGTGACATGAAATTAATCTACAAACGGCTTTGGGAGATGCTCTGCGCATAAGCTGTAGGCCGATAAATATACCTTGTTGTTGTTAAATGATTGTTTAAAGCATTTTGAAAGAATGTTATAGCAGTAATGGAACAAAATAAAGGATACCATATGAAAAACTAGCAAAGAGATCACCAACCTGAACGGACACAGATTTAAAATTATAAACTATACCAGCTCTGCATTGCAGCTGAAATTGTCTTTCATAAGCAAATCTCTGCCTATACCTGCTACCTATCTTTTCTGGCTAACTAGATGCTAGGGAAATGGCTATTACATGTGACCAGATTTTGCTGCCTAGAAACCATAAGATTGTGATTGAGAGACGTAAGCCAATAAAAACCACCATCGGTCTGTCAAGCTCAACTGACCTTCTGTCCCTTTGAGTTTCTTCCTAACTAGCCTCAGTGCTGTGCTTAACTTAAATAATTATCTGTTTCAATCATCCACAGGGATTCTTCCCTACCTTTCATTAATTCAGAGAGCCATCCATAAGACTTTTGATCATGTATGTTATTGTCCAGCATAGTTCTCTGGAGATTTTGTGTGTTTTATCATAGAGAGAAAATTCTGAGTATAGACCTGTGGAAGGGAAAGGACTTAGCCATCAGCTTCACGATTCATTCTCTCTCTCACTTAGGAAATGTGCAGTTTCATTCCTCCTTCTGCAACAGATGTCTCCCAGGGCTGGGTCTGATTTCACTCCAGCACAGTGGAGCCTGCCTAGTGTCTGCCCTCCCATGGACCAGCAGTGATCAAGACCGCCCTACTTTCTTTCTGCTACCATTTTCCTCCTGAGATTGGTAACCCTGCTTCACTATTCCAGCAATGTGAATTAGTAGGTAGTTTATTCATGCTTCCTTCCTTCTACACTAAATAATTTGTGTAAGTATTGGCCAAATTTTAAGGTCTGTTTTGCTAGTGAAGGAAGAAAGGGGGGCATGAAAGCAGAGTAGGAATATTGATCCAGGATTGGGCGTCAAGTACAGCTCCACTTCCTTTACGCCCTCAGAGAAAAAAAAATAAGAAAAAACAGCAGTTAATACATTACATTTTTTGTGTAATAATCTCTAAGTGTAGTGTAAAAATGAGGTGGGGCTTTAATCTGCATCGTGAATGAATCTTTTTAATCTGCATCTTAGCCTGAATATTGTAATGACTTCATTCTACTCCATCTACTGTAAGGTTTCATAAGTTTTTTTTTAAAGAAACTGAGAGACAAGGACATATTAGATTTCAGAAATTGAATTTGGATGAACCCGGATTTCAGAAAGCTGGGTATTTAATGCAATTTCCAGACTGCCTGTTTGACTGTGAGCCAAAGACATTGTGCTTTGTGGACACTAAACAGAAGGTTGAAAAGGAATCTGTAGCCAAATCACTCAGTTCACCTTCATATTCTAAGAAATGACATATGCAACTTGTTAAGATCAAAAACTTAAGCAGCCAAACTTTGGAAAACGTCAGGAAAAAAATTGTTTATGCAAACTTCTTTCGGGCTAGTTGCTAAGATGCGCCAAATAAGATTCATTACAGTGTCCATGCAAAAGCTGCTAAATGATGCAGTATTTTTTCCTGCTAGACATAGGTTTTGGGATTTCATCTCCGGGCTGCTTTAAAAATAATGTATGAGATGGCAGAAAAGAGTAGGGAGAGTTAAAAGGAGCAATATTTCCATGGAATTATATAATGCATAAAAAATTCAGATGTGGCACATAGATGTTACTTTTATTTAGAGAAGAAAAAAAAAAGGAGCAAGCCCCTAGAGGAGATGTAACATATTCTTCAGCTGTTTACTGTCAGTTGACAAATAGGCTTTCTCAGGAATTTTGAATGCAAACTCTGTTAGAAGTTGAAACTGATTATGTAGCTAGAGATGGGTTTACTATTGTGCAGTCATTTGTCTCATCTTCCTCCCACTCTTTTGTACGTGTCTCATTTTCTCTCTTTTCCTTCTCTCTGAGTTCACTAATTGCTGTCTCTATAGCCCTTGCTCTTTAATGCCTGCAACTTTTAACCTTTTACGTTCTTCCGTCTCACCCTTTAGACAGAATCCTCTTGTGTGCAGGCTAAGTATCATGAAGGAAAAATATAGAAGGTGCATCCTTTTTCTGATGTCCAGTGCTAGAGTTCAGCACTTGGTATCAGCAGAGAGAGACCATTGACGAGGGTCTCCACAGATCCAAGGCAGGCCAGTGACAAGGGCCTCTTTGGTGTCCACAAGCCTGGGCTGGAACATTCATAAGATAGAATGGGCACACTCTAGTAATATGCAGAGGAACTGGAGCATACTGTGTAGGAATAAAATCAGAGGTCTCTTAATTTTAAAAAGTGTGTGCTCTGCATGTGTGAGTGTAAACCTTCTTATTAGTTGCTTGTAAGTTGCTGAAGTCTTATAAGGAGGGATAAAGGCATAAATATTTCTCCACTCCCTACTTGCAAAATGTCTGGCTTTTTGTCCACTCAGTACAAGGCTAAAATCTTCATAGCAAAGAAGTTAGAAGCTTATTTTATCCAGAGCCTAATTTTAACACAGTTTTTGAATGTAATAAGGCTCATACTGTTATACTGTCTTCGTGTTATTTTTCTGATAGTCAACAGGACAGAAGAAAGAGGCCCAGTGAAAGTATGGATACAGACTCAAAAAGAAGAGTTCAAAGGGGAGTATTTCAGTCTGAAGAGGAAAAAGTTGCCAGAGGTACAGGAAACTGCAAACCCAATCTCAAAGTGGAAGTAGACAGGCATTGTGGTGCAAACACTCTGCCTGATCGACAACACATAAACTGAGCATTTTTTGTGCCACACTACACTACACTGCACTACAGTATTCTACTGTCTTGCTGCCTCCTTCATCTGGCATGTTATCTTCTGACTTTCTCTGAAGACTTTTTTGGCACTGTCCCAGTTGGTCTGCTCAAAGAAGAATGGCTATTTCTGAAAACTCACCTGCTATAAGGGGTGGAGTTTGCCAAAGTGTCTATTCAACTTAAGGGACAAATAGTTGTTATTATGCCTTCAATATCCTAATGATCTCAAGTTACAGTTTAGTTAGCAGCATAAAGCCTAAGTTAGATGATTATGAGGAAAGTATTTGATGTAAGACACTTATTACAACCCTGTGGAAAAAAAAGGGCAATTGTTCTTTTTCTCCTTGAGCATGCTCTTTGCCTCTGTACATGACTGAATTAGTGACAAATAAGTAATCATGGAGTTTTCCTTGAATGAAATTCTCTAAATGTCTCTAGGCATTATCATGAATTGCACTATCACAACCTTAAAGTTACCAGCTCTGTGAATAATAGAAGCAGGCGAAAAAAATGCTATCACTACCTATAACACAGGAAAAAAAAACCCTTACTGATAATGATTACAAGTGACAGTCTCTTTCATGCAGTCCATAAGCTGGGGTTTTAACTTGTAGTAGTGCCACATCTCATTATGCAAAGTGATTGTAGCAAGGGAGAGCAAAACAAACAAAAAATAACATTCATATAACATTGAGGAGCAAGCACTCAGTTAAATAGAAATGTTTAACTTCAGCTCAGGAGTGTATTGTGACAAATAGTCAGATGTCTGGTATAGATCAAATTTGTGTGAAAAGCTCATCACTGCTACGAGTAGCACACACTTTTAGCCCCTCTAGCTTAAGAGCAGAACTATTCGGTCAAAAAAAGCCTGAACTATATAGTCTTTTAAATAACTGAAGTTATTTATAGTCTCTCAAAATAATCAAACAGGAGAAATCAATTCCTCAGAAAAATAAATAAAAAAACCCTATTCTGCAGCTTAGTAAGATTCTGAAACCCAATATCTAACACAGGCATACATAGTCAAAATTCAGATCTCTTTCAATTAAAATTTTTAGACATTACCTTTTTTGCCTTTCAGTACTAGTAAAGTCTCCTGTAATGTGACCAAGCATGCTCAAAGCTAGCTCTGAAACCAGAGGTACGCTTCTTGTGTGCTCTAGCCGGTACAATGGGTTTGTTCTGGCTTACTTTCTATTTGACCTCAGGACTCTCTATCTGGCAACAATCCAGTTTGATTTCAGGAAAACTATTCCACCTATTGACCTTACCTGATAGGTGGCACTTGTGACTTCAGTCATTCTTCTGCAGGTTTCAGCCTGGACCTCGTGTTTTTGTTATTGGAGGAAAAGTTTTTTGTCTTTTAGATGATCAGGCAAAAGATTGATCTTTTCCATGTGGAGAAAATACCTACTTCTTTATCTTCTCAAAGAAAGAAGATGGTTGTGGAGGAATGGCTAGCCGAGCGGGGACATGTCAACATCGAAATGTTAAGTCAGCAGGGTCTTAAGAAGTATAGCAAACAGCTCGTGTGAGGACCAATGGGAGATAAGGACAGTCTCTCTTTGTTTACTCCATCAATGATTGAACACAGAACTTGTGGTTAACAAAGACAGAACTATGGGAGGGGGACAGGATGTCTAGGTAACGGTTAACCTTTAGATTAGTAACCAATAAGGAGCTTGGCTTTTGTAATATGTATGAGCTACTTAAGACTGTTATAAAAAGTGTAACCGTAATTCAATAAACGAAGTTTGCTGATCCCTCATATTGAGTGACTGCTTCTTCCCTCCGTTCCGGCGAATGGCACGACAGATGGTGGATAATTTGGTGCTGTTAGAGACCAAAGGAGAGGGAAGGAAGCATCTCTTGCTTGGGTCTCTATGTGAAGGCCCTCAGAAACACCCACTAAGCACCACTGGTTGTAGAGGGAATATGGAGGTTTAAGGTTTTACACCATGCCCTTTGTCAGGAGGCAAAGATTATTGCCTCCATTGATCTGTACCAAATATATTTTGATTATTGAAGTAAAAATGCACCTTAGGAGAATGCATCATGCTATATTTATGTATATTGTGTTCCATGTACCAGTTAAAAATACACTCTCATCTGCTGCAGAGAGCCTCGGAAATTTTGGAATGTGTCCAGGCAACGAAATTTCTTATGACACTGTGGATTCCAAAAGCCAACATTTATCCAAAGTGTTTATCTGAAGAGCAAGCAGGCAGGCTTTGAGATCCATCTTACCTTCAAAAATATTTTTGGTATCATCTCAGGTGGTCATCAGAAAGAATTGGAGTTTACTGTGAAATTAATTTGTTTGTCAGTCTAGGCTTTTGACAAAAAGAAAGAAATAATACTAGTCTCACCATTTGCAAATATGGCAGTTGCTCATCTCCTAGGATGTGGCATTGTTTGAGGTTTTATATTTATCCTTCAACACCACAAGGGAGAAATGCACTAGAACTAGCCTTATGATTCTTGGAGTTCTTTCGTTTTGCGAGTATGTGTGTATACATATTTGAAGCGAATCTGTTCAAAGGAAAATTGTTACTTCTTTGAAAAAAAAATTAGTGATCCTGCACATGAACTTGTCAGAAATGCCAGAGAGTATTCTGAAACCCTGACATTAACAGAAATTTAGTCTACTTCATAACTGTCTACTTTATACTAGATAAACTTTATCATTCTCTATATACAGAAAATGTTGTAGTTCTTAGTATGTATTTTCTCTCATTTTTCGCCATCCACAGATAAAAGTGATTGCTAGAAATATCTTTGGAATGTTTTTCATCTATTTTTGAAATTATTGCATGGACCTGAATGGAGACATTTGATATCTATAAGATATGTTAGTATATTGCTCTGCTGGAGTGGAAATGAAACATGTTAATGATTTTTTTTCCCTAAGTAAATCTGTATAACTTCAATGTATTTTAAAACAGTGGGGATGAATTTTCTGTATATCACAAAGCATAGATTTTCATCGACATGTGTGTTCTGTTAAAACCATCAAATTGTTAGAGGAGGCCCTCAAGAAAACAAGATCCCTTCCATCTCAGACCTCCAGCTTCATACTGAGGCTCAAACCTGAGGCTATCAGACTTAGGATCTCACAAGTATGACTTAAACAATCCCACACAGATGGCTCTCAGCATCTTGCAGGTTAAGGAGCAATTTACAATTAATAGCTAGAGTTGACAAATTTGGCATACCGCTGTTGGAATCTTAGCAAATAGTTATTAAATGTTTAATTATCATTGTGCCCTGTGCACACAATTAATTCGCCTTCCTATATTTTTGTGTTATTGTGACTGTGTCATATTTAATACATGAAAGTATGTCTAATTGAAGAAATAGTTGTTAGGTTTTCTAACTGATACTTCTTTAAAGGCACAATTGTGCTTTCTGATATTAAATATACTTCATATGTTTGTATATCAAGTGCATATGAATATCGTTCATTGGAAAATATGAGCCAATATGTAATATGAGCCACTATGCAATAACTCTTCTCATGTCGTTTGTAGGAAATGTTAAAATTTTGCAGAATCCCACAATAACACAGTTGTGTGGTTTTTTTCAAATACAATGTAATTATGTAAAAATGTATGAAAGATAAATTTCATGAAAAATGAGTGAAGATACTTCCTTTTTTAGTCTCCATAATGCAACCTACTGCAATGACTAGTGTCACCTCCAGTGCACGGTGTGAGCAAATGACTGTGACCAAGAGTTATCAGCACGAGCTGGCAGAGTGTGCTTTGGAGTAATTTATGGGCCAGTCCTCCATAAGTTTAACTTTTTAGGATGCTCAAATGTCCCTTCAGCTACCTGTCAAGAGTGCAAGCTGTGTAAAATAATTATGTACAATGTATATCATTCAGGATTGATACAGTTTTTCTGTTGAAACTCTTTTTTCCATCTTCAGTGAGGTGGGGATATTGTGAGCTGGAGTTTTTGTTGTTGTTTATTGGTTTCAAGAGATTGTTTTACTCAAATATTTTAGCTGTAAACCAAAAATGTTTTGACTAGAAATGTAGTTTTTGTTCCCATACAACAGCAATATAGCACTCCTTTCTCCTTTCCTCCTCAGAAATGAGGTATATGAGTCCAGTCAGCCTGACTGGCATATTTTGCTTTTGGGAGTAATGTCAGTGGAGTAGAGCTAGGACTTACCTTTCCTTCTTACTCTTGGGGAGGAGTCTCTGTCTTTGGGATAGTAGCAGAGAGCAGGGGAATGGAGGTGGGAACCTCATGGTGTTCCTGCCTGCATCTTCCTCTCCCAGACTCCACCTGCAGACTGCTGCTTATGGCCAACAGAAATCTCTGCTGCCTTCTACCATCTAGTGATACAAAAGATTAGCAAAGAAACCCAAAGAACCCAAAGGATCTCCAGCTCCCCCTTTTTGCCTGCCTCTCAATACATGAGGAATAATGTTGATCTTTGAGTGAAGAGAGGTTGTTAGAAATAATAGAGATGGTTTACCGTTTATGTCAGCTCTTATTCCCTGGAACCACATATTCTCCTTAGTGGTGACTTAAGGTACAGCCCCAGATCACACCAGTGAATTGTTATTCAGATTCTCAGTTGTTTTACAAACGTTTTACAAAGACTTTCCTCAGTGAAGGCTTCGTGTAGCTAACTGTGGCTAGCAAGGTAATATACTCCAACGCGTAAGTATGTTTGTGCACATGTGTAAGTCAAATTAATAGTACAGTTTCAATATTTGAAGAGAGTCAGATTCTAAAGATGAAGAGAGAAAAATACTTGAAATAGGTTTACTTTGTTCCATACATAAGTGTGATGTTTTAAGACTTTGGGGAGGGTTCTGCTTGTTTGGTTTGGGTTTTTTTGTGTTTCAAATTCCTTATTAAAAATAGTGAATAATCATAGAATCATAGAATCACTAAGGTTGGAAAAGACCTCTAAGGTCATCGAGTCCAACTGTCAACCCAACACCCCCATGCCCACTAAACCATGTCCCTAAGTGCCTCATCTACACGTCTTTTAAATACCTCCAGGGATGGTGACACCACCACTTCCCTGGGCAGCCTGTTCCAAGGCCTGACCACTCTTTCAGTAAAGAAATTTTTCCTAATGTCCAACCTAAACCTCTCTTGGCGCAACTTGAGGCCATTTCCTCTTGTCCTATCACTTGTTACTTGGGAGAAGAGACCAACCCCCACCTCACTACAGCCTCATTTCAGGGAGTTGTAGAGTGCAATGAGGTCTTCCCTTAGCCTCCACTTCTCCAGGCTAAACAGTCCCAGTTCATTCCCTCAGCCGCTCCTCATAAGACTTGTGCTCCAGGCCCTTCACTAGCTTCGTTGCCCTTCTCTGGACATACTCCAGCACCTCCATGTCCTTCTTGTCGTGAGGGGCCCAAAACTGAACATAGTGTTTGAGGTGCGGCCTCACCAGTGCTGAGTACAGGGGGATAATCACCTCCCGACTCCTGCTGGCCACACTATTTCTGATACAGGCCAGGNGTGGCTCGTGAGCGCCCTCAAAATGAGCCGCTCCATAATCTTCCCCGGTACTGAGGTCAGGCTGACGGGCCTGTAGTTCCCCGGATCCTCCTTCCGGCCCTTCTTGTAGATGGGTGTCACATTGGCAAGCGTCCAGTCGTCCGGGACCTCCCCCGTTAACCAGGACTGTTGGTAAATGATGGAGAGTGGTTTGGCAAACTCCTCCGCCAGCTCCCTCAGTACCCTCGGGTGGATCCCATCTGGCCCCATAGACTTGTGAGCACCCAGTTGGCGTAGCAGGTCGTTAACATCTTCCTCTTCGATTATGGGGGCTTTATCCTGCTCTCAGTCCCTGTCTTCCAGCTTAGGGGGCTGAGTACCCTGAGGATAACTGCTCTGACTATTAAAGACTGAGGCAAAGAAGGCGTTAAGTACCTCAGCCTTATCCTCGTCCTGGGTGGCAACGTTCCCCATGAATGAACCAGCATGAAAAAATGCATGTTATGATTAAATAGATTTTAAATAAAGCTGATTAAGATACACTCAAAATTTGAAAATTTTTCCATCAGAATTTTGTTGAAACCAACACATAACAGCGAAAAATTATATTTCTTGAATCCAGGTTGAGGTTAAGATTTCAAATTAACAGATTTAGAATTTTTCTAATACACAGATTTTGTTTTTGCTACTGTATTTAAAGCACATGTCTTTCTGTCAAATTAATGGTCTCCAGAGGAATACCATTATGAGTAAAACTGTTATTAGTTATTTCTAATGCCAAGATTTCTTTCAGATTGTTCTCATATGGAAAAATGAAGGAACTAATTTGCAAGTAAAATTTGCCTATATTAGCTTATACTGATGATTCACTACTTTTAAGTGAGTTAGATTTTTTGAACTGTTGACTGGAAATGGGTCCATGTTGACTGGAAATGGGTCCATGACTTCATTCAGTTTTTGGGTAGAAATGATAATTAAATACCAGAATGTACAAGTTAAGATGATACTGTGAATAATATTTTAGTGAATGCTGCATAACTAGAAAAGCTGAAGGTCTTTCCTAACTGTAGCAGACTCACAGGTATACCAGTATACAGTGTTTGGAAAGATGAAGACTGAAACAAAAATGTAAAAGAAATAATTCTATAGAAATTAGTCTGAAGTATTTCTATAGTAAGAAGAATTTGTTGATAAGTGCCAGAGTTTCTGGAAGTGCCACCTATCTCTAATGAAATCTGAAATAAACGTGAATAAGTAAGCATTGTTTAATGGGACTCAACCATTCTTTTTTCCTCAAGCAATAATTTATCTTAAACATTGTTAGGGGACATCGCTCACAAGCTAATAACATTTGGGTGAAGGAAAGCTTGTGATCAGAAAATGTAAAAAACCCTAAACAAACAGAAGAAATATTAGTAATATGCTGAAATACAAGTCAATCCAAAAGAGAGGCCTTAGGACAGGATTTATGTTCTTGTGCTTAATGGGAGAAAGATGCCTTGAATAAGGAGTAAAATTGACCGCTGTGCTATGTGAAGTGAATGTGACTAAAAAAAAGTTCCTCAGTAGATCAGTCTTGGGATAACACTTTCCACAGAAGTGAATAACCACCTAAATTTCTGCTAAACTTTGGGAGTGAAATTCTACCTTCACCTCTTTAGCTATAATAGTCATTCTTTTTATATCTGTCTTGTCAGAGAAGAAGGTTAAAGAAATTGAGAAATGCCAGGTTAGATTTATGTGGTCTTGCTTAACAGCATGCAGTGTACATCTTTAATAACAATTCTGCAACACCTTCAGTGTTGACAGATGCATTTTCAAATGCTGAGAGCATCAAGAATTTCTTGGTGTTTCAGGAAATTAGCACAGTTATCAGAAAAGAATTGCAAACTGAAATTCTGTATCACAAATAATGGAAGCTTTTGTGCTAATAATAATGCAGAAAGCATGTAGTTCTGTAAAGCACATAGGCACATGCTCAGTGTTAGACATGCAAGACTTATTGCTGAAAATAAAACTACCTCTTCAGATTACAAGTCTGGACTAAGAAAATTAATTTTGAGAGGTTTTTTTGTTTGGTTGGGTTTTTTTAAAAAAAAGGTCTTTTAGCCAGTTTTGTAAACATATCTTCTACACTGAGAGAATTACTATGTTAAATTAGGAACTGCTAATAGCTTATATAATGAACAAGAAGTTCCTCTTGAATTATAAGTTCCTCTTTTCAAATTATGAAGTGTACATGAATGGCAACCTATGCCAGTGCTCAGTGACACGCACAGTGAAAAAGTGTCTCCTGATGTTCAGAGGGAACCTCCTGTGTTTCGGGTGGTGCCCGTTGCCTCTGGTCCTGTCACAGGGCATCACTGAAAAGAGCCTGGCTCCATCCTGTATGTACCCTTCCCTCAGGTATTTATATACATTGAAAGATTCCCCTGACCCTTCTTTTCTCCATGCTAAACAGTCCCAGCTCTCTCAGCCTTTCCTCATATGAGGGATGTTCCAGTGCCTTCATCATCTTAGTGGCCTTTCGCTAGATTCTCTCCAGTAGCTCCATATCTTGAACTTAGAAGTTTTTCACTGCACATGTATAGATACCCTCCTTCATGATCAAATTCAGCCATGATGCTCCTTGAAAACTGCTACCAGGTAAAAGCTCAGCTGTTGACTAAGTTTATTGCCATGGGCCAGCTAAGACTATAATACAAAATAAATCAGTGGATATATATGTATGTTGCAGAATGAAATACCTGAGTTACCTATGGTATTGAAAGGAAGTTAGCCATAGCAATATTGAGCTCAGCTTGGGTTGTTAACTTGCATTTCAACTTTTGCCTTTTCTTCCTTTAATCCTCCTTTAATTTTTTTCTTGAGATTTCCCATCTATTTTAGATCTTAAGCAACTGTGGACCAGGACTGTGTCCTTTGCCACAGTCTGTTCTCATACAACAGAGATGCCTCGTCCTGCTAAGGCTTTTCAGTATCACTGTAACATCTGTTTTTTAGTGTCAGGCAGCATATTTGAGGGTTTTCCAGTGCTAAGATGGCTACTTGAGCTTTCAGATTTTGTGTGCTTATCTGAACTAATCTTCTATTCCTTTGAAGTGTGCCCATTTCTAATATCAGTCCAAACTATGAATGATTTTAGGGTCAAGAATAACTAGTAAGTGTGTATTAAATAATGTGAACTCTTACTAAGTTTTTTAACTGGAGGAAGGCTGAAGAATCCTTTTCATACCTTTTCATACTAACTTTTCATACCTCTCCATTAGAATTTGGACATGGAAGCACAGAGAGAAATGAGATAGTCTCTCTACATCGTCAGTGAAAACTGTGGAAAGTATAGGATGACTTCTTGCTCTCGATTCTAAAGAGAGCTTCAAATGCAGTACTCTTCTGGAGAAAAAAGTAATCAAAATCATTCCGAGCAGTAAGCATTCCAGTTATATTGCTCACTTGCATGCAGATAAAAATGCATGATGTGGTTTTGTGTGTCATTAAATTTAAAAGTCACTTACACAAAAATGAATATTAATAAAGACAGGATTTGAAGAGGCAGCATCTATTCTGAAATGAAAATATTAGAACAGAGGTTAAATGGCCCTAAAATGGTACTCTTCCTGTACCATAATATGCTATTAAATTCCCTTTCTCCTTCTAAAGTAGCTGGAAAACAAACTGGTTAGAACTATACTTTCTCCTTTCTTATTAACACAGACTATATTGCTATTCAACCCACAGTTCCACAAGTATTTATAATAAGTAGGAAAATAACACTCGCTGTGTTTATTTACATTAATGTTCATTGATCAGTATTATAAAAACTATAGTACAATGAATGCAGTGTGCAAGCTGATTTCTGCATCAAAACACTGAAACAAACTAGAAAATTAGTTAATCAGCTCTATATAATATATGAAACATGCAAAACCTAAGTTATGAAGGTGATATTTTAACTTGAGTTACATACACTATAGTTCAGATCATTAATGAATATCTACGCTGTATTTTGAAAGGGCTAACTTAGCAATTAGAAAGCAATTATAAGCCCATTCAGGTCGAAGACAATTTAAACTGAAATAGGGTGATATTAATTGGGAACAGTTTAAGAACATTTAATTAGATGCCCCCAAAGTCCCAATTCCATAATCAGAAGGGAAAGCCATACTGTTTAAAAAAGAAACGAGCTTATATAGGGAATGAACCTTATGTATAAAACAAATCCCAGAGAAGAGGAAGAAAAAGAGGTGGAAGAGAGGGTAACTTGATAGGAGCCAATATTACTGGTAATTTCATTTAGAAGCTAGGATTTTGTAGGAAAAATAGCATTAAAAAAATGGAAAAAACTTAGTGACCAGTGAAGCAAAGGCTGAGATCTTCCTTTCTAAAGTACAGTAGCAATCATATCTATCTATTTGATTCCATTGGTAGTTGCAAGTTGTGGAAATCTCCATAGTAGCAACCAAATACAGATTTTTTTCAATTGCTGTTACTGTTCCATGTCTGCAGGTGGGGGACAGATGTTCCTTTAAGTCCTGATGAAGAAGAAACTTTCTTCTCAATTGAAACTACTGTGAGTGAGAAGGAACAGCTACTCTTCAATTAGGAGAATGAGTTTTGCATTTTTTTTTTTGTCCAAAGAATGACAAAATTTCTATATGACCTGATCTTTTTGCCTTGCTAAATTAGGGTAAGTGCTAATTATGACACTTTAATACTAGTTTCTTGGTGCAAACCTTTCCAAATTCCAGAATATGTCACTCTGACTTGAGGACATAAGGGGCTGCAGTAGAACATGACATATTTTCTGACACTATTCTGATAATGGTGGAAAACTAAGAGAGTTCTGTTTTGTCGTGTTTGCAAGCAGTTTTCTTGAGACTTTTAGTGTAGTTTTTACTTGCTTGTTTTTATGGGAAGACGTGAGAGACAGAAAGGGCAGTGGAGTTGTTAAACGCTTTAGAAAAGGTAAACAGAAGAGAGGAATTGTTAAGTTAGAAAAGGTCATGTTTGGACAGATTGAGTTTGAGATGATAAGCCTGCTTCTAAAATGTGATGTCTGAGAGGAAGAAAGGAAGAACTCAAAGGCAAAGAAATACCCCTGAAAATCATTCTTACGAGTCCAAATCGGAACTACAGAAGAAGTGGTGATGAAAGGAAGCCATCCTCATACCCATATTGTAGCTCCTGTAGTAGAAAGAATTGTTCTGCAGCTTAAAAATCAGATTTGCCTTTGTAGCCCTAATGATCCTTTTATCTGGGAGGATGAGTTCGAGGAGCATTGTATTAAAAAGGCTCCCACACTCCCTTCTAGCCAAATCCAAAGTCTTTTTCTTATCACTGTAAAAAGGTTTAACAAACTACTTGCACAGATGCATATCCTTTGGGTAGCTTTGAAATTCACAGCCATTCTGATTCAGATTTTACTCCAAGTTGTCCTGATTTCTTTCTGTTCTCTGAGAAAGGAGTGGGGCATATTGCATTATCCTGGTTATGATCAATTAGTTCTCAAGCTTTCTATAGAGGGTTTTCTATGCCAGTAATTTTCCTGCAAAGATTTTCCTGGAGGATAATCCTATCATAGTACTAAATCTAGGGATGTGCATGGCATGCTCTCTCTCTTATTGTTGGAATTAAAAGTGATGATTTCTGAGGGATTGGGTTCAAAGCTTTTATCAGCATTTACTGATGAAAGCAATCACTAACGGAAGTAAATGTTTGCTTTATATATGTCGTGTCTGATTACCCTGCATTACTTATCTCAAATTTCTGAGACGACCTAATAGGACTATTTAAAGAGAAGATGATGAAAGTATTAAGAAGCAGGTGTTTAAAAAACACTTGGCTCTGACTAGCTAAAAATCTGCTTTGGGAAAGCTGTAGCTGCTGGTTTGACTAAGGAAAATAATATGACAATTAACCTAAGTTTGAGTAAAAGGCCGTTAGCTTCAATTTAAGGTTCTGGCCCAACCTATGTTTGTTTCAATTTGTGTTATATCAAAACTGGGGAAATTAATATTGACTTGAAAGCATTTTTTTTACTCTCACTACTGAATCAAATGCTAGTGCTTTTATTTTCTAGACTTGCTGCATATCAAATCAGATGCAAGAATCTCTGCATGTGCTTGTACCTTGTGTCTATTCAATCTTGACAGTTGATTATGTTGTCAACTTTCTACAGTTGTTGACATAAAATTTAAAATGCTATCTTCTAATTAAAGAAAAAAAAAAAGAAATAGTATCTTCTATGTTGTCGTTTCCTGGTAAAGTAACAAGTATGAGGCTACGGGTGTTGAACTTCATCCAGAAATTTATAACATCCAGATAAGGCAGGTAGCTTTAGCTATTAGGTGAAGTAGGCCACTGCTTAAAGTCTAAGAGGTGTTGCTCGAAATGATTGAGTGTTGCCTCTGTTTTAGGCTGGCTGAGTCAGAGAGTGTCTGAGAGCCCTTGCTACCTATCAGATAGTATGCACATGGGTAGGCAAGTTTCGGTGCTCCTGAGTGGAAGAGGTGAGGCTGTGACTGCTGCCAGCATCATCTCTCTCACCCCCACCAGTCCCTAGCCTGGCAGAAGCAAACATCACTTTCCAGAGCCTTCCAAATCCCTCCCTGACTTTCTAGACTATTTCTGTTCTCAGGTTGTTCCTCCTCAGGTGACAGCAGCCATGATGTAAAAGGAGGTGTAAGACTGGTGCAAGGAAAGGAAGGCCCTTTATGTGTGGGGAGGGGGAGGAGGAGAGGCCAGAGCTGCAAAATGATGGTAGAGGTAAGTATGGAATTGCCAAGACAGAAACGAGGTAGGAGGGTAGGTAGGAAAGTCCCAGGGTAGGCCAGCTGGACTCAGTCTTTACTGGTGTTTTTGTTTCTAAACAAATTGTGTGTCTGACCTTGTATTTTTCTTTTTTTTTTTTTTTGTTTGTTCTTCTATTGTTTTACAACTTGTTTACTTCTATTTGTTGTTTGTATGATATCCTGAATGTTTTTCTCTGGGGAATAGTCCTCACAATACCTTAAGCAGGTTGTTTTTAAAAGCCGTATTGTTTTCAGGCTATGTCTGAATAACTCTTTCTTGACATATTTACCTTGATAAACAAGCTTTTTTGAGTCCTGCAGAATATTTCCCAATAGAGCAGACAAGAGCTTCAGATGTTCCCTGAAGATTGCTTTGTTTAATGTCAACTTCTCTTCAGTTATCCATCTTCATTTATGAATTAATCAAGGAGCACATTTTTTATATCCTTACCTACCCCAAATCATGGCTTGGTAATACCAACATTGGGACTTTGGGTATTGTTTCCAGCTGATGAATGTGATAGCTTTAATACTAATGAGCATATTCAACCATACTTTTCATAGGGTAAGTAGTCCTGATGAAGGACAGAATATTGTCTCAAATGAAACCCACTTTAGAATAGCAATAACCAGTAATAAGCTCCTTAATAACAGTCCAATATCCTTTCAGCAAGAAAATGCAGCTAGAGCTGCCTACCCTAAAAGGAGTGAGGCTAACCCATTAAGTGCTCTGTGAAGTGGGCAGGTACTTTGTTTGGGTTGCTCATAGAATAACGAAAACTATAGTATATCATCTCTGTGCTGTTCTTTGCTATTCTCTCCTATCTGCCAGGTTGATGCTCAGCTTGCAGGGTTTTCAAACTTGGTGCTATCCGATTTGGGAAGGTAGAGGTGGCAAAATGAATAAAGGAACGCTCCTGCCCTGAAGACCTTGTGTCTTCTGGTGTAAGTGGCAGGAGTCCTCTGCGTATTTTACCCCACAGTGAACATGAAAAGAAAACCTTGTAGGCTTCATGCACACAGAGGGATGGCTCTCGACATTAGAATGTCTTGTTTTATTTATATTATGATATTCTGGACAAGGCCTATTAAGGGAGGACAGCTGGACTGAAAGACAAGAGGAAAAGGGCAGTGGACAAAGGGATGAAGAGAGAGTGGGGTGCTGGAGACCTAAAGTTGGGGTTTTTTGGATATTCTTTTTAGTGGCAGTTTGGAAATTATTCATTCTGGTTTTGTGTGGTTATTTTAATTCTGGATCTGTTGTGTCTTGCTCATTGGTGGTAATAAAGCAGCTCTGCCTTTACTGAGGGAGTGATGCAGGAATGAATGGCTGGGGCAGGCGGCATGGCAAGGCAATGAAAGAGGAAAAGAAAAAGTACTGGCACCTCTAAGGACAGCAATGTCCATAGCATTCTAGACTGAGATCTGGGAAAGGAGTATTTAGGATGAACACAGTCAGCACTGAGTAGTGAGCATCCACATTGTACACCATGAAAAGAGGTATGGTAACATCTGAACAGCATAGTTCCTGTGAAATGCTTTTGATCCTTTTCTAAATGCCAGAAGTTCTCCTGTTTCTGTTCTGCTGACATACTTTTCCTTTAAATAAATAAAAAACAACTTTGGTTGGTTTTGTTGGTTTTTTTTTTTTTTTTTATAAGGATGTATACTTATTTGCTACCAAAAGCATTTTATCTTTTGTCTTCTAGATGTTTTCTTTGTGCTCTTCTTTTGAGGGTATTGGGATAATTGATTAAATCATTGGAAGTGAGCCTCATTATTTGTTATTAGTTTTGTTTTGCCCATTAGATCATACTTCATGCCAAAATTACTTTTCTCAGCATGATTAAATCTTTTGTTAGCTCACAATAAAAGATTTCACAGCTTATGTTTCAGACGTTCTTTTTCTGCTTTTAAACACTGATCAATAGATTAATCAGTTATTTCCAGTATCTCTGTAACCATCCAGGTATGTCACCATTTACAGAGATACAACAGAAAACAAAGTAATCTCTGTAGACCAAAAAGAACAGGCCCTAATTAGTTTCTTTCTTGTGTGTAATGGCAGGAGAGGATGCTGACACGCAGGCCCAGAGAAGCGAGGAGCTTGGCTGAAAGGGAGGCTTCAGAGAGGAGGAAGCTTTGCAAACCTTTGTTCAGGAAACTCTGATTTTCTTTCTTAAATAGATGGGCTTTTTAACTACATGTCAGTTTAAATAGATCATTGTAACTTTTTATGAGTAAGACAATATAATAGTCAGGCGCACAATATGGTCTTTCATATCTGTCTTCAACTATTGTACTTACAAAGGTGTGAGGGTTAAAATGTTGAGCTTTAAACATAATATAACAGTGTTGGTATTTTGGCACATATTATTCTGATCTTTTCTATGAACAAAATTATGAAAAGCAATTTGCTTGCTAGTTATGCGCAAAGTATAAGATTTTTAGTTCTTGTTTATTGTTTCATCTGTGTAAGCCTTTTTCAGTGCTGCTATTCCACCTATGTGTCTTGAATGAGACTTGAGACTGGTGAGAAAGAGCAAGGAGGCAATGCAATGAGACTACAGGCATCCCTTCCCTTCCCTTCCTGCCTTTTTCAACAGAAAAGACAGGGAATCTGAGTTACTCAGCGCGTCTCTTACATTTTTTCAGATATTCTGAGCCATTTACTTTCCCTGTAGTTTGGAATAAACTTTGCATCATTTCGAATGCTCTATGCAGGGGCAGATTAGCCACTGCACCATAATGTGAAGCTTTGCAGCCCCAGGACACTCATATAAGACCAATAGTTTTTTGTCTGTGAAATTGCCAGAGTAAACTTTAAATGTCAGACTCTCCTCTGTTGACCTGTATGAGGACAAGCTCCTGTGCTGGTCATATGGCAGCTGTGTAACAGCCAGGGTACTCTGGGCAATCCTTCTGCAATACATTTAATTCTTCTTCTGCAATAGGATACTCAGCATAGCACACCATTGCACAAGGTCCTCTGAAGGAAGAGTACTAGTGCTATTTCTTGTGCTGCAGTACATGCAAAAAACAGGTGTGTGTAGCCTGGATCACAGTTTCATATGTCACCATAGCAGTCCTCACTCTTCCAGCCAGAGCCTGCCTTATGGGCTTTGTGGCTTTGCTTTAAACACTGGTGCCAATGTTCTGTAAGCATCCAGATGAGTCAATTATTCAGCTGTTCTCTGAACTGATTCTTTCTATTTCTCATGTGAATTTGACTAACTGTACTTTGCAACTGCATTTATTTAAGATTGAGGTAACCTGTATGAGGTAGTAGCACAGGGACTCTGGAGGCAGCTTTGCCTTACCACTTTGAATTAGATCAGGATCATACCTGCCATGCAAATGAAGCTACTTCACTTTGAGACACAGGATGGCTTTCCGTGGAACCAACTCATAGTTTGTACCATGGCATAGTTAATCCCCGCCTGGATACAGCACCCAGAGTTGGTGGAGAGGGCTTGTATAGTACATGTAGAATTGAGACTGTCTATCGCAGAGCTCCATCTTCTAGTGCAACTTGCTATTAAATTGTATTTCTATGGTCAGACTATCACAATGCTGCCATATAAGATCTAAACTTAAAAAATTACCTTCACGGTATCACCAGGGTAAGTGCAATTGTTTTCCTATACTAGATACTGAACTGCATCCAAATGAAAATTTTCTCAGACTTTTACCAACAATGCCAAATAGATTAATTTCAAAAGGCTACAATATCAGCTAAAGGATTCAAAACTGTAAGTTCATGAACAAAAAGAGGAGGCAGGTGAACTGTAAGGAAATAAAGGTGTTCTCCATCTGTTGCCTGGGTAAAAACTGTTTGCAACATGTTCCTTGACATATGTTGAGCACGTAAGTAGGTACTGCTGCCCTTGGTTTGGCATAATGGACGTTATGGAATTAGATGTTGTTGCAGCAAAAGAACGGTCTCTGTTTCAGCTTCATTCATAATCACTGAAAAGAACAGCATCATCAGTGAAAACAAAAGCCGTTCCATATTTAATTTGTAAGTCTTAAATAACTTTTCTATTTCATAGGAGCAACCTGTTGACAGTTAAGGTCCTTGCTCAACAGATTTTGATATTCAAAACACTTCCTAGGTGATAAAATTCCCTCATTAAAAAAAAAAAAAGTTCAGTCACAAAAATTATTTTGATCTTGTATTTCTTTTCTCTTTACATTTTTCCAAGTTTTGAACTGTAAGCTTAAAAGCTTTTACTTATGTATTTTACTAGTTTGAAGAGCTATCATGGATTCCTTGCACTCCCCTAGGAAAGTTGTTATTGCTGTTGATTTGATACGTGAACACTCAGGCTCTTCCATAATGGCTAGACCAAAATCTTTCTCAGGAGAATAGAGAGGCAGGTTTGAGGTCCTCTCTTATTTGTTTTGTAGTTTTGTAAAGTTATTACTTGCTGCTTAAAGGGAATATTTGGAAATTCCAGACTGTGACAGGATGGTCTGAAAGGGCCTGTTGCCTCCTCATACAAAATGCAAATGCATTTTATGAATAATACACTATACTTAGTAGTGCCAGCAGGACATAAGTACAATTGAAAGCAAGTAAAATAACTACTTAAACACAGGCTGTGGAAGTCTACTGCCTTCGCCTCAAGATCAACCTGTGCAGGTTGGTTGGGGAATAATTAAGGAAAATTATCTTCTCCGGTACATTCTCTGGGATACCTGTTTTCTGTAACTGTCTACTAATGAACCCCAGGAGAAGCAAAATGTGATCCAATTTATTCTCAACAATTCTTGCTTCTTTCATAGTAATACACCACATAATTAGAAAACTTGCTGTTCATAACATTTTGACTGGAAAACTCCAAACTGGTTTTACAGTATCTTTGATGAGATTTTAATGTAAGATATTGAAAAAAATGTTTGATTTCTGTGAATCATAGGAGAGAGCAACTTTTGGAGGTGGACTACTGCACTAGTTCTGTGACAAATGACAAATGCTGGCAGTATGAAAATAACACTCCTGTGAATTCCTTCAGTCTCTTGGACAGTGTCTGGAACACAATTTTAATAAATACCCAAAGACATTATGCCATGCAGAAGCCCAGGGCACATAGTCCCAAAATTACATTAAAAGGTCCAACCTAGCAATGACAAAGTCTTTGAAACGATGAACTTTCTTGAATCCACTGAAACATTCCAGAAAAATATGAGAATCTAGGGAGTAATGCATAAAATCAGTTGTATTTCAAGAAATTAAATTTCTTTAAAGACAAAGTACTTCATTGAAAACTGTTCATTGTCTAAACTGCAAATAGTTTAGACTCATTTCTATATCCATGCATTACATAATCTCACTGGCATTAGATTCTCAACTTGCAAAGCCACTGTATTTTTGATGCTAAACAATTGAGTAAAAAAGAAAACCACACCCAAAGAGTACATGATCAAAATTAAATGCTTGTGACAATATGCCTGTGAAGTTTAAGCCTGTATAATAGGCATGGTGAGGAAAAAATAACCTTTTTGGAGCCTTGGGTTTTTTACAGTTCATAAAATTGTAAGTTGAAAACTAGCTGCATAGATATCACAACAGTGGTAGTAAATGAAGGCATGTTATGTTTTATTGGACACAGTTACCGGAGTAACAAGATAAGTGATCCTCAGGTAACACTGCTTGGATCTTCAATGTATTGAGACACTTTGTTAGATACCAATACTCAAGCTAGCAGGTGACTAGGGAAGAAAAGTACTGACAGATGGGCCCATTAATCTTTCAATAGTCTTCAGATACTATTGTCATCTGTACTTTGCTTGACAGAGGGGACAAAGTGTTGAAAAACAGGATAAAAGAAGCTGTGCTAAGTTCTGTGCTTTTCTAGCTACAATAAGAGCAATAAATGATATTACAATAAAAATGACCTGGATTAATGTCTTTTAGTAGAAGGGTCTAAGGATTTGCAGGAGCATATTTACAGGCAGTGAAATAAAAGTGAATTGCAAGGGTATGAGGAAATGCATACCAATAAAAGAAGAAAGAATGCTACCCTAGCTACTTACACAATTTAAAACCTTTTCAAACATACTATCAAAATACTTTTTTGCTGCCAGGTTTTACTTCACACCTCTTTAGCGTAATGCTAAAGACCCATCAGTCTGTCAGAATAAAGTTACAATTTCAACCAGAGAACATACAAAGAACAGAGTAGTGTGTTTCCAAGTGTTGAATAGTAGATGATGATCTCTCTTTACTTGGAAACACTATGTTGAAGAATTTAGGTTTTTAGCATAACTGAAATAATTGTCACAGGATGTAAGAGGTATTGTGATTCTCTTGGTAGGGTTATTTCTAGTGAAGAATCTGGTCTGAGAACATGAGTCCATCTCACAATGAACAGAGAATTGTATTGGAAGTAGCTTTTCAGATACTAGCCGTGATCAAACCAGAAGCAGTTAACTTCACAGAGGATGCTCTGCATCATGTTAGCATTACAATCCCCAGAGCAACTTGATGTTTCTTGGTTTCCTGTGGAGCAGTTGGTTTGCAAATTCGCACGTTTTGGAAGAGGTTGTTCGGAGTTTCCTAATATAGTCTAAAATAAACTTTTCCAATGCTCTTTATGGATTCCCTGTACTTCTGCTGTTGGAGGAAAAACAGCGTTATCACATAGGACGAGTTTACCTTATTCTGAATAAAACTGACTGTTTAAGAGATCAGGATTACAATACATGCTATGTTCAAAACTATTGACAAAACTGTACTTGTTAGCAAGCTAATATTTTTTATCCCAATTTAAACAATGTTTATAGTAATTAAAAATGTATTCTGTGTTCACACAGGAAATAACTGCTATGCAATATCAAACAGAAAATGAAAGATGTTCATTTTCACAAACGAGTCATTAAAGGTAGTACAGATTCAAAAACTGCAAAAGCCCATATATGGGCTCTGGGGATGCAGTAGTCCAACTTGCATGCTTTCTAATGTTCTCCTTGATATGGGTAGCTGTTCCTCTTCCCTATAGAAGCAGGTGCAAGCTGTCAGTTATTCTTGTCTATATTTCCCCACAGGATGCTTGCTGTCTTATTAAGACTAATTGGTGGGTTGCTGAAAGCAACTGCAGGGCTTCAAAATCTTGAGCTAAGATAGTTAACCTTCTGTTTTCTAGACATTGTCATCCATGCCCATCACTTCTTACATACTTGTGAGCTCCATTTTCTGTACAAAATATGGCTTTGTAGAGAAACCTCTTGAAGTGGCTCTCCTGTCATTCTGGCTTTGTGAAGGAATGGAAGGAAATTCAACAGAATGAAAACCCTTTTTGGTGTCAGTGTTCTCCTTTAAAAAATTCCCTGGAAGTTACTGAAAGAGACTTTGCTTTTGAATGTATCGTTTCTTACTAAATAATAAAGTTTGTGAGAATAAACTTTAAATTGGATTAACACCTCATGCAGTGCTACAAGTATAAATGCATTTATTTTCAATAATCTGGAAGTTCTTTTGACTTCAGAAAGAATAAACTTTTTTTTTTTTAATATTTCTGCTCTGAAAGGTGCTCACACAAATATTTCATTAAAGGTATAGTTTCTTTTAAAAGTTTTGTTTGACCTTGTCCACCTAACATATATGCACAGGCACAAATTTTCAATGCAAAAAGATCTTAATTTTTTTTTTCATGTTCTCTCTGGTGTTAGGGAATTCCTGCCCATGAGGTCAGCAGCAAAATTCTGATTGAGTTTCTGGTATTTGTTGATGTATTATCCTGTTACTTGTGTGTATATATTTGGCTCATTAATTTATTTTTTCCATGTTTAAGATTCAAGGTTCCTGTTCATAGAATCCTCCCTGTTAAAGGATTGGTGATGAATCTGAAATAGTATTGTGACAGAGAGAAAAAACAAACTTAAGGGCAGTTTTTTTCATTTACTTGGTAAGCGAGGTGATAGGAATATGGACAGAAACACTCTTTATGCCATATTGTCCTTGAATCCAGCTAAATTGCAGGCAGGATGAAATATCTGCTCCATACCACTCTCCTTTCGTTTTCTTTGCTGTTGAGGTAATCTAGACAATTATCACAGTACACTTAGTTTCTTTTAGATGGTTGCACTTAGGAGAAATTAATCTTTCTGTAAATATTGCCATTTTTATTTTCTCTAGATATTTAGGACTTTCTTCTTAAGTACATTATGAATTTTGTTTAATGATTATGTTAGCAAAAGGTTGCCAGGAGAGGTTGTGAAATCTCTGTTCTTAGAGATGTTCAAAACTTAACAGGAGAAGGCCCTGGGCAGCCTGCTTGAGTTGGTACTGTTTGAGCAGGAGGTTGGACAGGATGATCTCTAGAGGTCCATTCTGACCTAAATTACTCTGTGATTCTACTAGCCAAGCAGATCCTGTTCCCTGCAGTATTTGTACTATTACCTATTACAAATACTTGTTAACAAGATTTTATCATGTATTTTCCCATATAACTTTTTAGCAGGGCCTGTTGCAACGGGACAAGGGGGAACGTTTTTTAAACTAAAAGAGGGTAGATTTAGACTAGATATAAGGAAGAAATTTTTTACAATGAGGGTGGTGAAACACTGGAACAGGTTGCCCAGAGAAATGGTAGATGCCTCATCCCTGGCAACATTCAAGGTCAGGTTGGACGGGGCTCTGAGCAACCTGATCTAATTGAAGATGTCCCTGCCCACGGCAGGGGGTTGGACTAGATGACCTTTAAAGGGCCCTTCCAACCAAAACTATTCTATGATTCTACATAGAAGTAGGAATATCTTTTGATGACTAGGACTTAGAAAAGAGACTTAAAGACATGAAAAGAGTGGAAATGATTCTTAATGTCATCCAGTGTTGAAAGGTTTTAGTTTTTTTTATTTTCTTGGTTTTGTTTCATTAAACTAGAAACAAACAAAGAAGGTATTACCATTGCTCTAGTGTCATTGAAAAGAGATGGGTGTGTTACTGTTTTGCACTCAGGCTCATCATCCTGGACTCTGATGTGATAACAGATGTGCATCCACCCAGGAAATTACTATTTTCAATAAGAAGCAGAACAGCAAATGGATTTTCATGCATGGAAAAATAGTGTAATAAACTGAGCAAGGCCCTGGCTTGATAAATTATATGGTTGTAGAAGGGAAAAAATACAATTTGTTTAAATTTCTGAATCTTCAATAGAGCTATAAAACAGGAGCACTTTCTACTCCCAGTAATAAAATAACAACCAGAGGCTTACCTGGTAAATACATTTACAAGTCTGAAGCTCCACACAGTTTTTATGAATTTCCCTAGAGACAATTTTATATTTACTGTCAAGTGTTGAAAATAGTTAGGAAATATTAGGTGGGCTTATTTATTCATTTATTTTTATAGTACAGTGCTCTTTCTCAGGAGACTCAAAATGGTGGAAAGAAGGAAAGTCACTTTTAATCCTTTATAAATCTTTCTATTCCCTAATTCCTTACTGAAATAAATGAAAAACTCTTCAGTGAAGTCTAAGGATGTCATATGGACCTTGAGGACTGGAAAAAACCAAGAGCATTGTGAGTGAAAAGTGGTCTAAGTCTAAACAAAGAAAACATTAGAAAGACTTTTCATCCAACCTAAAAATTATTTTAATGCTTTAAAATTAATTTAAAGAGACAAATGATTACTCAGAGAAGGATATGAGTTAGAATCCTATTAGAATCAAATAGAATAGATTATTCTATATTAGAATATTAGAATTAGAATGTTATAATTAATTAAAGTAATAACAATAATTAGAATAATTATTATTATAGAATATATAATATAATATAATATAATATATATGAAATATATTCATGTTCATTATTTTCTTCTAGAAAACTATTTTCTAGCTGACTTGTGTAGCTTGTACTATCACTTTTGTTATGGCAGTTCCCTGTTCTTTCTTTGGTTCCTTGCCAAATTCAGTTGAAAAAATGCTAGTGATTGTATGTAGTTCCCTCTTAGACTTGAGTCTCCATTGACTCCTATATAAATAATTTTTTTTCCTTGATTGCCTTAAGAATCCACAAAACATCCCTCGCCTGTCTCCCAGCTCTACTTGCCTCCCAAAAACTTCTTTACATGCATCCAAGGGAATCTTTTTTCCTATATGCATCTCAAAACTCACATGCATTGTTATCCTTAGGCATGGATATCCTTTCTTGGTTCTCTTCTCCTCTATGTCCTTTTGAAAGACAGCAAAAGGTTTACAAAGAAAGAGCATTCAATGTAAAGCTTTTTAAAAATGCTTTAAAATCTAATTCCTGAATCTAACATTTTCTTTTGCATCCCCCTTGCTGAAATTTTCTCTCGTTTATTTAAGTTCGATCATTACATTGACAGTGTATGGAATCCCATCCTTTCCTCTACCACAGTGCCATGCACATTGATGTTTCCATGCTAGTGGATGCTAACAATCATATTAACCATTTGCAAGTGTTCCCACCTTTAGAATCACATTTCACTGCTGAGGCAGGATTTAGCCCACAGTTTCAGGGCTGCTATCCTGACCTAACATAAAAACACTCCTCCATGCTTTTGCTTTGGTCAAGGATGTTTAGGTAATGAAAACGTGAGCAGTTGCTTACATATCAAAAGAAACAGTGAGACAATTTAAACTGCTGTCATAACAGTTAATAATTACACTGTCTGCAAGTACTACTGGCTACTTTCACCAAATTAAGATCCTTTCCTACCTTTGTCATGGTGTGTGACATATCTTGTGTGGCAAATAAAGGAATTTTAAAAATCCAAATTTGATGTAAATAGACTCAAGTCAGATATAAGTAGGGTTTCCTGAAAGTCTAACTTAAACTAGATTCATACCTTATATCATCATAAACTCTTCAAGGATTTTCAATACCATTCCAATTCTGTGGTTTGCACTTTGCATTGCATTAACTATTCCAGCTCGAACTTTGTCTCAATTTGTTTGGTCTCATTTAATGCCCTGTCCATTGCATTGTGTCAGGATTTAATGTGTGCCATCACTGAATAGCCAGAATGCCACAAGCTCACCACTAAAATATAGCTATTTAAATTTTACCTGCAAAATATCTGGCATGATTGCTGTTACTCATTTTCAATTTGGAATCAACTGAGTATATATGACATTCTTATGCCCATTTAAAAAAAAAAACAAAAAAACAAAACACAGCTGATTTGGCTATTGTGNAGAAGCAGAACAGCAAATGGATTTTCATGCATGGAAAAATAGTGTAATAAACTGAGCAAGGCCCTGGCTTGATAAATTATATGGTTGTAGAAGGGAGAAAATACAATTTGTTTAAATTTCTGAATCTTCAATAGAGCTATAAAACAGGAGCACTTTCTACTCCCAGTAATAAAATAACAACCAGAGGCTTACCTGGTAAATACATTTACAAGTCTGAAGCTCCACACAGTTTTTATGAATTTCCCTAGAGACAATTTTATATTTACTGTCAAGTGTTGAAAATAGTTAGGAAATATTAGGTGGGCTTATTTATTCATTTATTTTTATAGTACAGTGCTCTTTCTCAGGAGACTCAAAATGGTGGAAAGAAGGAAAGTCACTTTTAATCCTTTATAAATCTTTCTATTCCCTAATTCCTTACTGAAATAAATGAAAAACTCTTCAGTGAAGTCTAAGGATGTCATATGGACCTTGAGGACTGGAAAAAACCAAGAGCATTGTGAGTGAAAAGTGGTCTAAGTCTAAACAAAGAAAACATTAGAAAGACTTTTCATCCAACCTAAAAATTATTTTAATGCTTTAAAATTAATTTAAAGAGACAAATGATTACTCAGAGAAGGATATGAGTTAGAATCCTATTAGAATCAAATAGAATAGATTATTCTATATTAGAATATTAGAATTAGAATGTTATAATTAATTAAAGTAATAACAATAATTAGAATAATTATTATTATAGAATATATAATATAATATAATATAATATATATGAAATATATTCATGTTCATTATTTTCTTCTAGAAAACTATTTTCTAGCTGACTTGTGTAGCTTGTACTATCACTTTTGTTATGGCAGTTCCCTGTTCTTTCTTTGGTTCCTTGCCAAATTCAGTTGAAAAAATGCTAGTGATTGTATGTAGTTCCCTCTTAGACTTGAGTCTCCATTGACTCCTATATAAATAATTTTTTTTCCTTGATTGCCTTAAGAATCCACAAAACATCCCTCGCCTGTCTCCCAGCTCTACTTGCCTCCCAAAAACTTCTTTACATGCATCCAAGGGAATCTTTTTTCCTATATGCATCTCAAAACTCACATGCATTGTTATCCTTAGGCATGGATATCCTTTCTTGGTTCTCTTCTCCTCTATGTCCTTTTGAAAGACAGCAAAAGGTTTACAAAGAAAGAGCATTCAATGTAAAGCTTTTTAAAAATGCTTTAAAATCTAATTCCTGAATCTAACATTTTCTTTTGCATCCCCCTTGCTGAAATTTTCTCTCGTTTATTTAAGTTCGATCATTACATTGACAGTGTATGGAATCCCATCCTTTCCTCTACCACAGTGCCATGCACATTGATGTTTCCATGCTAGTGGATGCTAACAATCATATTAACCATTTGCAAGTGTTCCCACCTTTAGAATCACATTTCACTGCTGAGGCAGGATTTAGCCCACAGTTTCAGGGCTGCTATCCTGACCTAACATAAAAACACTCCTCCATGCTTTTGCTTTGGTCAAGGATGTTTAGGTAATGAAAACGTGAGCAGTTGCTTACATATCAAAAGAAACAGTGAGACAATTTAAACTGCTGTCATAACAGTTAATAATTACACTGTCTGCAAGTACTACTGGCTACTTTCACCAAATTAAGATCCTTTCCTACCTTTGTCATGGTGTGTGACATATCTTGTGTGGCAAATAAAGGAATTTTAAAAATCCAAATTTGATGTAAATAGACTCAAGTCAGATATAAGTAGGGTTTCCTGAAAGTCTAACTTAAACTAGATTCATACCTTATATCATCATAAACTCTTCAAGGATTTTCAATACCATTCCAATTCTGTGGTTTGCACTTTGCATTGCATTAACTATTCCAGCTCGAACTTTGTCTCAATTTGTTTGGTCTCATTTAATGCCCTGTCCATTGCATTGTGTCAGGATTTAATGTGTGCCATCACTGAATAGCCAGAATGCCACAAGCTCACCACTAAAATATAGCTATTTAAATTTTACCTGCAAAATATCTGGCATGATTGCTGTTACTCATTTTCAATTTGGAATCAACTGAGTATATATGACATTCTTATGCCCATTTAAAAAAAAAAACAAAAAAACAAAACACAGCTGATTTGGCTATTGTGTTATTTCAGGCTTTTGTGAAATATTCTTTTTTTATGGACAAATCTTGGTCTTTCTTTTCCTTGAGGAATCACAGAGTAAGCAGCAGATGTTTTCAAAGAGTAATGTCTATAAGTAAGGGAAGCTTCCTGTGGAGGCACCTAGCTTGAACCTTGCCCTGGCCTTAAGACTTCAGTTCACCTCACTGCCTAGCAACTTTCTTTTTCAAACCTCCCACTCTTCCAGAACCAAACATTGGTAAATTAAATATTCCAATGTCTTGTTTCCCTTTTCATTTTCTAACTGTGAATAAAATGAGGATGGACGTAATCCTTGTGATGTAATGGGGTGAGACCTCCTGACCAGTCCTTCGAGCTTGTTATGTTTGCATAGCCTAGACAGCAACCATGTCGCTTCCTTGGGCAAGCTCAACAATTTCTAAGCATGCTGTAATGTATTTCAGTATCATTGATGAGGCCAGTATAGAAAAGGGACTGAATTTCAAACATCAAGGTATTTGCCAGAGACACTGGACAACCTAAAAATGGGTTGAATTTATTTTTCAGTGGTGACCTTGGTTAATTAGGTCTTGTTGGGAAAGACTTGCCAATAAAGTATGTCAGGTGTACAGCAACAGATGTCTTCTGGGCAGTGCTGAGTGAGATGTCTGAAACATTTCTCATCAGGTGAAAAATGTGTACTTCTGTTCTGACCACACAGTTTATTCCAGGGTCAGCCATTTCCTAATTTCCCCAAACCTATTCCCAGCATACTGCACAACTTACAGTAACTATGACCATGAGTTAGGTCACGATTCTTATTTATTATTGATATACTGACAAAAATGTGCTAGCTGCTTCACAGTCTGTAAAACAGGGCTTCTGCTTCAGCGACTTTATAGTCTGATCTATAGTCAGGCCTTTTGCAGGGGAGCACAGGAAAGGCACTGAAAAATTTTTCTCACCTTGTGTTTCTAAACAGATGAAGTGCAATATCATTCTTTTGTTGTTTGGTGAGTAACCCAACACAAGTTGTCTGATGCTAGTCCTCACAGCCGATGGCAGAGTGATTGCTTGGGAGGTGGTATGATCCCAATAAGGGCCAAATGGCAGAATCAGACTCTGCCTTGCAGTCACTGAGCTGACCTACATTATGGTTCTCAGCCAAGCAGGGGCCAGTACATTAAGAAAAATCTGTTAAACTTCACAGAGGAAACAGAATAAGTAATTATTTTAAAAAACCTTTGCATTGCTGTTTTAGCATTTTATAATCAATAGGAGTCCTGAATTAGCTGAGTCATGCAGACAATCCATTATGCTGAGTGTATTTATTAGAAGCTGCCACATCTAAACTGATCACTTTGATGCCTTTGCAATCATTTAAAACCAAGTATTTAAAGCAAAATGCATTAAAATCATCTATCATACTGCTTAATCAATCAGACTGGAGCTGTCTACGGGATACCAATTCATGCATTTGGGACACTACTAAAAATTAATTGCAAGATAGAGCACTCATTTTATGAATGCAACCTTTAATGTGTTTGCCAAAGCAATGATTGTAATGGAAGTCAGAAGCTTGGACATTGCTTTAAAAACTTGATCTCTATTTATATTAATTTAATTTGAATGAAACATTGAATGACCTAATGGGTATCACAAACTGCATAAATAAAAAAGAAATTAAACATAATTTATCTCCCAGAAATTGCTCAGCAATTTGCAGAATTTAGAACTATCATATGGCTAGAGAGAGAAAAAAGACTAATAAACTTCAGTAGTAAAAAATATCAAAACTAAAGAAAAAAAAGCTAGTTAATTTAAACTCCAAAAAAGGTACATGTAGCACATTCATAACTTCAAAAATTGGCACAGAAAAAAAAAAATTAAAGCAGATATCTTAAAAATGATTAATTACATGAGTCCTGTTTATATATATTGAAGAAAAATCTTAGCCATTCTAAACAAATTATTCATTAAACTTAACCACAGAAGAAAGAGAGGAAAAAAGTGCTAGCATGAAATATAAATGAGAGGTGCAGCACAGCATGTGCAAATGAATTAATCATTGACAGAGAGTAATCTACGTGCAATAAAGATGCTGAAAAATTAAGAAATGTCGTACCAACATTTAACTTGAAACAAATAGGGAAACCNCAGTGTTAGGTTAACGGTTGGACTTGATGATCTTAGAGGTCTTTTTCAACCTTAATGATTCTATAATTCTGTGATGCTATAATTTAAATTCAACAATTCTCTGCTGAAAATCCTTATGAGATAATGTCTGTGCTGTATCCAGCCTCAGAAAAGCAAGATTTACCAAAGATAGAATCTAAAGTTGAGTGTCTCCAAAATGTCATATTTTTAATACTATCTTATTTCCCATAATGTGAATGTTTCCAAAGAGTAATTTTAAACTCAGATCAAAATCAACTTAATGGATATCAGACTTTCAATGAATTATGTTTGTCATCCTTTGTAACTCTGTATCATTCTATTTGCTTTCCTATCTGTTGCAATTTTTGTATGAGCCGCTTCTCTCTGTTTTCAGTTATCACTTGTTCCCTTCATCAGTCTTAAATGGGGTAGAGCTAAATAATTTCTAAGCATTTCTAGTTACAATATTGTTTTTAATACAAATATCTGCACAAAAAGATAAGTGTAAAACATACTCCAGAATGTAAGTTGTTACTCATGTGACGGGACTATCTATTTTTGGTCATCCTCACACAAACATCTTGCTGTTCACATCGAATGAAATCATTGGGTGATTTGGTCTTTCTGTAATGCCCTGAGGAGAGGTAGCTGTGCAAATAAAGCCAAAAGTTTTAAAGGATTTTTTTTTACATGAACATACCTATTTAAACAGGCCTTTCTTAGACCTGTGTTACAAAGACACAGTGCGTGCCTTCCTCCAAGTCACTTTTATGGACACTTCAAATAGAGTCTCCATCTCTACCTTACAGAGTGTCAGCAGCCATATTGCCATGGTGATTGAATACTGCTTATTGCTTAAAAGACAATCATTTAAAGTGCTCTAAATCCATTGGATTTGCTTGGAAGTGCTGTAAAACATACAGTAAAGACCTAGAGAGATGAAAGATACAGACATGAGGCATGGGCATCTGCTCTTTCTTTATCTGGTTTATTCCAGGGAGCAAGAGGCAATAGAGGAAGATTGAACACTGAAGAAATATTTCAAACTGTGGTGTTTCTCCAGCTGCATGAAAGTGGGCACACTCACAGCACTGCCCTTTATGTCCAAAAAGAGAGTGGATTCCACTGCCTTTCACCTGCTTTCCCACATGCGCTGCTTTGGGGTGATGTGTTTTATCAGCACCGGTTCTGGGCAGGGGGATGCCAGGCAAGCGGTGTTGAACCTGCATTTTCATGCACTCTCTGCAATTACTGTGTTTCAGGCTACAAAAAAATTCTAACTTAAAATTTTCCTATGTCTGGTGAATCAGTCTTTCTGTTGATACCAGGGATCAATTCACCCTGGTCTCGTGTGTATCCTGACAGCTAGCCTATGTTGTGCACAGATTGCTAGGTGACACCTGGCAACCTCTCTAATTATAACACCTAGCTGGTGTTTCACACTGTATGCTTTCACTTTTGGAGTACAAGCCTGTTTTTTTCCCATCCTTGATTTCAAATGGCAATGTATTAATAATGAGGTGTTGAAAGAATGGCAGCAGATCCAATAAATGCCAATAAATGCCAATAAATGATGTCACTTGAGTTGGTGCTGTTTCTGTCCCCACATCTGTTAGATTGATCCCTACCTGTATTAGCTCTGGGAATAGGTGCTACCTTTATGTGCTTGACTTTAGATATAATCAACTTCTGTTGTCTTAAACCTGTTTTGAGGAGTGCCTTAATTTTATCTTGAATCCCTCGTAAGAGAGAGCTTTACATAAACTCTCAGCAACAAACGATAAAAGTGTAGGTAGGTCCAACTTATTTGAACTCTACCCTATCTGTCTTGATCTTTTTATGGTGTTAAAAGGGTGAGTGAAAACATTTCGCACTGAAGTGCCTATTGCTATGCTACTCTAGTATAGCGTAGAGCGTCGTTAGGAAAAGCCACTTAAAACTGATGAACGGTAGGTGAGCTGTCATGCTTGTTTAAATGTTTGCTGACTTTTGTAAAACAAATTGGTGATTAATACCAGCTCAGCTTTCGGTTTGGGAAGCTGAATTTGATACCTTTTTCCCAGCCTTCCTATTGTCCCTCTTCCTCATTTTTTGTGGTAGAGAAGAATCTTTTTTCTACTACCCATCTGAACTTATCTGTGTGTTCACACACATCTTTGAGCAATCTTTATCCAATCAATATTTTGGATAAAGATTGATGGAAATGCACACAGGAGAGCAGTTTCATTTTTGTACTCTAACTAGAAACACATTTGAACTGGGTCATGTCAATTTGCTCCACCTGAGCCCAGGCACAGTGCAACAAGTTAAAAGGGTGAAATATTTAAGTTAAAAAGACTTATGAAGTTAAAAAGACCCCCTCATTTTTGTCGTGGTTTAACCCC
>VZTQ01010702.1:20531-186808 GCA_013400755.1 Pelecanoides urinatrix | reverse complement strand
CGGCGCCGCACATGCCGCGGGGCCCGGCCCTCCCCGCCGAGCCGAGGCCGGCCTGAGCGCCCTGCCGCGGGCGGGAGGCGGCCCCGGCCCCATCCCCGGCCCCATGGAGTGCTACTACATTGTCATCAGCTCCGCGCACCTCAGCAACGGGCACTTTCGCAACATCAAGGGAGTTTTCAGAGGCCCCCTCAGCAAGAACGGGAACAAAACTCTGGTAATGGCTTCTTCTCTTGCCTCCCCCCCTCGCTCCTTCCCTCCTCTTCACGGCAGCGTCTCCGGCTGACTGGAAGCCGCTGCCTGAGCGCTGCCAGCGATGCAGGCAGCCGGGGTGCTGGCCGGTCTTCCGCGCGGGCGATGGTGCCTTGGCCGCCGCGGGGACGCGGTGCCCTCGGCTCCCCCCTGCCGGGCTCCCCTCCTTGCCGGGGGCTGTCCCTGGCTCCCCGTGTTCCCCGGGGCAGGCGCTCGCCTGTCCTTCCCGGGCTGCTGACGCGGAGGCTGGCTGCGGCGAGGCTGTGAGGGGACAGCCCGGAGACCCTTCTCGGCGGGAAGCCGCAGGGCCGGAGCCCCGCCGCCCTCAGCGCGGGGTCTGGGGGAGGCGGCGGCTGAGGGGCGTCCCTCGGCGGGAGGGCTCCGTCTGGGTGCCACCACCCTGGTGCCGGGGCGGCTGCAGGTCCCGGTTTATGACGTGGAGAAAGGAGCAGAAACTTGTTACCTGAGGTCTGAGTGCTTTGGGTAGCGGGATTCACCTCTTCGAGAATAGCTTCAGAAATGATGCGCGTTTTTGTTCGTCAGCTGCCAAGTTTATTGTTAAAAGCAAAACTCTGGGTTTGGAAGGAATTGATGGGTTTAGGCAGTTTGGCCAGATACTCTGGAAGTTTGCATAGGTTATTAAAGCTGTTTCTATATATACAAGCCATACTTTGATATCCTTACATCTATTGGGTTTCCTATGGTTTTTGCTGATTTGTTTGGACTCGCTTTGCTACTGTTACTGAACTTTAATGGAGGAGTTATGACGCGATAGTATTGGCAATGCATGTGCTGTCCTGCCCGTTCAGATAAATGGGATGTAGGATAACAGCAGCCTGGGTGAGCTGCATCACATCGCATCTCAGTCACGGCACAACAAAGTGCGGACAGATGTCTGGAGAGCGGGATGGAGCTGAAAGGGGCTTAGCCGCGTTGTTTATCGCTCTCTCCCATCACCGTCTTACTCCGAAATCCTCTTCGGAGAAGATGGAGCAGGGCTTACTCACCGCTTCTTGTTCCCTCGAATGCACGACCTATATTGATGGGGAATTTACTAAAGTACTTAACATTTGCTAGAGTTGGCAAGCTTGCAATTTCTTCCTAAATAAAGAGATTAAAGCAAGTCTGAGCCAAGTCATAAAAATAGTAACTACTACGAGAGAATCCGAGGCAGATTTTTGGACTGTTTCAAATGTAAAGTTCCTGCTTTCGGGTTGTAAATCTCACTGCAATTTTATTTGTTGTGGATTCTGCATATTTTTCTGCTAGGGATTACATTCTTGGAATTTTAAACAAGTATTTGTAGTATCCATGAGATGGCAATATGCGTGTAATATTTCACTGTTACAGTTGCAAAGCCAAGACCTACTGTAGAAATATTTGGTACACTTTAAATAATTGCACGATACATCACCTTCTTTCTACTGAACAATTTCAGTAAAGATGTATTTGGCAAGACTAAGAATCCTATGATGTAACTTTTGGACTGTTTATTATCTTGCGATTTTCTTGCAACTGATTCTGCTTCAATAGCATTTTATTCTTGCTTTTAAATTTGTTTTCCCTTGGCAAAAAATCAGCTCTGTATTCTCAACATTCCTGATTGATTTATTTACTGGTAAAAACACCAGTGACCAAAATATGTTTGGGAAGACTGGTGTTAACTTAAAATTCAAATAAACATCTTGCACTCTTACTCTGGAAAGAAATTTAACTCAACCTTGCTCTTCAGTGAG
The DNA here is from genome assembly GCA_013400755.1 of Pelecanoides urinatrix. Classification (NCBI taxonomy): domain Eukaryota; kingdom Metazoa; phylum Chordata; class Aves; order Procellariiformes; family Procellariidae; genus Pelecanoides; species Pelecanoides urinatrix. The sequence continues at coordinate 184,823 of VZTQ01010702.1, read as the reverse complement.
ATAGACTAGACGTGAGGGGAGAAAAGATAGTATTGGTTGTGGATTTGCTACAAAAAACCTTACCTTTAAGAGCTTTTGTTGTGCGCAGTGAGCAGCGTAACTGTCGAAGTTTTCACTGGGTTAAAAAGGGAGAGTTCTTGATATTGGCTCTGTGGACAGCAAAATGAGGTCCTTCACTATAAGGTAAATGGTATATATGTACACATCAAGACTTTTATTTAAGTTTGAGTGTATTTTAATTTAAAGGAAGTAAAGATACCGTTGGGTTGTGATGTAGGCTGCTTGGATAGTTCAGACTAGTAGTTCTGAGGCACTAAAGTACATTTCAGACAGCTTTGTGGGAAAATAAAATATTACATCATTTCAGAGGATCAGTCGCTTTCGCTGTAAATAGGCTTTCAAACTTAAAGACGAAAATCTTTATTAATACAAATAAGAATATGTCTTTAGAAGTTCTGGTAAGAATGCAGCCTTTTAATATGCTCTTGGGGTCTTCCATCCTAGAATAAGACTAGGAGAAACAGCAATCTGTAAATTTAAAAACCAGAAATATTTTGGAGCTGCTCTGACTCAGACATACCTTCCCATTTTGTTGTAAAGCATTCAATCTGTCTTCATCTATGCTCCAAGCTTTCTAAAATCACTGCTTCCTCGAAAACTGAGGAGAACCTGAAAACAACCTCTGCTTGTACAGCGTGGAATTGCTTCTGTGCGAAACTCATGGTGTTTGTTAAGCTTTGCTTCTCTTGGAAGAGTTCTGCCACCATACTATAGAAAGAAAGGTGGCTATACGTGCTACAGTAGAATTTCACAGCAAGTAGGAAAGTGCTGGTCTTAGTCAAATTATGAAATTGTGGTTTCAAGATGATTTCATGTTAGCCTGTCTGCAAACCCAGAGCTGGTTAGGTTTTAGGGGAGGAAGGTCCCTTAAAGCTTCTGGCTGCTGTCTTACTCTGAAGTGACCTGGTATTCACCTGCGAATCATCTTTTTTTTGCCCTACCCTCCAAGAGAGGTCACTGAGAAACACTTTTTCCTGACTGTTTGTCCCTGCAGGTGATCCTTACATGTTCATCCTCTGCCCGTGTCCTGTTTCATGCAGAATTAAAGTCATTTAAAGCTTTACAAAGTTCCGGTTCAAAGCTCCCAGAAGGTAACAGGAAGAAAGAGCTACAAACCCCTGTTCAGCTAGTAGGGAACATGAAGCACAAAGCTTCATCCTTCCTACTTTGAGTGGTTTAAAAGAAAAGTCTTTCTAGGTGAAGAGGATCAAAGAGTTACTTTTTGGTAAAAAGGTGGAATAATGGTGTTTCTATAGCCTAGTTCCCAGGCATGGGAACCTAAGTCGTATTTATCTGCAGTGCCACCGATGGCAGGGCTTTGAGATGGAGTTATTTAGGAGGTGGAAAGAAGTGGATGAGGGATGAAAATAGGACGTAGGAGAAGGAAGGGAAGGCTACAGTTCTGTTCCTCAAGGGAAGGCGTACGGGGAAAACCCAAGCTTGGAGACAAGTGAAAGGCACAAGGGGAACAAAGCAAAAGGTAGATTTAGGCAAACTGAGAAAAGAAGCTCCTGTAAAAGCACACTTTTAAAAATTAAATAAAATAAGAAAAAAAATGCTTGTGAATGAACCTTTAGTGAGACGGCAGGGCAAAATGAAGGAATGCGTATTTACGTCCAGGTCTGGGTGTCTGATAGCACAGCTTTGCATGCATGTGCTCCCCTGGGCCCCCTGAGTAACTCTTCAATGTGGATAGGGCCCACTTACCCACTTGCAATCTGCTGCTCCTCATCAGGAAAATAAATTTGAATTATGAGCTGATTCAGCTCGTCTGGAAGAATAGCATCCAAACTCTTCAACATTCCTTCAGAAAATGCAGCACTTTCGTTAAAAGAAATTGGTGGTATCTGGGCTGTTGGATGAGGCTTTATCCTCTCCCACTGCAGTTTCTACTGTCTGAAATACTCTTCAAATATGTACAATCTCATAACAATAGCTAATCTACTACTGGAGTGCTCCGTGGCAGCTCTTTGGAAAGGGTGCGTGGCTGTTTTTTTGGTGGAGTGCTGTCCGAGTGAACTGACTGCTGTCTGGTCTTGGTGTGGCAGATGGTTTTTGAAGAAGAAACTCAAAACTTAACCGTGAGGGTCAGTAACACGCCATGATGCTGCAAATTTCTGATGCCCTTTCTGCGTTTTTATGTAATAGTGCTTACACCTTTGGTGTTTTAATCAGTGAATATAGGCCTGATTGCTTGGCCATTTATTGGTGAAGTTTTTGAAGTTTTGAACTTTGAAGTTTTTCCCAAGACTGTTCTTTTTAGCAGTAGCAGTTTATAGAAATTGGTTTGCTACAAACTCTTCCTTTTGTCCGAGGATCTCCTGAAGTTTTCATGCACTTGCTGTGTTCTGGTTTTGTGCCTTAAGTTATTGATGTCAAATTACACTAGTTTTTCTTCGTAATTCATCTTCTTTGCTGTGGCTGCTGTCTTGCAGCTTATAATCTCATTAAGTATTGGAACTTGTATGAAAGAATAACTCTCTGGAGGGAGAAATCAGTTGTTTGGAGTCACAAGCACAAGTGATTTGCTAAATCCTTAAAATGTCTTTCAGAATATAAACGGAAGGCATTATTTTAAGGCATTATCCTAGTTATATGTATGATTCCTGGTTGGGCAGCAAGGGAACTGACTCTTTGCTTCGTCTTCTGAGTAGCTGGTACATGGGTAGTGACTGAATATCTGCTCTTTCACCCTTCAATATTCCACTCGTGTAAATGGCTCTCTATCTGTTTCATCGAGATTTTACAGTGAAGGAGAACTGGCCGTTTAGGGCTCGTTCACGTCTTTTAATTGGACAAATACATTTTCTCTGGTGGTGATCAGAATGAGTAAGGTCCTGGTACTTGCCCAAGGAGGTCAGTGAAAAGTTTTAACCTTTAGATGGTATAAATTGCTACTGTAATTCTAATTTTAAGTGTCTCATTGATACTGATAGAAAGTGGGTAAGATCAAAAGTTTCCTAGTAAGTAGTTGGTTAAAGGACCATAGTTTCAAATGTACCGAACACAGAAATCTATTACTGTGTATAACAGTAACCTCTCTATATAGGTTTATACTTTGCTTATAAATATGTACATGAGGGACTTCAGGAGTAGAATTGAAATAGCGGTCCCCATCTCCAAGGGAGGCAGGCACAAATTATCTCAAACTGGAATCAGACTCTGAACTCAACGTGGTAAGCCTTGTGGGGAGGCAGATCACGTGAACCTCAGGTGGCTACCGTGCGGTACAGCTTCGTGCCTCCTAGTCAGCCTGGACATGGGTGCAGGGAGTGCATGTTCACCTTGAAAATACAGCGTAGGTACAGGTCTGTCTAAAAAGCTGTTGGATGTCCATTTAGACTATCTTTTATTAATCCAATAGTTTGTACCATCAGCTATCTTGCCTCTTAGGTTTATTGAACAAAACTGCTTTGAGTTTTTATTTATATACCTCTGTGTGTATGTGTGTGTGTATATGTATATAAAAAAAAACCCTTGTAACTTCTTTTAAAAATCCTAGGGCTTAGTTCTGCTTTTATAAAAACTCCATGGAGTTCAGATGTTGTTATGCTAGTGTCTTCTGAAAATGCCGTCTGTTATTCAGGCTGTCTGTTGTCTGTAGTTCTTTTCCATTTTGTAGAATATTTTTGTATTTCCAGATCAACTAAAGTAAATATGTTGTGGTGGACACAAAAGTTTATTTTATGATAATTTCTATTACAAATGTCCTCACCCTACTACAGTAAGAAAGCAGTAAACTACCTGTAAAACAGTTTTCCTGATGAAGAATACTGAAGCTGTTGTACTTCTGCGTGATCAGGTGGAAGTGTCTGCTGATTTCAAGCCATCTAATACATATGTAAAATAAACAACACTTACCATAGGTTTATTTTAAATACCAGTAAAAACAGGTCCTGCAGTTCTGTTTCCCATATTTTACATTGCCAGTAGCTGAGGGTAATTGTTAAATTATATCTTATACATGCAGAATTTAATAAAAATATTGCAATGTGTTGTTTTTCATCTTTAGCCTTGCAGAGTTTGTAGGGTAGAGCTGTTAGGCTAGAGTTACATTGGTTAAGGGAGAAAAATCGCCTGTGTCTTTCATCAGTGGTTTGTCTCCCATGGATCTGCTAATGTCTTAGGCGTTGCAGCGTGCTCATGACCTGCATTTGGAACTTGAAAATGTTCACATCTTTTCTGTGAGAGAAGCTGAACAGCCGTAACTCATTAAAATATTAAAATGGCAAAATAAATTCTACCTAATTTAATTTGAATAGTTAATCAGATACTTAAATCGTGATTGAAAACCAACCACTCAGAAGACAACAAAACAATTTGGTAAAATGGAAGTAACAATACAATCATATCTGTATTCTAGTTCTAGCATTCATTTGCAAGTGACTCCTTGGTTGTTTTTTTTTTAATAAGGCTATTGGTAATAGTACTGATTCAAAGCATCATCAGCAGGGTCGTTTCGGTGAGTTGAGCAAAGAGGAGGCTATCATAATTTTAAGTGCATTTCCAAAGCAACTCTGAGAGGTCGCAAGTCTCGCGCAGTGAGACACGGCACACTCGTGTCCATCAGACTCCATATGAGTGCATTGTCTAGTCCAAAAAATAGTAGGAGCTGGAGTCCAACATGCAGCAGATTTAAACTGGGACAGCTTCTGATCCAGAGCTACTACTGAGGCAGACTTGTGTACCGTAAAAGCTTATTAAATGCATGGTAAGCTTCAAACACATTGGTATTCTGTTGAGTGTAATTAGCTATTACCATGGTTAAATTAGTACACTCGTTTAGTTTTTTCGGATCCAGGCCTTCAAGAGTAAGTCTGAGGAGAGCCTTTGCCTTGAATATTTTCTGATGCAAATATTCATAGCCATCTCTTAGCTCAGAGATACGTAACGTTAATTTTAACACGTTGCTCAAATATGCTAACTGGAAAACAGCAAGTTGGCCTCCGTATTTTCAAAACCACACATATTTCTTGGATTCGTTAAAGTTATTGAACCTTCTCAAGGTACAGGTTGCAATCTAAAAGTCTCACCTTTTGTGTAGGCTGTAGGAACATACGGGTTTTCTGACCTTCCTGTCAGCAGGGATTCACCATTGAAAAAACTAGTGAACTGTGAGGAGCACATCTAGAGGACACTGAGTAGTAGTAGCCTTTTAGTTTAGCACATTGGGTTTTCGAGTAGGACTTGATTAAGTACCTGCAAGATCTTGGATGCCCCTAACTGGTGACAATTATAGTATTTCCTCTTTTGAATGCCACTTAGGCGTGCCAACAGGAACAATTAATCTCTGCAAAAATCAAAGCTATTGAATAGATGCATCTTGAGATGTAGGGATGGACTAAGATAAGCCCACAAAATCAATTCAGAGCATTTTCTATGATTTAATATCTTAATACAGTTAATAATGATGTTGGCCTTATTTATAGCATATATTCTTTAACACTGCCTGGTGGCAGTGGAAAGTGAGTTGGTTTTTTTTGTTTGCTCACTTGTGATTCAAATGTAAACATGGGAGAGGGAGTGAGCCCTCCTAATTTAGCTGTACCTGGCCAATCCCTTATAAACAAATACTAGTTAGATCCTTTTATTTTTCCACACATTTTTCGGAGGCAGAAAAAATGCTTTTCCTCCAGCATTCTTGAGAGACTGTTATATGATGAGCTGTGACTTAATGTTGTTTAAAAACCCCCAAAGTAAACAAAACAACATTTAGTCACAAGGAAGCACAATATTTGTCATGTTTAACCTTGTTTTTTCAATAGAGGTAAGAAACTCCCTGAAGTTGTCAGGAAACTGGAATTTTAAACTCACAGTGTAATTAATTTATTTTATTAAAATATGTTTACGATTCCCTTCCTCTGAGGACTGGGCATGGCAGGGGTATAGGTTGGGCAGAGGGTTTCATCTTTCCCTTGGCAGAGGATGTTTGTTCTGAACTATCCGAGTTGCATGCAAACATGAATTTTTGTGGAACATGATTTTTTTTTCATTAGTTTAGATAGTAAATTTCCAAATATTTTCACTATGGAATTGTAAATGGTGGTAGTTATACAGATAGTGTAAGAAAGGAAATGCAATTTCTTCCCCCACTGCTCTAAGAGCAAATCCTCAAATAAGGTCTAGAAAGTAATCTCCAGGTCTGCCGCCTGGCATTGCTCTTCTAATTGCATATGATAAATAATAGGATTTTGACTTAAAATTCTTGAAACTGGTCTTGGAAAATGTTTAGATTTGGTTTGAGGAACTGAGAAAGGTTTTTTTTCCTTTTTTTTTTTTTTTTTTTAGTAACTCATCAATATTCTTGGTTTGTACAAATGATTTAGGACTCAGGCTTTTTATCTGACCATGCTGATTTGCATTTCTTTAAAATGATTTTTTGTGTGTGTGAAAATGGTATTTTTAGAGAGAATCCTTTCCCCCAATAGAAAGTGACCAGGCTACTTCCTCTGGGACCCAGCTCAGCTCAAATATTCACGTTGCTATATTTCCCACAGCTAGCGTACAGCCATATTACTTACATTGGCCAAGCCTTGGTCAGGTCATTTTCTTTAAAACTTTGTAGCGCAAAATGTCGGGTAGAATTTGCCTCTTCACCATACCAGAAATAAGTTTCTGGACTAGGAAAACTATTTTCTTTCTAGCTTACTGGTAATATACTTCCACAGCAAATACAAATCAATGTATCCAAAACCTGTAAGACTGTAATTTAAGCAAAAAAAAAAGTAAGTCTTTTCTGTGTGTAAGTGTCCATAAAGTTTGTGGATTTTGTTTTAATAAATACACTTACAACTTGATATACATGACTGGATGTAATTGTTCTTTTAGAGTATGTGTTTAAATAGCTGCAGTTTCCAAGTATTTAATTTCTGCTGAAAGTCTTTTTAAAAGGAGATCATAATACCTGTTAGAGAATAGCCTATCAGCTACTACTTTGTAAAATGGATTTTGATAAAATGTCTGGAGTTAAAACTTGGGGACACTCTTGAGTCTGATGGGGTTATGATGCATGCAGGGGTCCCGCTGAGCAGTCCGTGAAACAACCTGAGCCTAAATCTGTACAGCAAAATGCTTTTATTTTATTTTGTTTAAACTAGTCATTATTAAAACATACAACTACTTAGGGAAGTTTGCTTGAAGATGTTTAATTGTGTAAGATGTTTGGTCTTGCTCTGTTGAAAGGAGTTGGCTTTATTGTAAGAGAGAATAGCATGGACAAAGATGTTTGCTTAAAGCCTTGCTGATCCTTAAACCTGCCAGTCCCAGGCTCGGCATGTAGGTCTTAGGCTGTTCCCAATTTGCAGGTTTGCTTTCTGCCCTTTCCAGCAACGCTTTTTTCTGTGCTAGGAAAAAAAGGCATGTAGTCTTCCCATGTCATGTCCAGTCACTTGTGCTTAACGTCGTGGTTAATTGCTGGCCGTGCTGGGCAGGGGTGGGGGGTGGCGATGAGGGGTGCCTGAGGGGTGTGGACAGGGAGGATGGGGAAGCGGTCCGAGCAGCACGTGGGTACCAGCCGCGGGACAGCACTCTGGCTCTCCACTCCCCGTGGGCAAGGCGTGAATGTGTCATCGGCTGCTACAGCCTTCTGAAAGGCAGGGCTTTTCAAAGTGTATTTGTGGCTACGGTAGCAAGCTTCTCTGGACCAACAGACTTGAATTAATCAGCAAAGGTAACTTTTACGTTGAGGCTTTTATTTATTTTGTGTTAGTATTTTTCAGATGTGTTTGGATAACTTGTTTTCATACCCCTAAATGTTAATACTGAGGAAAACAAAGAAGCTCATAGGAGACAGCAAGAATGACTTACCCACTCCATTAATGCAAAACCTCTTCCCCATTTTTAATAGCACAGGAAGATCTTTATGTAGATATTAAGCACTCACTTGGTGTGGTTTCTGAATTTAAAAAAATGACAAAGGAGAAGTGGTACAAATAACATTATACCAGAGATCTTGGGCTTCTTATGTACTTGCAGCATACTTCTTATAGACTACACTAGACTAAAGTCTCTAGTAGTTTTTTTTAAAGTATTGGTTTTTACAAAATATTCTTTATTGTCAAAAAAAGTGGTACAAAGTTTAGGTTTGCTTAAAAGTGAAACTCTGGAAACTTGCTGTAATTACATAAAGAACATTATGCTCTTTTACATGAGCAGTAAACAACTGTTTATCCAAATAGAACAGGGTTGTTAATAGACAATTTTTTTTAAAGCAAAATACCTTTTATGCTGCTTACTTAATGATACATTCTTAAATAATAGTTAGGTGATGCTTTAGAATACTCTGAGGTTAACAGTGGAATATACTGTTGAATAGATTTGGGTTTTATTGGTTCTTTGCATTGATATTTCTAATAATAATGTTGATTTTCTGTTAGCTTTAAGGAAAATATTCTTTCACGAGGGAGAACGATGAAGATAATATTTGCTTGTCCTTCTGCTGTGTAAATGAGCCACTAAATCATCTGACACCTGTTTGTTTGGCGAATAAGTGAATGTGAGTGAACCAGCAGGTAGAATTAAGGATTTAGAAGGAGATTAAAACAGTTTTAAAGGACCACTTCCAAAGGTTTATAGACTTGCAATACTAATGGCCTGTTGAGCAGAGAGAAGAGCTTGCTACCAATGGGATGTCAAAAATACTTGAGAGTTTCTTTATGAAACACCTTTGAGTGCTCGTGGGTATGGAAGTGTCAAGGCAATGTAATTTGAAAAAGCCTAGCGAAACCTGGTAGCTGTGGCGTTATGCTGGCAACTGCAGGTGGTGATAGAGTGTGCCCAGAGTGGACCTGCTTTATAAATTGCTGAGAAGTAAAGAAGAAAAGTGGAGTTTTGCAGTGTGCAGCTGGGTGTGCGAAGGAAACAAAAATACCCATGCTATTTCATACAGAGAAAAGGAATAGTTACCAAGTGATAGCAAGCAATTACAGTGACTAATGATAAGATGGAACGGGAGAAAGACCATGACAAAGGTTTGCCTATCGCTGTCGGCATCTTCGTGGTGGCAGTGGCAGTATCTGCCTTGTTCGTTCAGGTTCTTGCATTGAGAAACGGGACAGACGTGGAGAAGTTTTGGTTAGTCAGACTCCTCTTGGAGGTGCGTAATGGCAGGCAACAAGCTCAAGTGAAGAGATTGGAAATTCTGATCAGGTACAAGGAAAAAAAAATTTTGAGGGTGGTCAAACACTGGAAGAGGTTGCCAGAGGGACTTGCGGGATCTCCATCCTTGCAGATGCTCAAAACTTGATTGAGCAGCCTTAATCTGCTTGGCCATGCTTTAGGCAAGGCATAGGATTAAATGTCCCTTCCATCCTCGGCCACTGTTACGATTCCGTGTTTGATCTGTAGGAGAGCGGCTTTTAATTAAATCTTCTGTAATGAGGTTCCTTGTGGAGCGAGGCACGTCACTGTCCGGTCCTGCTAACAGCCTGTCGGGACCACTGGGTGCTCCTGGCTCACCTTGTCCCCGATGATGGGTGGCTGGCAGGAGTGGTGCCTGCACTGACTTTCTCTGGGCATCTCCTAATCTGTCAGAGGTCCAAAATACAGTGCTTCTTTTAGCTCTGAGTAACGAATAAATCAAATGCAACTATTGAATCTACTTACAATTTCTTTTTAGGGATTCCTGAGCTGAGTCATGCAATTCATAGACAGTGACCCAATTTGTAATTAAGAAAGATGATGGACTCGGAACCTGTCCAAAACTAATTCATATTTAGCTCTCACCCCCGACAAATCACATGCGTTATCAGCAGTATTTTATTGATTACACTTTTTCATATTAAAAATTGCTGGAGCACATAATCTTAATTTTGGAAAGGCTTATAAAAGGTACTCAGGAGCACTACTGATAGAGGAATTGATTTGTTGTCATTAGAACAACATTATGCAGAGGCAAGAAAAAACTCAAGTTGAGCATTTTCTAAAGGCATTGTATGCTGCACTCCTGCATTACTGGAGATGCAGATTGTTGCAAAGAGGGAAAAATAAGGAAAAAGCCATAAAGCTTATCTTCTTCAGCCCACAGAGCTCTTGCACTTGGTCAGGTATTTTGCATCTTTTCATAGAGTGGGTATGGTATGCTTGTGGGTTGGTTTTGTTTGGTTTTTATATATTTATAAACTTAGTTTATATTATATTCTTATTTATATTATATTTTATATAATATTTCTATATAATCTTATATAAAATATTTTTATATGTTATATTTTTCAGACCTATTGTTTAACATAGTGGTGTGGCATCATACTCATTTCTTATAGCTCATGTTCTACATAGAGCGGATATGATTCTGAGGGAAGGCAGTGCCAAAGCTCTTTAGGAGTGGCTGAATCTCTCTCGTCTGTGAGAGGGGGCTATTTGATACAAACAGACAGTTTGCAATTAATTGAACGGGACTGAGCAGAAGACCAGCCTCGGAGAAGTCCCCACAGAGCAAGTCTATCTACATGAAGACTGTGTCTGTTCTCCCCCGGCCCCATCACAGCAGGCGTTTTGAGCTTGCTTTGAAGTGCTCTGGGCGCTGCAGGCCAGGTAGTGGCCGGTGCTGACCATGTCGTCGTCAAGAGGTGAATGTTGGATTTATTCTCAAATTGGTTAGTAGAGTAACTGCAGCCATCTATGATCGCCTTCTAAAAAAATCTGTCATAAGTTTGATGCATAGTAAATATGAAAGCTACAATATGGAATAAATTATCAAATGGCTCAAGTTCAGTGTCTCTTTGAAGACTACGGGGAGGGTAGAGGAAATTACACTTGTATTTTACACCAGCCAAATTGAATTACAGCAACAAATCTGTATAATTACAATTCAGAGACCATGATTTATTCTTGGAGTTAGGTAATTAGAAGCAGGACTACACTTGAAGGTTCAAATTGGATTCTTAGAAAGAGTCCGTTACATGAATATGACCCGTACAGAAATCAGTGGTTTTATCTCTTCTATTTTAAGAATTTTGAATCATAATGTAAAGTGACTCATCCATTATTTCCTCATCTCTTCATCAGCCAGACGCACAAGAAATTGTTCCTTTGATTGTTTCCCTGCAAATGCGAAAACTTTACAGTTTCTTTGCTTTTCAACAGGCATTCATAAATCCAATTAACATTAATAAGTCTCACATGTGTGCATCGAGAGGGAAAAAAATGGACCTTTTGTCTCTTAAAGTATGTGTTTAACTGCAGAAAAAATGAAGAAAAAGCTTGTGGTGAATTACAGGTTACAAAGTCAGAAGCTTCTATCTCATTTTTGCAGTAGCTAACACATTCCCCTGGTTCTCTCTCCCCTGCAAAGGGTCCTTGTATGAGCTATAAATGCAGGATGAGCAGTGCTATTGGTGAAGTGGAGAGCGCTATATTACCTCCGGTTCTAAGATTAATTACTAATAGGCCATATTTTCAACCCAATGGCAGGATTACAATAGGGTTAATGTGACTGTACTTCTGCTGTCTCATGACATAACTCTATAGGAACAGAGTGAAAAGAAGTAAAAATATTATTTAGTGGCCTATAAAGAAGAAATACTTAGTGCCCCTCTTTGTCAGAGGTTCTGCCTGTCATCCCTCTAAAGAATAGTACTGATGTAGCAAAAAGTCGGTGACATTGTGTATTATTTGGTAATATTTTTTGTTTCCTTGTGGGGGACTCTTAGAGCAGCTGTGACTTTCCTCATGACACAGAAGGTCTTGATCGAGCTCAATGCTGTTAGCGAGTGAATGGGGTTTTAGTAAATTAAATACTGACCTCAAGAATAGCATCTGCTCCTGTTGCTGGCAGAACAGTCTCAACATGGGGAATTTTGCTTTATTTAATTCATTGCCAGTTAACACCAACTTTTGATTAGTGATTTGGGTATTGGAGTTGGGAAAGACGACTTAAACTGAGGAGACGCTTCCTTAAATTTGGCAGTGGTGAAGCTTGGGTGGGGGCGGGTGGCTCACAGCAGTGTCGGGACGGACCACGATGGGCACAGGGTCCACCACAAGTCCCTCCGCAGTCCCCTGCCAGCCAAGCTTGCCGTGTACCCCCGGTACACCTCCTCAGTCACAGCTGACATACAAAAAGTCTCCAAGGAGCTCATTGCAGTTTAAATACACTGAAACCGTGTGGTCTATCAGAATCATAACACCACTTCAGAGGTTTAGAAATAGCATTTATTAGCTGTAGTCACTCCAAAATTTTCATTTAAAAGAATAGCTGTAAGTACTCAATGTAGTTATACTTCCATACAAACCTGTTGTGCAGTTTGGTTCAGAAAAGAAGGCATCATCATTTACATGAAAAAAAGAATGGTAAAAGGCTCTTCAGTTGAGTCTCGTGCTAGCAGCCATCTAGTAGGATCATGACTAGACTTTCATGGAGGTATAGCTTACGACTGTGCTCCATGTAAGATGATCTAACGTGCACATCTATATAGGATGCTCTGTGCTTTAAAATAACTGTTGTTGCACTTTCCTGTCATGAAGCATTTCCTGATACTATTATTATTTTGCAACTGTGTTTCCTCTGTATTATTTGAAGTTAAGCCCATTTTGTCCTGACTAATTACTGTCCCTCCTCGATGGCTACATCCTTCAGATATTTATAAGCTGTAAGAATCTTCATTACTTGCATCTTGTCCAAGCTTGGCACGCTTAGCGATTTTCCTCTTTCTTCATACATCAATTCCTCTAGTCTTGATTATGCTGTGGCTTTTTTTTTTAGCTTGCTCCAGCTTTTAAATATGGATCTATTGAAATGGTTCCCAGTAGTCCATATAAAAGGTGAAATTAGAAGAATTCCATGGATGTTGCTAGCGGTTCTTTGATGTTACAGATATTTGGGGGTGGATCATGCAGTCTGTATTTATAGTGACATGTGCTTATTCTATACATAGTCTCACTAACATCATTGGAACTGCTCACTTCATCCTATTCTTATAGCTTCCCCAATTTCCTCCTCCACTCCTCAAATTCCTTGCCACAAATGCAGCATTTGGCTATGGTCAGAGTTTTTAATTTTCTGGATTTTGTAGTTATGCTGTGACTTCTCCATTGCCTTCGATGTATCAGATAAAATTTTCAGCTTCTCAGGAAGGTGCTTCAATAAATCGCCAATTATAACACTTTTAAGAGACTTATTTGTATTTTGTAAGAATAATGTGATCCTTGCCAGGAGCTGACAGATTTATCTCCTTCTGCAGTATTAATTGCTCAGACTTGTATATGTGCATGTATACATTTGTTCTTTCCCTTGTGAAAGAGCAGAAATAAATATGAAGTATATCTGGACAGTTAGAGACATAAGTTATATTTCTGACCTCTTTGTCATTTAATCTTTGCCTCATATTTCCCCCCCGTAGGTTCCCTCCCCCCATCAGTGGAAAATCTGCCTAGCTTGGTTAGCACTAACTCATTTTGCTGTCGTCCTGCTCTGTGCAAACCTCACCTCAGTGGGTACGTCCGTTCTCTGTCGTGGCTCTTTGACCTCCCAGTCCACTTTAGCTGACTCTCCTTACATGCTTTTTCTGGTTAGTGGGATGATCTGAATCCACTGAGGGTTTTTTTTTTAAAAAAAGTTGTCAAATTTGCTCCTTTCACTGCAAATATTTGGAAATACCTGCCTTGTGTTGAACTTAGATCTCACTGTTGATTCTTAGACACTTGTACAATTTAATTTTCTCAATTTTGTCATTCTGACTGGATTGGTATTCTCATCACTTGCCATCTACCATGACTTTAGGTTCTTCCATCATTTTTTATAGACTGAATTTTTAAAAAGGCAGACATAAATTGAATAAAGTTGAGCTCCACAGCAGACAAGTGCTAGTTACCAATACCCATAAGTTTATTTTTACTTGTAACAAAACATGAGAGCCATCAAGATATGCATTTACTTAATCTAAGGAAGCACACTGCCTTTGCAACATCCATTTCCTAGTGATGCCATAGAGTGCCAGGCTGCAGAGCTACTGTTACTGTCAACTCTTTCATAACAGGATTAGCTCTTACATCTGTCTGCTGTTCTCTTCCACCCTTCATCGCTGCAGAGAAGTACAGGACATAATTTGCTGGGGTTTTATGTTATTTTGCTTTGGGACAACCATGCTGTTTTCTTCTCTCCCCTCCTCCTCTGTGCTGGGTGAGGGGGTGCCTGGAGCAGGGTGCTAACCTGCCAGCTGGGGTGGCACGGCTACCTTGCTTTCACTCTGGTTAGTGTACTGAGCTTGGCAGTGAAAGGAAAGAAAGAAAGCATCATAAAGCTTTCAAATACAATGCTGACAAGTTAATATGCATGCTTGAACACTTAAAAAAAAGAAATAAAATCCTGGGATGCCAGGATTGTCTGGTGAGCAATCATTTTCATGACAAAGCTCTGGATTTGAGAAATATTTGAAGAAAATAAACAGATTTAGTGATTACTTTCCTTGACATCGCCCAACACTTTTTTTTTAAAAAACCATACAGTAAACTTTAGTATTTTATGTTTCTTGCTGCCTTGTCCTATTCCCTTGTTCCATTTCTTTTATATCCATCATTTGGAAGGGTAGGGGCTGCCTACGACTACATTACTTGTAATTGAAAAGATGATCTGCTAAATTCAATTCTCTGTTACAGTCTCTGTCCCGTGCTCCTGCTTTTCTTTTCTTTCTCACGTGCTCTTTTTTGCATATTTTTCCTTTCTGCCTGTACCTCCCTAATGCTGCTTTCTTTTTTTGTATTTTTTTGTGCTTTGTTCCATTTCATATCCCAAATCTCTGCAAGTTATTTCTCAAAACCAAATGGCATTTTAGAACTAGATTAACTGCCTTTGGTCAATCAGAAAATGAGAAATCAAGCTCTGAGCTTTTGTTTTGACTTTTTTTTTTGTTAGAAGTAAAGAAGCATTTTTGATTATGTTGTAAGGTCTCTAATACAGTCTTAATTGCTTTGCTTGTTAATTTGTTAGATCTGGTACAGATTTAATGATATCGTTGCAGCTGGCATTTAGCTGATCGGAAAAACATGACAATTTTTGTGTTTAGATATTGCAAATGAGAGAATGTGAAAACTGGTTTATGCTGCTCTATTTTGCTGCTTGTAGTACTCCACGTTTGTTCTTTTGAGCAGTTACAAGTGAGAAACATCCTCATAAAGCCAGAACTCAGAAGTTTGTATTTCTAAATGAGTGCATGGTTATTACTATTATTTCTTCTGCTAAAAACCAACTGGGACGCCAGGATGAGTGTGTGTGTGCTCACATGTAAGTATACATATATAAAATGTATTTTGAGGGTCACCGTTCCTTTCATTATATGAACAGCATGGTGAGGGCTGTATTTAGGTGGACTTGAGTAAGCAGGGTGTGATCACATGAAAACGAAGAGATCTCTTGTAAAATTTTCTTGCAGTGATGTTTTTGGATTTTTATTGGACAAGGAGACAATGGCAAAACTGAAATCTGTTCTTGCAAAGTGTCCATCATGATGGTGAACACTTAATCTGATGTGAATTTACCTTCAGGTCTGTAAGATAAAGACCTGAGCTGTTGTTCATGACAAAAAAGATGTGAAAAAGTAATGAAAAAGTGATTTTGAAGAAATGGGGGGTGAGTGAGGAAGCAAAGGAGGATTAGGCTGGTAAGAAGGCATATGGATTGCATCAATAGCATTGCTAGAAATGCTGAGGTGGTTTCAACTGCTGGTAGCTGGAAGAGGGCAGCATTCATACTGGAAGAAAGATGGACTTTCCAGGGAAGTCTGTGACTCTGGTCATTTCTTGAGCAGATCTCAAGAACCTGTGGCAGTATGTAGCTTTGCTCAGGTATGTAACAAGTTACGTTGGGAATTGCTCCTTCTGTTGTACTTGTGAGCCACATAAAAAGTCAAGAAGACATTAAAAAAGCGTATACTGAAAATTTAATACTGCTTAAACTTTGTGTTTTCTGAAAGGCATAGAGGAATGTTTAAAACAAGATTGTGAAACTTTTGACTCCTCCTAACTGTCAAACCTCACTGAGGCTTTCTGGAACAGTTTCCCTTCTGCTTTCTCCAGCTTGTCTCCCACAAGAGTAGTCTTTCCAACTGACAATAATAATCTAATACTCTAGTAAACACATGTATGTTAATTCAGTGCTACCTATGCACACACACGCATGTGCTTGCTGGTCTGTGTGTGCGCACGGGAGAAGATCAGCTGTAAGGAGCCAGGCACCCGTACGCCCTGTTCATCAAGCTGATGTTCAGAGTGTGTAGAAAAGCTAAATGGCTTGAAAGCAGATATCTTGTTCCAAAAAGCCATTTAACGAGACATTCAGTGAGGAGGTAACATCTTCAAAAATATTTAGTGCCACTCAAAGCCTGAAAAAGCAACTTTTTGAAGTATTTAAAGACCAGCATCTTTCAGGGGGAAGCTGAGCGGTTCTTACGCAATAACGTTACTGTCTTTTAAGGTTACAATTGCTCAACTGATAGGAAAAACTTCTCTTGATTATTTTATACTTGGATCCACTTACTACCTGGAAATAATAGTTTAAAGGTGTCAGATATCAGAAGAGAGCTGGCTTCATTACACTGTATTAAGCATATTAGAATAATAGTTCAATATGTTCAAATCGCTAGGCAGGCAGGGATCATGAGGCTTTCTAGCACTTTAACGTAGCAATCTTGACTCTCTTCATGTGAACAAAAAGTGGGTTTTTCGGAAAGATACCTGCTTATGTAGTGTACACTTTCCTCGCTTAAGCTATATTAAATGTTAGTTTTCACTGTTATATTTCATTTCCTAATGTATGCAGTCGATTTTCTGTTTCCTTTAACGTTGCCTGCATTTCAGAGGTAAATTAAATTAATCCCATACAGTCAGTCCTCTGTCAAGCTTTTGTTGTTAGTTTTGGAAACATTTGTTTATCATCAGACTTTTTAAGTCTTATGTGTTGAGACCAAGACATGTACCAAGATGTGAATGGTTCCCATCTTATTCTTCCTGAAGCAAAGACTCTATCTTGCTCATTTTCAGTGTTTGTAACAACATATTACAAGTTGTCAGTAAGCGACAGCTGAGGGTCATGTCTTGCTTTTCCACTAATAAAATACGCTGTGAGATATCTTGTATGGTCTGCTTTACTGGGCAGTGGTGACTGAATTACGTGTTTATTATGATGTTAGTGTTTAATATAGATGTGCCTTTGGATACTTTATGTATATCTGACCTGTTGAATAGCCTGAAGATTGCCCAAATTTCTACTTGTCTCCACATGGCCCTCCCTGATCCATGCCAATGAGTGGGAATCAGAAGAGAGCTACTTATGCCTCCTATAGCAATAATTGGAGACTGTTTAAGTCAATCATGGGGATGTAGGAACGATCACGTTACCTTGGCTTAGAAATGTTACCCTGTGTTATCTGAGCATGCTTTTAGCCTGGAAACAATGAGTAAATCAATTCAGCTTAGCTTGCTTTCCTCCGAGGCTCAGCTAATTTGAATTGCCTTATGTTGCTTACGGTTAAGGGCAGGAGTGAGGACAGCTGACCTATACAACCTTGGGAGAAGTTGGGGTTGCCCACATGAGCTGTGGGAACTGCGCTGAGGTGGCTTAAGTTCTGTGAAATTATATTTGCCAGCGCCTCCATTATAATTCATTTCCGAGAGATACTGTAGTTTTGAAGTGAATCGCCTTTCCCCTGTTACCGCGCGTTGGTGTGATGGGCACGGTGGTGCTGGGAGAGGTGAACTAGATTCCTTTTGGAGAAAACGAAACTCCTCTCCATGAGTCTAACAAAATATAAGTTAAGCCATCTGTAAGGGTGCAAACCGATGCCTGGCCTTTGGATAGCTTTGAAACACATGCGTAGGGTCTAGGGAATCGTAATAAATCTAGTTTGAAGTCAAGTCCCTGATCTGCTTGTGGTACACGTTTATTTACACTAATTGCATCAATCGAGAGATCCATCCTCCTGTGCAATTTCTTTATAATGTAGACATGGCCGAATGTCTACATATAGACTGAATTATTTCCAGAATCAGCATTTTACTCTATAATATGAAAGTGCAGTTAGATATTATGCTTATAATAATTATACTGTTTACTTTGCGGTGTATGAGGTGAGAGATGAGAGTATGGGAGAGGTTGATGCTATGTTTATGATAGCCTATAATGTTTTTATTAAGTTAATTTGTATTTGCTGTTGGGTTTTCTTTTTCTCTAGCAGAATATTCACATGTCCTTTGAAATTAATTGGTCTGCTCATCATTAAAATCAGTGGAGATATCATTTAAGTAAACACTCAAGAACTAAGCTTGTAAGAAAAGTTCAAACTCTTCGTGAGTGTTTAAGGGCAGAATCAGTGCCATGTCCAGCCGTGTTCCCCTCAGTTTGTGTCTTTCTGGCTTCATTGGGAGTAAAAGCATCAGTAGGAGGAATATACCTTCGCCATCTCCCCCTGCGTTCTCCAGTTTTTCTCTCAATGAATACACCTTTAAGTAGTTTATCCTTTCTATTTCACTTTATTGAGCTAAGTTCACAAAACAAAACTTGTGATTCTCGCTCTGCATAAATTTAATTCCTAATCTCTTTCAATTTAGGATTGTATGAACTGGTCCAGAAGAACAAGGCACGATATTTGGAAAAGTTATTTAAGATAGTTAAAACCTTAAACACTTTTTCATCTGACATGAGGCAGAATTTGTTGAAGAAGTTCAGTAATTAAGTCAGATCAGGTGCTGTGCTTCACATACAGAAGAGTAGCTTGGCAGCAGAGCTGCCTTCTTCCAGTTCTTTAGCAGTTGTTCCAACATCACTGCATCAAAATAACTTAGTGCTTCTGTTCAGCCTTCTCTAATCAGCTCACTTAGATCCAGACATCTGAAAGAGCATGGGGAAAAACTGATTTAAAAAAAATGAGAGACAGTTCTGCTCCATCTCCCTGGGACAGGGACTGTGGTGAACAGCTCAGCATGTCTGAAAGGTTTGTTTGCTCTTGCTCTGTCTTGTGCCAGTTATATGGCACTCCTCCGCAGTGGGACACGGCCAAGACTTCTCTTGCCTGCCGAGCTCCTTACGTGGCCAAAGGAGCGAGTGTTACCCCTCTGATATACGCTCTTGTTTCTGAGAGTCTCCTCCTCACTTTGGTAACCTGAACGGCAAAGGTTTCTCGTTGAAGTTGGTGGCAAAATGCCTGTTGAGTTTAATGTTGGAGCTCCTTTCTCATAGTGTTGACTGTATGAGACTTTTTTCCCTGATTATGTAAAATATGTGCAAATGTTTGCAATAGATGATTAAATGTGTGCTACATGAACTTTTGGGACATTATTATTGCTCGCTAATTGCTGCAGCAAAATGCTGAGATGTGTATAAAAGGCTACAATAATCGTTACAATAGTCATGTTTTCATGCATTGTATTATATAGATTTATAATTGTAAAATCAAGGAAGACTAATATCTCTGCAGACTCCTGACTTTTTCAAAGAAAAGCAGTAAGTGGCCAAGCATTTTTTGGGTATAGAAGTATTTTGCGCAGAGTTTAAATGATACCATTTTCTTATAGAATGAGATACAGGCAGGTCACTTGTATTTTCACTTGTATATATTTTAAATTACAAGGTAGCTAGGTTGGTAGTAATGCATTTTCCTTTTGTTGCTGATGTATAAGCTGAGCTGACAGCTCCCTTAACAACTGGACATAATAGACCTAAATGGGGTGACTGCTACCTGCCTGCGCTGGGTCCTTCTGTTCAGCTGGCATTTTGCCCACCTAGAAATTGCTCAATAAATACTGAGTAAAATATATGGGCACCAGCTACCTTCCTTATTTTACCTCCAACATTTACTGTTGTTTGTTGGCTCAATAATATTATCTGTATAGTTAAAGTAAGGGAAAAAAATTAATGGGCCTTTCTCTGTTGCAAGGAAGCGTGATCAAGCTAATTTTCAAATAGATCTGTAAGGTAATAGAGTAATATGCAAATTTTGATCTGAACTTGAAGATTAATAGTGTCATAGCTAGAAACAGTCATTTCTGAACCAATAATGTAGATAAGGGGGAAAAATACTGAGTTTTGAGAATGTCACATGAGCTGTAATTGCAGGTCTTGCTCATTCTTTAAAAAAACAAACCAAAACCAAACAACTCTTAATTCCTTTTGGCTTCAGTAAATATTGTGCAGGGTGCAAACGCACATTTCCAGTGCAAAGCCATGGATAATGCTGCATATTTCAGAATATTTTGGTCAAATGTGACCACTCATCGCATTTTCTCCCACTTGGTGTAGGTGTTCTGAAGACCTGGGGTTTGGGGTTTTTTCCATTTTCTGTTTCTAGTTTTAGATTTTGATGGAAAAAGACTTGTGACTAGACTTGCTTTTGCCAGGTACATTTGAACAAGATTAGTTGGCTCTCACTCAAAGAGAGCATAAGGACAAGAGCAGTCCAGCACAGCTGGGTATGGGAGTGGGAAGCCAAAGCCTAGAAATAGCCATTAGCCATGTCCTGGCAGGCGGGAGCGTGAATCCGATGACTCCCAGGCAGGGTGGGAGGGTGCTTGCAGCATCTTTGTCGCATGACATTGGAGAAACCTTGAGCTGATCTAATTTTCTTTGCCAAAAAGTGGTAGGGGTTAAAAAGTAGGGGTTTTTTTTGTACTTTTGCATTGCAGTTTCTTGCGGTTCAGCTGGAAAAGCCCTGTAATTGAAACAAAGTAACTTTAGTCTGTATCCTGAATACATGTTTGATATTCAGTCTGGGGAAAAAAGGGAGAGGGGGAGTGGTAGAGGAGGTAATTAGAGGAAAACTAATTAAGTTTGTTGCTTTGTATTTTTTGATGATCTTTCTTTGGAAAAAATGTGTAATAAATACTCTTCCCTGCTGCCCTCTTCTCTCCTGCTCTCCTCTGTTTCATTTCAAAGATGCAAGTATTTTATGACAGGAGATTTTTTAAATTTTGGTTTTTTTAATACTTTGAGATAATTCTGAATATTCATCTTTTCTATGAATTGACTGGACTCTAATCTTCTTGAATACAAGTTTTGATTAGGGCATACAGATACATGAAAGGCACAGGATATATTTAAGAAACAGACCCCAACTTCATTTTCTTTGTGCCTCTCTCTCTTACAAATTTTCAGTATCTTTTCAAATACTGGGAATTTATTTGAGAGAATGGAAATTCCCAGTACCTGATCAGCAGCTCTGGGTACATACTCGGCAGCATGGTGCCTGGGGTTTGGGCAGCAAGTGAATGGCAAAGGAGACACTCCCCTTCCCCTTTGAGGTACTGCTAAATACTTGTGTCTTTTTGGCCTCATGGAAGAGGAATAGAGTACACAAGCAGAGAGTTAAGTATGAAAACCAAATGTGAAGGAGACATTTGCCATTTTCCATGATGATTTAAAAGCTCTGATAAAGTCATTATTATTGTACTTTGTATCTGTGGTTTCACTCTTTGGTAGAGTTGAAGGGGAAAATGTTCATTTCCTTCGAATTTGGTCCCAAACTCTTGGCACATCTCCAGCCCAGGTGCTCACATCTGCAGTCTCAGTGTTTTTTAGGGGTAGGAGAATAAAAGAGTAATGCAATAAAAAATAATTTTAAAAACCCCACAAACACCACCACAACCCCACAAACAACCAAAACCCACCAAAACCGAAGAGGATGGTTTACTACATGGTATAAGATGTTTACATAGGAATGTAGTGAGAGGCATGAGAGCTCATCAGCTCCTCTATTCTCATCTGGTTGGGCCAGAGAAGTGGAGAGTTTTCCTTTTTCCTTTTGAGTGCAGGGAGGCTTGTCTGGGTGTGAGCCCTGCTCTCCCCTTCTGCCTGGGACTTACTCGTGGTTTGGCCAGTTCTGCTGTTCGCAGGTTGCTCCCATGGCGTTGGTTGGTTGGTTTTGTTTTTCCTGCTGCTTTAATGGGTGTATGCTTTTAATTCAAGATCTACTTGTGGAGTTTAGAGCACGTACCATTTATATAAGTTAGTTTAAAATTACAGCACTTTCTTTTTTTCCCTCCCCCCAGATCGCTCAGTATCTGTAAGTAGGATAGATTATTTTATCTAGAGCTTTTCCAGGCACAGTAATTTAGTCAAGAAGGTCATCACTCTGCTCCTATTCAAAAATTTGGTTTGCAACTTTTTAACATTATATATTCCCTTGGGAATTAGCCTAAGAACAGAAATACAGATAAAATCACAATGATTTTGTGGAGGTCTACTAAGGATGGAAGAGTTTAATCATTAATTATTGTTAAGATAATAGTGAATATTTTACATTTATAATACCTTACTGACAATTTACAAAGAAATCATCCTGGAAGTAAGGTAATCTTAGAAGTCTGCTTAGCAAGTTTAAAGTAAGTATTCCAGGAAGCCTGCTATGTGAGCATAGTTCCACTCATCCACGACACAGAGCTTTAAAATAGATGCTTGTATTTTACATTCCTGTCTTCTATTACTAAATAATTAACGCACAGATGTGGTGCACCTTACAAGAAGATATTTTTTTTGTAGATTTTTTGATTTTTGTTGTTATTGACACCATAATTTGGAGCAGTCTAGACTGATTATTTTATAGTACAGTTTAGTATATTTGACTTAGTTTATTATTTAAAATTTTGTCTATTTGATTTAGTCTCTTATTTAAAGTAGAAACCAACATGTAAAATAGGATGCAATTCAACCGGAGGCTCTTAGTTCATCACGGGCTCAGGTGTCTGTTCTTACAGGTGTTAGATATTGCTTCATCTCTGTGACCCATGAAGGCATTTTGGACTTAGACCCATGTTCTTTTTTCCTCTCCAATGTTTATTTATTCCCCTGAACTTCCTACTTTCAACCTTTTTTCTTTTGTTGTGTAAGTCGGCTTTTCCCAAATCCTTGATTTGAGGGAATGGGCAGGGATGTAAAGCTGGCTTATGTATCTGGCTTGACAAACCTAAGGTAAAATTAATGAACGGTTGAATTGGAAAGAAAAGAAATGTATGTTCGGGTGGTTCTTTTTCTTTTCCAGTACAGGGGAAATCTGACATGTAACAATCTTCAGTAAGCACACTATTCCCTATTACTTATGTAGAGACTTAAAGGAAAACCCAAAAGAATGAAGGGATATGAGAAAAGTATGAAGCAGGATCATTTTCTTTGTAATCCAGATACTTATGTTTGTTAAAACATACACCACACTGGGGCAGCAGTTAGCCAGCATAGGTTGTCTGAGCTCCAGTCTCATGGCACGAGTGTTACGTATTTGACATTCTCGAGGAGACCCGCAATAGATTTTGATTGCCTTTGTGTGGTTTCTTTTGAGACAAAGTCAGTTGTACATATCTTCTGATTTGGATTAAGTAGCAGTTGCTAACTGCTTGGGTTGGTGTGTATGAAGAGGAAAAAAGGTTAAAGAGGAAATGTGTTACCAACTGATGCTCCTGTCAGCATCTGTCTCTAGTGCCCTCATACTCGTTTTGAAAAGCATTTTGTGAATATGCACATAGCAAATTAGCCACGTCTGCTTATCCACCGATGACACTTCTATAAGTTCTCCCTTTTCCCCCTCTTTGGATTTCTTATGTAAAAAATGTAATTTTCTTGCTATAACCTGTGGTTAGAAGAGGGTTACAGGCATTACAGGCTAGATTTATTTCGACCTCTCCAAGGTTCATATTGCTTTCATGAAAGCAGAATCCTTCTCTTGGTGACAGCTGTGGGCTTCTGTGCCTGTTTAGAGCAAATGTGGTAGGAACCTGGTAGGTGGTTAATGCCCTGCAGGCTCCAAAGCTGTCCAGAGGCTCCTTCCATTCCTCTTGCTCTTCATCAAGTCCCAAACTTCACTGAGAAAGGGCCAGGGCAAGTGTTGTGTATATTATTTTTTATTATTTTTAAACATTGTTAACATTCTGATAGCCTAACCGATAAAGTGTTTATTTATTTGAGATTAATCAATTATTTTTATCTTTTTAGAACTGATTTTAATGCAGTAAAGGAGATGTTGTTTCCCAAAAAAGAATCAACAGCAGATTACAATTCTTCACAGTGTAGTAGATGCCTTAATACAAGAAAGACTTCTATAATATTATTTAAATTACTTAAAATAAATAATTGCATGAGAAAAGTAAAAGGCTTAGGTGAAGTGTTTTGCAACATGTGCTTTCTGGCTTAAACATGCAAATTGCGGCTTTTGAGCATGCTGCCTGGGATTTACATGTGAATTCAGAGAGTCATTATGTACCTAATGACTGATTCAGGTTTGGGTCCTTATATTTTAAAGTAATTGTTATCTTCTGTAGATCTAGTGAGTTAATTTAAAATATTGTGTGACAAATCCCATTAACGTGATGATTTTGTTATAATCTGTAATAATTCCTTTTGGAAACTTCATGGTTATCCCTGATGTTTTCTCAGCCAATAGATTTGGTTACGCAGTGGAAGTAAATAAGTCTGATAAAGGAGAGAAAATGAGTAAGAATCTGAAAATTCACATGTAAAGTTAAGTATGCTTGGAATGTCTGAAGAATACTGGTATCTTTTGAGCGATAAAAAACTATTGAGTCTACTGATAACCAGAGGGAAAGTAACTTACTCCTCCTTTTCCTGTTTTGGAAAGGCAGCACTACCCTTGCTGTCTGTGGTCCTGGTTTTGGTACCCATGCACATACCCATGCAGTGTATATCACCTGAAATGGTGACTTCTGGTCCAGGCCCGTCATGTTGAGAAGACAGACAATTTAGTATTTCCATATATAAAGTACTGATTTTTGTACATACATGTTGTGGCAAGAAGCCAGTAAAAAGTCTGACCTAGTAGAACTGAAGCACCTGGCTATAATGTTATTGAGAAAAATGTAGTGCAAACACGCAAAAAATGTAGTAATATAGATAAACTAATTAATCTCTGCGTGTTTTGGTAAGAGGCCCAACTTATTTGTAATAGATCTTGTTTGTTTTTTTTTTTTTAAGATGGAAGTTCTTTTGAACTGCCAGCTTGTATGCATGTCTGACAAAACCTGTATTAGATTGGCATATTGAATGGGTTTTGGCCTCAAAATATTGGGAATGCATAGTGGTTTTACCAGACTTTGTGCTGAAGATGCAATAATGGTTATATTGAAGTCAATTTAAAAAAATATATATACACATTAGTAGGGTTAGTATTTTATCTAAAAGGGTGTAACATAATTGGCTACTAGTAGGTGATGCAGCTAGTTCTGTGTATTAAAAATTGTTTAAATACTATATTAACCTTTAAGTGACTGATGAAAATCTTGTAATAAGTAGGCATGAGTTACCCATTCCTGTTTTGTTTTTTCTTCCTGAAGTAATTACGGAGAGAATTTAAGGATTTTTTTTTAGTCCAGTGGCTACATAATTTGGATTCCACAGGTGTGGTTCTGGGGTTAATGTGTATTTTCAGGACGCGGTGGTTTAAAGGAAGGAGTGGTAGAGATTAGCGAGGAAAGGATGAAGAGATGCATGGATGGTCTAATGTTATTTTTAAAACTACTGACTCGTGAAGGGAAAGTCTTTTGTTTTCCTAATCTGCCAATTATTTAATTGTTTTCATTGTTTGTGTGGAGATTTACCAGCAGTAGGTAGGAAGTGCCAAATAATGACCACATCCTCATCAAAATGGGTTTACGTACAGTTGTTATTGAGCACGGCTCTAGCTGAAGCCTTCTACCGAGCTCCCGATGCACACCCTCAGCAAGTGCTCTGGAACTGGAAGATCCTGTAGAAACTTAAGATGTGCAGAGAGGTATTTCCAAGTCCAGCTGTCTCAAAGACCAAAGCAAAGGCTACTACTTAAACCAGTAAAAGAATATTCTTACTGAATGTCCTCCTGTTCATTGCATTACTCTTAAGATAAATCCATAGATAGAATATAGATAGAATATGGATAGAAATAAATCCAAAGCTCCAGCAAGTTCCTCTGTAAAGTTCCTTTATTTTTTTGAGGGTTTTGTTTTCACTATCTATTTTTTAAATTCAGTGTCTATTACCAGTGATGTTTTGGTTTTGTTTCCCCCCTCCCCCCCCCCCAAACAAGGTTAGCAGTTCTGTGTCTGGGGCTCTCCAGGTGTTTTCATAGTTCTCTTTCTGCAGCATAGCTCAGCACCTTTATGATAGTTGCATTTTTCCCCTCTCTGCTAGATTATTAGGTTTGTATGTGTTAGGTTTAACTCTTCTGCCAAACAAACCCTCCAGGATTCTGTGCATACTGAAGTGATACTAAATGTTGATAATTTAGGAAAAGATGTCAGTCTGCTGTATATTGTGTTGAAGCCTCTTAAGAAAAAAAACAATTTCATAACCACGTTCACAATATTTACCTAAGCATTTTTCCTCCTAGTGTTAGGAGCCAACACCTTTCATGTGCCCTCTCTCTTTCTCTCTTCGTGCTCTCATGTTCACTCACATGTATGGTTTAATTTCTGTGGCCTTTCTGGTGTTAACATATGGTGCTCCAGGGCTCTTTAGCTGGTAGAAGCTCAACAGAAAATGTTGTGGTAGACTTGTTTGTGTTTGTATTTGAGAAATGTTGGCTGATGAGACCTAGATTTTAGTCCTTTACCTGCATGAATGAATATTTTACTCTGAGTACTTCCATTGCAATTAGTGGGACGACATCTAGAAAAAGAACTGGCCAAGATTACCAGAATAGTAGGCAGCATCTTCGCAAGTTTTTTAATTTTTTTTTTTCCTCATTTGCTTTGTCTATTGTAGCAATTTCTTAAGTCTTCTAGCCAAAATCTCCCCTTTCTTTGAGAGAGGAAGGGCAAGATACCAGGAGAAAAACTGATGTGCTTTTAAAGATGCCTGTTTGCTCAGCTCAGGGGAAGGTCTTTAAAACATGTAGCTTCACTGTTAGTCCTCAGTTATGCTTCATAGGTTTGGTATCGTTGTTGCTAATAAAAAGGAGGAGAAGAAAAATTTCATCAGAATTTTTTCTGAAAACACATCTGAGAATTTTTTTTATATTTTCTGGAATTTCCTGTGTGCCAATGACAATACACGATCAAAAGTGTGTTTTTGTTATACTGTTTATAATGAATATTTAAAATAAGGATTGGAACTTTCAGCTCCGGAATTTTATAGCTGGTGTTTGGAAGCATGAAATGACTGTGGTTTTGAGTGATTACCTTTAAGANAATCCAAAGCTCCAGCAAGTTCCTCTGTAAAGTTCCTTTATTTTTTTGAGGGTTTTGTTTTCACTATCTATTTTTTAAATTCAGTGTCTATTACCAGTGATGTTTTGGTTTTGTTTCCCCCCTCCCCCCCCCCCAAACAAGGTTAGCAGTTCTGTGTCTGGGGCTCTCCAGGTGTTTTCATAGTTCTCTTTCTGCAGCATAGCTCAGCACCTTTATGATAGTTGCATTTTTCCCCTCTCTGCTAGATTATTAGGTTTGTATGTGTTAGGTTTAACTCTTCTGCCAAACAAACCCTCCAGGATTCTGTGCATACTGAAGTGATACTAAATGTTGATAATTTAGGAAAAGATGTCAGTCTGCTGTATATTGTGTTGAAGCCTCTTAAGAAAAAAAACAATTTCATAACCACGTTCACAATATTTACCTAAGCATTTTTCCTCCTAGTGTTAGGAGCCAACACCTTTCATGTGCCCTCTCTCTTTCTCTCCTCATGCTCTCATGTTCACTCACATGTATGGTTTAATTTCTGTGGCCTTTCTGGTGTTAACATATGGTGCTCCAGGGCTCTTTAGCTGGTAGAAGCTCAACAGAAAATGTTGTGGTAGACTTGTTTGTGTTTGTATTTGAGAAATGTTGGCTGATGAGACCTACATTTTAGTCCTTTACCTGCATGAATGAATATTTTACTCTGAGTACTTCCATTGCAATTAGTGGGACGACATCTAGAAAAAGAACTGGCCAAGATTACCAGAATAGTAGGCAGCATCTTCGCAAGTTTTTTAATTTTTTTTTTTCCTCATTTGCTTTGTCTATTGTAGCAATTTCTTAAGTCTTCTAGCCAAAATCTCCCCTTTCTTTGAGAGAGGAAGGGCAAGATACCAGGAGAAAAACTGATGTGCTTTTAAAGATGCCTGTTTGCTCAGCTCAGGGGAAGGTCTTTAAAACATGTAGCTTCACTGTTAGTCCTCAGTTATGCTTCATAGGTTTGGTATCGTTGTTGCTAATAAAAAGGAGGAGAAGAAAAATTTCATCAGAATTTTTTCTGAAAACACATCTGAGAATTTTTTTTATATTTTCTGGAATTTCCTGTGTGCCAATGACAATACACGATCAAAAGTGTGTTTTTGTTATACTGTTTATAATGAATATTTAAAATAAGGATTGGAACTTTCAGCTCCGGAATTTTATAGCTGGTGTTTGGAAGCATGAAATGACTGTGGTTTTGAGTGATTACCTTTAAGATTATTGTTTTTTTGTTTTGTTTTGTTTTTTTTCAGAAAGAACTGTAAATGTTACCTTTTGAGGGAATTGAGCAAGTCTGCAAGGGCTGATCTTGTCATTACTGCCTGTGTTTTCATGTCTGATGAGTATCTGGGGTGCTTTGTCTGCATGGAGGAGTCTGATGAAACAGTGGTGTGTTCCCATTTCCATTTTAGTTCTGCTTTTTTCCTTTATGCTAGTTTTTCCTATTCAGCTAGTAGTGCAATGGAAAGTGTACTTGCTGTACCCATGCCAAAGGTATCTTAAATATTGGCTGTACAGTCTGGAGGAAGGGGGAGGAGGAAGAATAGACGCTCTGGAACTTCCCAGGGGCACGATTTCAAATTATCAACTGAAAACTCGTAGGTTGACCTCTGACCAATTCAAAACGAATCTCAAAACACTTATCCACAATTTCCAAGCATCTTGGAAGAGTCTGACCCATAGAAGAGCAGGTGGTTCAACATCATTGCTCTCCAGGAACAGCTCAGTCCTGTTTTGTGTGTCTACTAATTAATGCCAACACTGGCACCCTGTCGAAGCTGATGGGTGCATTTGGAAGGTTGAGGACGCTTCTTACAGCAGTGAGTTGCTGTGAGCACATCTTTAACGGGGAGGTTATCTTATTTAATGCTGCTATCTTTCATTAAAAGACTTTAGATAATCCGAAATGCAGAAATATGCTCCATTAGGTAAATGGTGAGCTTGTGACCTTCGAGTTGCTTGGTTCTGTAGTCTTATTTATTCCAGCCATGTTAATAGGCTTGCAGGGCTGTATGCCTCTGATTTTGAACCGCATTCGAAAATTTTCATGTTAGTAAATTGGGCTCGTGAATAAGTGAGGGTGAATTTTAGGACTTGGGAATTGGGAAGTATTTACTTATTTCAAGGTTAGATTTAGTAGTGTTATTACTGTGAGTTTTGCTCAGGGCAAAATTATTACTGTTCTCTACAACTTCCAAAGTGTTAGGATTCATAAATGTATGTGGATGGTCCCTTGTTCATTTTTAAGAAAGTGTTTCCTATTTTACAGGCTGTCTTTAAAACACGTTGCATGATACAAACTTCAGGGAGTTTGAGTATGTACCCGGTTTTTAAGTTAAATAATACATGTTATGGTATATTTACTTGTGTAAATACCTATCTGGTAACTATACAGACGGTCGTAGCAATAAGAGCGGTAGACAGCACTCCCAGGATGTCTTGTGTCGTGCATGGTTCTCAAGCTCATGTTATAGAGGAGCCTCCTTAGTCTTTGTTGCTGAAGAAGCTGCCCTGTTCTGGTCTTCTATGAGTCAACAATTGGGTGCTATACATGGATCCGATTCAGCTGTGGTGAAACCTGTGGAGAATAAATACTGCTTCCGAGAGCAGGGAGTTTTCTGAGGCCTAGGAGATGTGACAGTATTCTGCTTAGCTGATAAATTGCAGTGTAGCAGGAAGGATGCTACAATGAGTATTGATTTCTTTTGTGCATAGAACTCATTTTGCTACAGCTTGTGAATTGCCTTCATGAGCTGACAATCCATTAAGTATCACTTTGTGTGTCTCTTCCTTCATTATTGCTTCTTTTACTGCTTTCTGCTTTACTGCCTTTAAAATACATTGTCAAGGCAAAAATAAAATAGGTAAAGGAGAAACTCTAATAGGAGCAAAGCAATTTGGCTCTTGGTAAATTACTTTATTGCAAAAAATATTTTACTAGGAGACTATCTACAAAGACAATTTCAAGGAGCTAAACATATTATATTAAAATTATTTTATAGTAGGGTAACTCACCTAATGATTGTAATTTTGTGTCACAAAATAGACCTTTTATTGAAAGTTTTGTTTTTGTTTTTTTTTTTTTTGAAGTCTGAAGACCTGAAATTCCAGTTTTGTGTGGACATAATTTAGCCTTGTCTGTTCTGCTTGGCCAGGCAGTGCTTCATATTCTAAATATGTGCCAATAATACCTTCACAGATGCAATGCTTGGTTTTGTTCATGTCTAGGAAGGTTGTTTCTTATTCTGAGTAAGCAGGGAACCACTATGTTTCTGTATATTTATTTGTTTGCTTTTTCAAGGAAGTGGATAAGGACTGTGACACAATTGCATTAGTAATAAAAATGTAGTTTTTTGCAAGAAAACTTTGTATTTTCCGTAATCACATAATTGCATCAATTATGTTTGGGCATTTCCATTGTAGGAAGAGTTGGAATTAAAAATTTCTAGATAAGGCTGTCAATTATAAGATTAGCAAATTAAGAGGACCTCTGTGCTCCATTATGGAAGAAAAGGTATTTTTTGTCACCAAGAAAATTTTTTAACTTGTAATGACTTCTCACATGTTTGTTTTGTATCCTTTTCATGTTGTTTTGTTTGGTGTTAGGCAAGTCCTATCCTCCCACAAGTCTCCTCCTATTACCAGTCTTTTAATCTCAGGGATGGATGTTGACTGCATAGTGTTCTGTGATCCAGTGGTGGAGAGCTCTGCTGAAGAGCTGGACTGCATTTTTAGGAAACAGATGTTGCTCTTCAAAGCTGCTTTAGAAAATGCAAGTAAAATGTCCTGTGGCACTGGCTATTAACACAGTTAGTTTAATGTAGTTAGTCACACAAGCAGGGTGGCTTTCACATTGCGGGATATTTCTTTTTTTCCTTTTTTTTCCCCCCATTTGGACACCTGTGTAAAGATCTGTTTCATCCGACTTCTGCAGCTTCTGGCAGGTCCTGAGTTCTGCTGCCAGGAACCTCAGCCTCGGTTCCTGACAGGAGTTCTCCGGTAGACGATGACCTCATTAATTGCGTCTCCTGGCGCTCTCAGTGCAGCGATGCTTAGCTATCCGCTTGCTAAATACATTAAGCAAAGTTGTTTTGTACAAGTGGTTAGCCAGACTCTAGATACTTGCTTCCCCCCCACCCCCATATCTTCCTTATGATTTTAGCATTGGCTGACCTATAGTATTACCTTCCCGTGCTTGTTTTCCATCGCCTCTGATCAGTGACCTGAGGAGTAGTGTTCTAGTCGTTACTTATTTTAAAAAACAATAATAATTGAGGACATTGAACACCTTTTGGACTGTTTCTTTGTTTCCTTGGAAGACCATGGCAAGGGTACAGAAGTAAAATGAATGTCTTTTTTCTTTAAAACGCATGGTGCCATGGGGTGCACTGTGTGCCTTCAGCCCGTGGAGTTGGAGGAAGGTGGAGAAAGGATGAACCCAGTAAGGCTAATCAGCTCCAAGGTGAGATTTTCTGGAACAGACTTAAATCTGCCTTTCCAGTATGTCATATAGGTGAACTTGGTATTATTAGTAGACATAGAAGTCAATAAAATTGGTAACCCCTCCCTGAACCACACATGCCAAATCAGGAAAATTTTAGTTTGGTGAACTAGTTTTATTGCAATTGATTTCCCAACTTCTTTACTAAGCTCTTTTTTGTTGTAAACCATGCTGTCCTCCTGATGGGACTATGGAAGTGGCTATTAACTATATCCATGTGGATCCTTTGAAAATGTATTTTTTAAAAATACATAGAAAACAATCTCAGAGCTTGGAAACTCTGTATAAACTCAGCAGCATATTTTTTGTATATTTACATTGACCTGACTTCATTGTCTGGATTTCAGGGTCTTTTTTCCTTTTCTTCTTCTTCTTCTTCCTCTTTTTTTTTTTTTTTTTTTTTTTTTGGGGGGGGTTTTTTTTTTTTTTTTGGTTTTTTTTTTTTGGTTTTTTTNTTATTTGGGTTTTTTTTTGTTGCAGGAGGGTTGACTTTTATCAAGTGTGTACTACAGCATTCACTTTTTTTAATTTGTTTAGGGTCAAATCCTTGGCCATGTACATGGAGCATCAAGAGACACAGAAATAAGAGGTTTGTGCCATTTCTGCATACCATTGGGTGTCAGGGGGGCTGGAAGCACCTGCTCAGTGCTCAGGTCCTGTGACAGCAGACACCTTATAAATTTATTCTTATCCTTTATGGTGGTTACTCAAGCAGTCAGGCGGGGAGCTGGGATTAACGTGGTCTGTAATTCACATGAGAGGCTTCTGCGAAGGGTGCTTATGAAGCAGCCGCTCGTTCCCTCTCTTTCCCTGTCTTTCTCCTCCCTCAGCCTAACCCCTCTGGCGTTTTACCCTGACGTGTTGGATGGCGGGGACCAAACCGTGGTCAGTTTTGTAGCATTATCGTTACGGGCACAGAGCTTTTGAAGTCAGTTTTCACGTTTGTTTTTCTGCTGGTGTGTGTTAAGTATAGTAGTTTGTACTGTATAACTGCACATACATCTTTTGCAACACCTCTGCAATGAATCATCTGGTGTGGCTTTGGGGAACTGGATAATCTCAATACTCATATTGGAGGTTTTACTCTGTGAGCCAAATGAATTGTTAAATCCCAGCTTTCCTGCTAAGGGCATTAACCTGCCATGGGTAGATTGAAAGACTGGTTTTTGGTTTAAAATATGGGACAAGATAGTTTGAATTTTATGCACGTAGTACACAACACAAAAGATAAGAACTGTAAGGTCAACATACGAGTACAAAAATGCTACAGTAAGCATAACCCAGAAAAAAAAAAAATCCGTGGAGGAATGTACTTTGCAGAATGCTCAGGAAAACTTGGTGGTCCAGCTTAGTTTTACCAAAATACTTGGTAATAAGAAAAGTGGTAGCCTTGCATTTCTTCACAATGACTAAAAGCTTTCTCAGTAAAAAGGCAAGCTGAACCTTGTGAGGCTTATCTATGGTCTCTTACAAGCCTACCTAAAAGTTGGTGGAGCAGTGGCAGGAGGAATGGGGAAAATGTCTTTTATTTTAAATGAAAAATGATTGTATCTTCTGTACGTATGTTTTTTCATAGCATATCACTTGTCACATACCAAAAAATCTTCCCACCCATTTTCCATTTGTACTCATCTGCTGGGTACTAACATTTCTTTCTCTGCTTGCAGCAGAAATAATTTTAGTATTCAGAACATTAGTATGCTATCAGTTTAGTTTAACAGTACTTTTGGGTTTCTCCTAATGCCAACGTTGTTGATTTTTAGACCAGTGCCTCAGTAAATATTGCCTTATTTTCATAAATTCTGTGATGGTTTATGATTTAGACGATTCAAGCTGGTAGCTCCTGGAACTCTTATGTCAGTTCTCGTGCATCTACAATGCATTAGTTAAATAGTTTCGCTTTAAGATAATTTAAAAAAATTCTCTTCAGTAGTGTTTTTTCCACAAAGTGGTTCATATCCCAGTTTTCACTGTTACCAGCTGTAAGTTTTCAAGGATTATGCAAAGAGAACAAATTAATAATGATGTATCTGGTGATATATGGTTTTTTTTCCTTACAGACATTAAAGCTCCTCTAAGTTTTGGAATGACCACTTTTGGTTTTAATATCCCTTTGGCTAAAGGAAAATCACTGCTGAAAGATAAAAGAGAAATAGTTTTAATACCACGCTTGGACAAAGTAGGTCTGCTTTTGCTTTATATTTATTGGAAATCTGTCTGAATGTTAGCTAACAGGCTCTTTTTAAGTTGGGAAAGACTTTGATGGTTGAGCGTGCCAGTGAGTCGAACATGCAAAACTACTATGTGTGGCATGTTGTGACAACTGTGAAAAGAGTTAGAGAGAGACCTCCACCTCACAGTTAGTTCCGTACAAGGCTAAACCCAGTACCAAGCAGTGACTTTTCCCAGGCTGAGCTTCATGTGCAAAGCAGATAAGAAGCAATATGGACTTGTACCCCACAAAATTCCCATCGCAAAACAAAAAACGGAGGTATCTCACAAAGAAGAAAAGAGGAGGAATAGTGCATAGAAAGGAAGCAGAGAAACCATATAAAATAACCTTTGCAAGGGGAAAAGTATTCATTTCCCTCTCATTTTAGTGAAAAGAATACAACAGCGAGATGTTTGCAAGGTGAGCCAGTTAACGTGTGTCGTTGTGTGAACTTGGTTGTTGGCCAAGGCAGAAGGATGCCCGGGGTTCGAGGAAGCAGGCAAATGCCTGAACCTTGTGCGCGGTGGGTCCAGCCAGGACGCTCCTCTTGGTCTGGGTGCCTCGGCCGTGCCGTGTGGAGCACCCTGCTGGGGTGGCGCAGGCGGGGTGCCCTCCGGCACCGCGCGGCTGTGGCTGACTGCTTCGGGGCATGCTGACACACTTCAGCAGAAGTTCTTTCTTCTTCAGCTCTGAAGTTTTGATCTGTTAGATTTATTTTTGTGAGGTACGGTGTTAGCGAGTCGTACGGTGTTTGAGATGTATTTAGCCAGTATGAATAAATAAAGTCATTAACATGAAATACAGCTTTTTAAAACCCATTAGTTTGATCTGAATTGAATTTAATTTAATTTAGTTTGCCTTGAATTCAGGTTTCTTTTTATAGTAATAAACTGATTGCCTTAATTCTTTTTTTTTATACACGAGTAATTTAAAATACTTTGAAGTATAAGTTGTTGCTTTAGTGTCACAATATTTGAGAAATAATGCGAAACATGCATAACTAAGAAAAACTTGAAATAATGTGAAAACAATGGGAAAGGCAGAGGAATTTTGGGGGAAAAATTATGCCTTAAGTAACTTCCAGCAGCAACATACTTAAAATAGTTAACTCTTCTAACCACACTAGTTTGGACTGATTTAACTGTAAAGCAGAGAAGTTAATTGAAGTTAATCTTACATTTTTACAGTAAAGTATTTATAGTGAAATACTTTTCTTTCATCCTGAAAATCTTCCAGCTGTTTTAGGGCTACATGGATAATTAAATCCCTTTTAGCCGTATGTCAGCTTAGTCTATCAGGTGATGGTTCAAAGTTGGGGATTAAGAAAAATCCTTTTTCAGTGTTACTTGTTCATAAGTTGTGATAGCCTTATCAACATCAAAAGCACCTATAATAGTTGTAATGCTGGTTTCATTATAAGATGCAACTGAACTTCTTGTCAGGTCTTTTATGCTTTACTAGTCTGTCTTTGAATTAAAATGCTGTACTTGGTCATTAGTGCATATGGTCAAGTTTTATTCTGATATCATTCTTCTGATACCAGTTTTTAACATGACAGATACATTCGGGGACGGTGTTGTAATAGCCCAGAGTGGAAGAACATGCTAATATTTTAACAGCCACCCTGGGCTTTTGGTCATATAAGGCTACTTTGTGCTTCAGTGAGGATTTTGTCTTTGATTTCTGTGGTTTAGTGACTTGATCTGGATGCAACTCATGAATTTATCCTTGACCTTGAGCAGGGAAGTTAAAAAAAAGTTAGATGTGAACACAATCAATGTCTATAAAAAAACCCTGGACTCTGCCTGGCTTCAGTTATCTGTGGAAAAAGATGAAGAGAAACATTTTTTTTAATTTATTTATTGATATTACATATTTTTGTTTTGTCTTCCATGTTTGGGAAGGTAAACTGTTTGTGGCACATTGCAGAGATTAGAGGAACAGGACCACAGCTTTTGTCTATTGATTTAAGGAGCTAGTCCAATAAATCTTGTCTGCTGTATATGCTAAACATCATACTGCAATAATATTTTTCATAGTTAAGTTATGCATCTTTTTAAAAATATTAAATATACTGTAAAATAGTTGAAGAAGAAGTTAGAAAGTTTTATAGCTGTTTTTGGTCAACCAAAAGACTTAGCTGTAATCTAAAGGATGACTTCTGTTAGTTGTGACATTTGGAGCATCTATCGCAAAAAAATCTGTGTGATTGCACATAAATATATACTGATAAGCATGAAGCATTTTTTTTCCCTCTAATCATTTTTATTTTAAGCTTTAAAAAATGATTTACAGAGTAAGAATAAATGTGCTAAATTTATCTTAAAAACCAAGACGTAAATTGTAAGCATCTGAAAAAGATGGTTTTTTGAGTGGAAGTGTGCTGAGATATAGACAGCTGTCATTGGTTTTGCTTTAAATTTATTTTCCTAGTGTGTGGCACTAAATTTATTCTGGAGAAAATACTGTCACGGAGGAGTCTCTCCTGTGGGGCCTGAGTAGAGGGCTCCATTTCTACAACATATTTATTATTGCTTAGCCCTTCCACCTCCTGGCCCCAGCTTTCTGCAGAGGCCAGGTTGCTTGCCCCAGGCAAGAGGTGCCATTCACCCTACTCTTTGCCTGTTCGTCATCTTTTTGTGCCCATCGCCCGCTCTTCTCCGGCAGGCTGTCCCTCACTGCAGAGCTACGGGGCAGCAGGGGTTTCCTTGCTCGTCCTGGCGCTCAGAGATGTCCCCTCACCTTGTCGCGGAGGTGGGACCAAGGGGTGGGTTGGCCCTGGGTGTCCAGGGAGCCATCGTAAAAATAGCCATCACTCCTGGGGATAAGGTTCACAAGTTGCGGCAAATCTATTGGATTTCTCTGAAGTTGTAGAGCTGAGGAGAATTCATAAATTGTGTTGGACAAATGTATGTGTATCAGCATTACTTTTTTCTCCCAGACACCGGAGAAGTTTCCCTTTCTCTGAATGACTTTTTTAAAAAAGAAGCTTTGATGAGCCTGTTTGGGGTGGGAATTTTGATGTTTTCAAAATATAAATGTTTTATGTGGAATTGCAAAACAACTGTTAAGATCCATCTGGGTAAACTAGTTTTGCAGTAATGTATCCAGACCTGCAGCTCCATCTGATGTATCGTATCACTGAGAGCGACGAGGGAGCTGTCTGATGGCAGCACCATTTCTCCAGAGAGACCCACCCAGAGGAGAGGAACGGGCTGGAAGGCGTTGGGAGACAGGAGTGCACTTTTCAGTGTTTTGCTGAATTATTTAAAAATCAAATGCTTTAATTCTTTTCGTAGGCATTCCAGATCAGTGCAAAGGAGATAAAATATTGTGGTTTGGATTATCTGATAGATATTACAGAGTTCATTTTCTACCAGAAGACTCAATCTGATGGAGAAGTCACTAATAGCTGTGCTATATCTTCTAAGGGAGAACCTGGATTTGACTCAACTATCCCATAGGTACTTTGCCTAGAGAGCTTTAGTTTGTTTTTTTGCCAAATCTTCCAATCTTTCTTCTCAGGCTGTGGCTTTTTTTTAATGATTGTTTCAGTAAGGGAATACAAAATTTACCTACATATCTGTCGTATAAAAAATCCTTGATAAGAGTATTTTACAGGGATTACAGCATCCTACCAATAGTGAACAGCTTCCCTAACATGTATTTAAGGTCTAATGAAACAAACTTAAAAAGTATTAATTACTAAATTATAAAACTGTGTTTTCACAGTTTTAATTTGTGTGATTTTGTTTTTAGATAAGGACTCCCTGCTAGTTTGGGGTTGTTCTGTTCTGCTTGAGATAATCATCAAATAATAGCTAATTCAATACAATGATCAATTCAGTTGCAGATTAGTGTAGCATTCAGCAGTAAAAATAAATATCCCAAACTGTACATACCGAAAGCAGTGTTTAATTCTAATACAAATTACACTGAATGTTTTACAAATTTGCATGACTTGTTTGCAGTCTCGTGGTCAAACCAAGATAATGAGATCTAAACACTAGGATTTAAGCTTAGGCACAAATAATGTGGTGTCTCTAAACGCTTTCGACTGCCTTACTTTAACATATGCAGCTCTTTTAAATTTTGCAACTTCAATCCCTGATAAATGGGATTCTTAAAGTATGGAAGGAGCTTATCGTAAAAGGAAGAACACTTAGTTTATTATACTGGGTAAAGTCTTTTGGAGGTGATTACTCTCAATAAAACACTGTGTTCAGCACTCTTGTGGCACAGGCATATGTCACTCAAACAGATGTCACCCCATAAACCAGAAAATAGAACTCTTTTTTTTCCGTTCTGTGTGGATAAGTGAAGTCTTCAGGTTGATACACTCGGTGACATTTAGTTAAGTGACAGATGTTCATGTCTAGTAGCCCTCAATGGGGAGGTGACCTTGTTGTCTTAGTGGGAGTTCTGTGTCAAGTGCTATAATTATATGTGTTGCAGAGAATACATGCCTTTATGAAGGATTAAATTCATAAGGATGCTTTTATACTTCAGATTGCTATGTGTGTAATGGAGAGGCTTGGAAAAAGATAGCAAGGTTTCGGGTTTGATTCTAACCTGCCCTAAATAGAACAAGATTAACTCAATGAACTCTGTTGAAGTAAAAAAACCCAAAACTGTGGAGGGTTAATGGTAATGGCTCAGATTTTTGAGCTTGTTCCTTTCTCCTGGATGGTCTAGATATTATAATCGGTCCAGCCTGGAGGATTCATTTGCTGAAGACCGTCAACGTACGGGAAGTGCTTTTGGTCTGAAGAACTGAAATCTCCAAACATTTGTGTTTGCGTCAGTCTAACTCGTAGTGCCTGGCGCTCTCCTCACCAGGCAGACATTTAAGCGTTGTTTACACATGGGAAAGATGATGGAAGTTTTTTCAGTAAACTGGATTCTGCTTGGATTATCGTTAGAATGAGTACATTTACTTGGCGAAAAATGATGGTTCAGATGGATCAGTCTTCACTACTGTTGTCTGGGGTAGCTGTATTGGTTTCTATGCATACATGCTGAATTTGGTATTCGTTACTTGCCATGAAGATGTTCTGAGTTCCCAAAATGTTCTCTTGGATAGGTAGTCTCTGCCTAACCTCTTCCTTTTGGAGCATGACTGATCTTCACTCAGTAGCCCCAACTGATCTATTTTCTGCCCTCCTAGCCCCTTTATTTTCTAGCTGTTTTTAAACCTGTGTCACTTGGAGTACCCAAAAAGTTCCGTGACAAACCGTCCTGAAACATCCTTGCATGTGGTCTCAAAACAGTCGCCTCGGGCTTCCGATTTTATTACATGCTCACTGATTTTTCATACTGGAAGAAACTAAACCACAGTTTCCTTTTCACCTTCTTCATGTCATGTCATAACACGCAAAATCATAAAGAAAATCCCTGCAGATACTTAGGATTACTGAGTTTGATATTTAATTAAAAATTCAGAGACAGTGTCTTGAACATTTCAGTCTTTGTATGTGAACTTCTTGCAGATGTTATTCCCAAGAGTCTTCCCTGGTGCAAAAGACCAAACCTTTTGGCGTAAGTTATATTTGGCAATGACTTTTTGTTTGGTCATTGTTTTTTTTTTAATGGGGAATTCTTAGTTTCAGCACTGAGTTTTGCAATGAACTTCATTTTGCAAATGAACTGGAAGTGTAGTACTGGGAACCATATACATACAGCGTGATCCTTGTGTACAGCGTGGACCTTTGGCTCTTCATTTCAGTAATTACATCGTATTAGAGAGAATCCTGGTTTTGGTGACATGTTGTGTGAATCACTGCAGCAAGAATTCAATGACTGCAGCGACGGTGCCTATGCATGAAAGCAAATAGAATTTTTAATTAAAAAAGAAGGGCAACAAACATTTCTGTAGGAATATGCTTGTATTTACTACATAAATACGTACAAAATGCGGTAGTCATGACTGCCATAAAAAGATTACACTTCCAAGGGGTAAAAAATGAAAATCAATGTTTAAGCATCTGTGTTTGGGTCCTCAAATAATCAGTGGCCTTTTTTTGTTATGTATTTATTTGTGGGTTTTTGTCTGTGTTTTTGTTTTGTTTTTACACTGTTGGTCTTAATCTTCCTGTACTTTAATTTCTTGTCAGCAAATGGGGATTAACAGAACACCTCTGAGGAATGATGTGGGGGCTATGTATTAGCATTAAGCACTATAGAAAAGCCATTGAAAAAAGTCATAATGCTCTGCTAAATCCCCAATTCACATTGTGTGCAATTCCAATATTATTTTACTTCTTTTTTTGCCACAGCTCACTTAAAGTCTGCGTTACAAGTCTCAGTCTGTTTACACATGAAGATTTTGCCTGCATATGCAGTTTTGTCAACTTAGCAAGTCAGTTTTCATAAATAAAATTTCATCCATTTTAGAGGTCCCAACATAGTTTGTGGTGTTGTATTGGAAGTTGGCTGCAGAGTCCAGCTTAGCTCTTGTCTATGTATTTTGTCACACTGATTCTCCTACTATTTAGCTTAAAAAAATTAATTTAGTGTATGAAGTTTTCATAATTTTTTATTTCAGTACATGCTTCCTTGTAGATTATATTAAGGAGCTTCCTAAACAAAACGCCCCAGATCCTTTTGTGGTAACAAGACTGTGTCTCAGACCGTTCGCTTGCTTGAGG
This sequence comes from Pelecanoides urinatrix, assembly GCA_013400755.1. NCBI lineage: Eukaryota > Metazoa > Chordata > Aves > Procellariiformes > Procellariidae > Pelecanoides > Pelecanoides urinatrix. The sequence continues at coordinate 144,292 of VZTQ01010702.1, read as the reverse complement.
ATGCAAAGTTTCTTTTGGTAGTCTTGAGGAATTTGCCCTACTCTGCAAGGATAAACAGTTAAGAACAATTACACAAAATAACAGTAAAGCCAAATATCTGAATGTTTATTAGGAGTACTTATGAAGTTTTGCCATGTAGGATTTCTTACCATTTTCTAAAATTTAATTTAAAATGAGTGAATTTATTTTACGAAAACCAATATTATTAAATCTAGCCTGAAAATAAGTTGCTGACACAGCAGGTTGTGAAGATGCAGATTTTTAATTGCTCCAATTTTTTCTTAAGGTACATTTTCAGTGCAATGAAAACATGATAAAAATGAAGCATCTTGTATAAAATACACTCAACGCTATTTTTGCAGACTTTTTAGTCCAAACTTATTTTGATGGATGCTCATCCTTTTACTTAGGAGTCTGCACCTGGCAAGCACAATATCTTAGTGAGTTTTAATTCATTACAGGAAAATTACTCAAGTTAATGGTATGTAAGTTTTTTTACTAGCAGAGACTGTGGTAAATTATGCACATTCTCACATGTTTTAACTTATTGCACGGACCTGATCTATGTAGCGGTCTGTGTATGAGTTTCAATCCAAACTATTTTCATGGTGGAGGTTTTTTATCTTTCCACCTGGTATATTCACATTGCATGAGTCATCAGCCAGATGCTAGTTTTTTGACTATTGTAAACACACCCTCTTCTTTCCTGCAAGTATAGTAACTATCATCATGTCCAAAAAATCTGATTTATAGTGAGAGGGAGAAAGCCAATCCCTGTCCTTTTGCACAACTTCACAGAAAAAGAATTTTTAAAAAACCTAATTGAGGAGTCCTTATCCCTGAAAAATCTCTGGCGTAATTTTGCTACTCACGTTTCTCTACTCTTCCAGATAGAGTGATCTTCTTATTTTCCATCTGATGCTTCTTCTCCTTTTTATGATAGAGGTACAATATCTGCATTTCTAGATCATTTTTAACCCTAATTTCCTCTCTGCGCATTCACTATTCTCTGTTTTACTGTGATAGTGCTACCTCTAACATCCTCTATTATGTTAAAAACATCTCTTTAGCCACTAAGGGAAGACCAGCATTATGAAGCATCTGAAAGTCTTCATATAAATAGCACATGTTAACTTGAACCCTGTCCTGTATTTGGTTATCCTTGTTGTATTTCTGTATTTCTCCTGGATTTCACACATTTAAGTAGGAGGTCCTTCAAGATACTGATTATGTCAGGTATTTGCAAGCTGGTTTTCAGGGCAGGTGACTCTGCAGAGCTTGAAGTCTTTGCAAAGCTTGTCAACTTCTGTAAATATTAAATACCAAGATGTAAATGCTGATAGGAATGATAGTAAGAGCTCACAGAAAGAAAATAAGCATACAGTGTATCTTTTAGAGGTTTGATTCTGGTGGGATTTTTTTTTAGTGACATATATGCTTGGGGTATTTGGATATTTTAGTTTCTTGTACTTCATATATGGCATTCCAGTTTAGCAATGGGCTTTTACATATGTAGGTATAAAAGTAGAACGTACAGTGTAGAGAATCCATCAAAAAGGTCATGCTAAGTTTGTCCCAAATATTTTTTATCTATCCTAGGACATAAAAATAGGAAAATGAAGCTTTTGTTGCTGTTACCTAACTCATTTGGTGAGTTCCCACTTCGCTGCTACAAGACCTGTGGCTCTCGCTTGCATTCCAGCTGCAAAAGCAAAGTCACTGGGTTGTGTGTCAAACCCTGTTTAGAGCTATGCCGTGGGAAAGGGAAGGACGTTATTGCTGGCATTTAAGTACCAAACCTTCAAAATAACTGTCCTCATAGATTTATTTTCTGAATCTGAAAATGGATCTCTCTTCTATCAAATATTTGTATTTGGATTATTTTCAAATGTTACTTAAAATCTTTTGGGAAGATGCCATTTGCTCACTCTTGTCATTTTTCATTTCTTCCCGTTTTCTCTTAAGACGGCATGACTTTTCTAATTTGACTCCCCTTCCCCAGCTGTGACCAGCTGTGAAAAATTATTTTTCAGCAGCCCTGTGTGGTTTTTGGCAGACCTTTCCTACAGTCAGCGTGTATGGGTTCCTGAGGGATTGCTGCTGCATCTGTCACGGGATTGTGCTGCTTATGGCATACACGAGTACTTCTCTCACAGGGCATTTTTATTTTTTCCTTTTGAATACCGATACAGGTCTTTGTTACAGTTTTCTTAACGTGTTTGAGTCTTTAACAGCATCACAAGCTATGCCAAGGTGACTGTTTTACCACTCAACCTGACAAAACAGACTGCAAGTATTTCCCAAGTTACTGGTTCAAGCTACTGCCAGCAGTTGGGAGTAAGCTCTGGTGGTTACTGTGCCGCAGCAGTGCTGTTTCTGTTGAACGACTACAAATACGGTAATATAATGTACCATAGTATAATGTAATGTAATATAATATAATACAATACAATATAATATGGAAATTAAGGCTACAAAGAACATAACCCTAATCCCGCTCTGTAGGATGCTGCCTTCAGGATGGAGAATGATGCAGGGTCCCAAAAGGGGATATACCCTATACATCCACTTTTGCTACAGACATCCTGTCGTTCCGCTCGCGTGTTCATCGGTCGGGAGGGAGATCCCCAAGCTTGTCCCCAAAATAGTTCTTGCCTTTTTTGCTATAAGAGAATATCATCCCTTTTTCTGAATGCTTTTGAAACAGTTCCAAGTTTTACAGCCTTTTCAAGGTAACCTACTAGTGTCTAGCTAGTGCTGGTTGTCATGGATTAGATACAACATTTAAAAACCATCCTCTCGTGTTTTGCCAAATGGCCTCAGAGCCTAGCACGTCTCTGCCACGCGGATGGGTGCCAGCAAATCTCTTAATGGAATGATGAAGACTGCGCATGGAAAGGGACTCGGAGCTTTAACAAGACAGCCCTGACTGAGTGCATAAGTGAAAATGTCTTTACTGTCATCCCCTGCACACAGGCTCAAATTATGCTTTGCTGCTACATCCCATTCAGTTAAAAACCTCAGCACAGGAATGGTGAAAAGTAGATTAGGATAATTATTAATCATGAGTCCTCTGTCCACCTCACTTCCTCATCTGGCAGAAATTATTCCCTGCTTAAGTTCAAGTGTGTTAACTGCTCTGCAACATAACAAGCCCTTAATTTTCAGGCTTCTCAAAGTGTCCTCTCGTGCTTTCAGATTTTCATCATTTTTAGGCTGCTTTTTCTGCTTTGCATTGCTTAAAAAAAAAAAAAAATTAAACACTTGCCAATCTTTCATGTTAAAGCTCCAGAAAAAAATGATTATAGCTTTTTGTAGGTGACTTGTGAAATAAATATTTACTGAGGATTGATCCATTTTAGCACACTGTGAGTGCTACTTTGAAAGTTAGTGTTTGGGTGTGGGAATATTACAGTTCTTTCCACAGTTTGCAGCCTGTGTATTTGGACAAAAGCAATAGATTTCTCTATTATTTAATATTTACATAGGAAGTCTTCTAAAAGTCAGGTTACCTACTGAAGGCTGTTATGTCAGATTGCAGTTACAGTATTAGAAAAAAAAATTACTGTGCTCCCTTAATCATTGGGATGTATTTTTAATCTGCTGGATTAGGAGAACAGATTGTGACCGCAGACTGTATATAGCCATCAGACCGAACTGTCTAATGCAGCCGGAATGTACAGGGGATGGGACTGGTGTGAAAGGCTGTAGTGTAAAAGCGTGTATTACTAGTGCCTTTCTCCTCGTGCTGCACTGTGCGTTACCAATACGTCGTCTTGGGACACCACCAGAAATTCAGTGTGTTGACTTGCCATTTGGTGCTGAAGCTGGAATTTAATACCAATTTACTTTAGCAATGTAGTATAAAATTATCGGTGTATTTGCTACTTGTTTTGTCAAGTGAATTAATGTTCTTACAATTAAAAAATAAATGCATCATATTGCAATCTGCCTTTTTGTCAGCAGTAAGTGCATAACTTACATTTAAAGTTAATATTTCTGTAAGGAGACATAATTCAGGAAACTCATGGTCAATTACATGTTTCAAGCCTAGTGTTTTTTAATACTTTGTGCCCAATTTCTCTTGGTGCATTGAATGGAAGATCTCTAGTAACATTGATGGCAGGGAGAGTTCGGTCTGTTGGGACAGCGCTGGGTCAGACTGCAGAAGAGCTTCCAGGCAGGGTTGTAAACGTTGCAAGGTGCTTTGCGGCTGCCTGCCAGGGCAGGAGGGGCTCGTTAGGGCAAGGCAGGCTTTTAGTCTGCATCTCTTGCATCCGTAGGTTTGCGTATATTGGAACCTTTCTTACTCAACATTTTGACTATTCAGTAGTTGAAGAAGAAAATAGATCATTTGTGATGGGGAGGGATTTAAGGAGTTAATGGCTGTATTTGCTTTCAGAGGCATGTGTGCCTTCCGTCAAAATAAATTAGTCTCTCGGGCTTCTGAGGAGAGTATTAGACCTAACATGATCTTAATGTATTCTAAAGCTGTGTGTCTGAGAGAAGTGAATTAAAGGATTTTAAATTTCTAATTACTTCAGATGTAATTAATTTCCTCCTTTTTTAAATAAAGTTGGATGGGGAAATGCGGCTTAAAAAGGCAGAGAGAATGTGAAGGGGAATAACTGTTACCCTGCGAGAACTGCTGCAGAGCACTGAATTGATGGTTCTGTTTTGTGCACGGCAATTGGTCGTAGCAGGACTTTACAGATACCGAGTCAGCACTTCATTTTTGTTTGAGAAATGTCTTGCCTTTTACTATGGTGAGCCTCGTAGCATCCTCAGGACTAGCACCCTGTGTTGGAATGCGCTGCAGCCTTGCAGAGGGTACCTGGAGAGCTTCACCCGGGTGCCAGGCGACTGCTGCCTGCCCACGAGGGTCTGCTGAGCCCCGCTGTGTCTGCGGGGAGGCGGAACTCCCCGGCAGAAATGGCTCATGACAGTGCAGCTAACCCCAGAAAGAATTACTTCGGGTCGCCCTCTCTGTAAGTTTATAGCTTGTGACATCTGACTGGGGTTTTGTGGCAGCCCTCGAGATTTATCAGCACCACCTGATCTCCCCTTTGTATCTTGCGGGAAATTTAGAGAATTCACAGCTTCTGGCTTCTGTCTGCATTGCTGGCACCAAACGTCGGTTTTACTGAATTTCCCAAAGATGTGTTTAACTATTCACAGATCAGTGATGAATCCACTGAACAATCACCTCTGCTTTGACCAATTAAGAGCACGCTAAAACAAATGAACAGAAATTTTGGAAGAAGACGTGCTGTGTTGCCTTTAGATATTGCCAAAGCACTGTCAATACTGTCCCTGGATTGCACAGCAGCTCGGTGCTGAGTAAGGGCTAGAAAACGCTAGATGCTGCACTCTGCTGCCGCAGTAGTAGTTGAAGATCTGTCTGCCTGGATGTCTTCCACATCTCAGTGCTTCATTTTCAGAAGAAGGAAGGTGAAAGAAACTTGATGATGGGGACCAGAAATTGTACAGCAATAACTTGATATAAAAACAAAGTCTACCTATGAAGTTTTTAACCTTGGTACATTAAAAGAACGTGCTCAAATTAAGCCATGGGCTGTAAAGGCTAATTTCTTACTCTCTCATTTTTGTGCCAAGAGAATTAATACTCAATTAGCCTGAAAGTGGAGGTAAGCAGAATCAGATTTGCAGCACAGCCCTACCTATCCTCCAGAAGTACAAAAGCCACTTTCTTCCCACGGCTCTGGATGCCTTGCCTGATCACAGAAGAGATTCTCTTACAAACCTGGGTCCTTTTCATCAGCACCTTCTTACGCGGTTAGCCGCAGCTGTTGGGTGAGATCATGGCTTTCAAGTACAAGCCAAATAAAGCTGAACTATTGACGGTCCCTTCCAGGCTAGACGTACCTGAGGTGACCTCAGAGTTCTCTGCACGCTGGGCTCAGGTGTCTTGTTGAAGCCTGTGAGCCTTCTGCTGGAGGATGTTCACGAAGAAACGCTGCTTCTTGCCGCCCCTGCTCAGACACAGCACTGAGGCAAGATTGCGAGCAGTCATTCTTCAGTAAGTTCTTCAGCAGTATGTTGCTTTGTTGTGGGAATTACGATCTAAGATGTTAACTGAATTCTTCCTCGTCATTTTTGTTTTCTCTATAGTGTTCTTTTTCAGATAAAAATCTCTTCCCTTGATCTTACCATCTATATGTATGCATTGTAAAAGGGATCTTCAGAGAATTAGCTGCTGATGCCAATGAGCATGTAAGAAGCATACATGAAATGTGCTTTTTTGTTCGTGGTTTGGTTTGGTTTTTTCTGTGGCTTCCAGTTTCTTTAAATTCCATGGGATGGCAAAAAGTGCATCTTAAGACCAGGGTAAATTCCTTGTAAAGTTTCAATTGCAGTCCTAAACTGTAAAGTGACTAGGGCTTCCCAATGAAAGAAATCTAATAATTATTTTTATATGGACAAAATAACTTATTTCCCCTTAGCTTTGTTTGCAAAAACAGTTCTGCACAGCTCCCAAAACCATTTCTGCTGCGGCTTTCCATGAGATTTCCTCTGGCCTAAGCAATAGCAGGAAAAAGTGTGTGTGTGTGAAAATAATGGAAAGTGTTGGGGAAACTAAACAGTAGTTTGCAACTAGCTTTTTTCCTATTAGCTATTTTGCTGGTTTTCAGTTGGCTGACTGGTTTGCTTACCTGGCATTCAGCTAGATTCACATATACAGAGCGTAAATATCAGGAGTGACAGGATATTTCTTGCTCAAGACTCATTCTTTGGGTAATAATTTTTCTGAAACAAAGTGTTCTGCTGTATGGAAATGGGAGATTTCTAACTGGAGTTCTGTACTGTGATTTTTTTTGTTTTCCCTTTTTTCTCCCCAGTGTGTTTAGTTCTCGTTTCTTGCTAAAGACTTTTCTCCTTTCAAATTACCTTGTTCTTATTCATGTTTATGCTGCTGTCCACGGCTACTGGAAACAAGTTATTTGGAAACTACAAGTCACTGGAATAAAGTGAGGTTAATCTCCAGTGTTTTTCTATAGCTCAGTGTAAGTGACAGTGTTTATAACCTGCTTCCAGAAAAACAGCGCTGAAGCTTTAAAGGAGCAAGGATGAAAGTATAAAATACAAAACTAATAAATGTTGCATAAGGCTTTTTTTTTTCTCTTTGCAATGCTACATCTGCAGTCTCAGCTCACTACAGCAAGATGGCAAAAAGGAGAATGTCCATGTAATAACCTTCTTGCCACCACAAATCTGTATTTGAAAGCATTTCCTTATGCAGTATGAAGTGGTAAAATAATTGTCAGAGCTGTTTAAGTCAATACATCCTCAGCTGGGATGAATAATCATTCCTCCTGAGAGGAATTATGCTGGCAGGCCTGCGAACTTGGCCGGGAGATCCTGGTACTTCTGCTCATGTAAAGCAGTAACTTATTGTGTAATAAGGAATCATTTTGTCTGCGTGAAGGAGATGGAATCTGGTATGTTCTTACCTAGCGTAGCACTGCAGTGCCGTGCTCTGCAAAGCATCGATTTTACAGTGGTTGGGGGGTATGGAAATAATTTGCCTCTTACAGAGGGGAATGGAGGCACGAAGATTAAATCCCGAGGAAAAGGTGGTGAGCATCAGAAACAGCATTGCAGGCACTACTTTTCTGGTGCCTTCTCATCTGTTTGCCTGTCACCTGAGGTGGTCCTGGAGCCTCTGATTTCATAAATAGGCAGAGTGAGGTTCCTCAGAGCAGGATCGCTCAGAGCCAGAGCAGTGCCCGAGCAATTCCTTATGAAGCATTGAGACCAGGGGATTAAGGTTCAGGTCCTCTCCAGGAGGAAGAGTAAAGATGATCCAAAGACTCCCACGTCCTTGTGCATCATGTAAGCAGAAGCAGCAGCAGTTTGTGACACCTTGGACGTGACCATGTACCAAAATACCTGCCGGCATGAGTCTTGGCGGTGAGACGGGCAGAGGCGAGTGGAGTTTGTTAATTCTTGAATAGTTTTGGCATAATAGAGAAAAGAAGTTGTGCAACGCTATCAGAACTGAATAACGATTGAATAGTTGTGCCCAGAGACCAAACCTGAGGCACCTGGGAAGCATTGCTGACGGAAGCTGGGAAGTGGTCTTCAACGCTTGCTGGTGGTCATTTGTGTTTCCCATTTGATCTCGTCATTTGTGCAGGGTCAGCATTAGTTTCTCAGAACAGTAATATAAACTAAAGCTAAATGACACATCATAGAAAAAAACCTAGCTGCTGCCAAATTAGTCCTTGTGAGCCAAATAATCAACATATTTTTAACCTGGGCCATAGCAAAAGCCCAAATGTAACCATTGTTACCTGTCACTATGTCCCACTGTCATGTAGAGGTCAGTTGGCCTTCCTTCTACATGTAGATATATGTATTGAACATCTCACAACCTGTGTTTCGTTTTTGGTAGCTAGCTATAGCTCAAGTTTAACAAAAAAACCCCCACTAAATAGTTATTTTCTTAAATACTTGGTGTATGATGGACTACTGAAGATGACATAGAAGTATTAGGAACATCACCTGTGTAAAAGAAGGTAAAATTGCTTTGTCCTCTGAGATTCAGAAATAGAAATGAAATCAAATAAAGTTGCTGCAACCCCAGTTTAGGGCTGTAATGGGATTTGCCATGATATTTGACTGGTTGGAGGGTCAGGCGTTATGATCATGTAAGTGAAATTAAGGTGAACTGTATAACATGGCTGAAAAGGGGAGACTGCACGAAGACTGGAGAGACTGCCATGGCAGGGTTCTTCTGTGAATCTAGGAAGCAGATGAATTCTGTAAGGGACTCAAGAAATATAAGAAGAACTCAGAGGCAATGCAGAAAAGCTGTAAGCACTCAACTCTGATTTCTCAGGGAACTATTCCAAGAGATCCACTGCAGCCAAAGAGAAACTGCTGACGGTGCACTTTACCTTACAAACCCGAGAGTGAGTCAATTGCTAAATGCCTGAAACAACCAGAAGGAGCGGAGACTTGATGGCTCCTCCAAGAGCCACCGCACATCACGTCCTGATGGTTTTAGATAGGACTTTGAAATGAAGGTGTTGATGTTCCACGCTGGTGCCAAACTTCCAGGTAACTTCATCACGCTCAAGGATGAGCCCGTATGAATGAGGTGTAATGGGCTAGTTTGAAATATGGGGAGCCAGAGGAGGGTCATGTTTATTTTTATTTTTTAAAAATTGGGCAAATCCTGGATTCTGGTATACTTCAAGTAAAGCCTCAGATGTCAGAATCTGCCCGTCAGAGGATTTTGCGTAGTCAGCCACTCCTTAAATTCAGTTTCTGAACAGTACGAAGTTCATATTACGTTGTGGAAGGAGTTAGAGTATTGCTAATACGCACTGCAAAAAAAAGTCATGTATTCTGAATATTTTTGGTAGGTTTAGTTTGTTTTGGAAAGACACTGGCTATGGCTGGATATATGAGACTACATAATTGCACTGGCAGTCTTCTGATTAATTATTAGTGTGAAGTGGAAAGTTTACCACTAGTATCATGTTGTGTAATATTGTATTATATTGGTAACATTATTAACGTTCTGAGAATTGCTCAAAGACCTATATGCGAAGTTTTTATCCTCTTTAGAAAAAGGGCAATTAATTTCTTTGTGCTCAATGAAGTAAGGACATCTGCAAATTATAGTTCTGGTATATAATTACATGTTTTGAGTAGTGCACTGAATGCTAGTAGAAATATAAACTGTGCAGTGATAAATACATCATCCAAGTCCTGCAAAATAAATGGACTTTTGTTACCGCTATTTTAATTGCGTGTTATTGAACTATTTCTTCTGTTTAAGTTTTTCAGATCTCTTTATAGCTTGAAATGAAATTTGGGGGCAGGAAAAAAACCCAACATCGGGGTGATTGAGGAGATGATTCAGACTTTACTTATCTTCTTACATCTGGTTCACTCAAGTGCAACAAAGATTATCAAATTTATTGATGATATTATAAAATCAAGGCTTACCCAAATTCTGCACACTAAGTATTTACCTCCTATCTCGTTTTTAGGGCCAAACACTTCATGATGTGATAGGCAACTTCCACTAATAAGGCTACAGTAAGTCCTTCCTTGTTGAGAGTTTCCTGTCTCCAAGGGTGAGTTGATCTGGACAGGACTTCTCTTGGGCTCAGCTGCCCATAGCTGTGCTTTGTGACTGCATCCCGTGGACCGAATCTCTCTCTGCTGAGGTCAGTTGCCCCAAGCACCAAAACTGACAGTGGAACAGGGTGTGTGTCTTGCAAAGATTAAAAAATAATAATTCTTATATAGATTAAAATATATACATCCTGCTTAATAATTAAAATACTATGTGAAATCTGCAAAGAAAGCATTTGTGAAGCGATAAAATTCTTACGTGTTTTCTTTAGTGTTATTCAATAGAATGTATTGCAAGGGTGGGAATAAAGAAGTATTTTTCTCTTTTCCATGTTAAGTTCTCGTACAACAGCTTTCAGCATTAGTCTTTCTGCATGAAAATGCCAGACATGATTTTTAGTTTGGATGACTGCACTCCTATTGCCCAGAAACAATTACCAAATGTTTCTTGCTCATCTACGTCCTTCAGAAACAAAATTACGAGTATTATTGCAACACCTGTGGTAGTTTTTAGGGGTTATAGTGTTTTGTAAGCTTGGGTGTTTTCCATTGCAATTTCTGTTGTGGAACAGATTTCAATAGAAATTTAAAATAGATTATGGTACTGATAGATTTATATCACTCCATAACATTAAAATACCTGTGGAAAATTTTTAAGGGGAAATATAATTAATTGTAAAATAGTTCAAAGCTGAAAGTACAATTAAAACTCTTCCGATTTTATTGAATTGGACACATTTCAAAGTGCTTGTGTAATATTTTCTGCATATACATAGCACACCTAGGGATGCTACATGTTGTTTTTTGCCAGTGGAACCGTGAGAATATGGGGCGTGTGGTGTGTGCGTTTTTGTGTAAGGACTTGGCAGTATTAAAAAGCAAGCTTTTTTTTGAAATCGGCTATTTTGAACTCAAAACACAAGGGTTTTGAAACTTGGCTTCCCTTGAATTATTTATGAAGTGTGCTTTAAAAGTAAGTGATAAGTCAGAACAAAAATGAATGTGGTATTGCCCTGTCTGCACATCTGCATTTCTAAGGATTAGGCAGAATTTGACAACAGACTAAAGATTGTTTCATTCTTTGAGAATTCTTTCTCTTCGTCTAAGTTGCATTTCTGGAGCTGGTATCCATGGCAATGTGCAAGGATGATTTAGGAGCTAGGCTTGAAAACAATTGTAGGAGTTCTTTTACTAACATACTTCACAACATTACTTTGCAAGTCCATTTGCAGAGGTAAACTGGTAAGCAGTGTATTTAAAATTCTTTCTTCCCCCTAATGCACATAGACTGTCCATACTCCATGGATTTGGTTCCATTTTTGTAACAAGTCTGAAATCCAGATGCTTCTGGATACACCTGAATGTTTTTACAGGTTAGAATAAAGCGTGAAGGGAGGTTTAGGTGAGCTGTAATGGCTAAGGATGGTGATCTAAACTTTTAGTCATCTTTTAGTTATTGGAGGATCAGTTTATAACGGTTGATAAAAGTCAGATTTACTAATAACAATATTTAAAGTTCTGAGCATCTTCAAAGTCATGTCTACTAAATCTTACCTGAGAGGGGGAAAAAAATCACACAGGACATACTTCCTAATAGTATTTGGATTTTAGATAACCTTTGGAGCTAAGAGCCATCAGTGTGAGCCAAATCCAAGGATTGTGATTTAGTAAGCCATTTTTTCCCCAAGACCATCTTCTCTTAAAAAGCAATTTATTTGTCTTTTGCTTGGAAGTTTTATGAGCTTCTGTGCCATTCCAGCACATTTCTGAGACAGTCCTTTAGCCCAGCTCAACAATATTTTGGTTTGATCAATAGGTCTGTGTTGCTGTGAAGTTATATTTATTGTCTATTTGAGTTTTCATTCGGTAGAGGAAATATAAGTTGTTTCTCTCTTTCCATTATTATTCTCTCAGCCATGGGTTTATTCCTTCATCTTCCCTTTCTTCAATTCCAAGCTCCCTTAGAAGCTGGTCTTAGGATGTAGTTGCCTGAGGGAAATAAATAAATAAATGTCTTGACTGAGCTTGTTAAGTTTGTTAGTCGATATAAAACCTACTTCAAAGAAAATTTGTGATTTTTACCTTGATTATTACATTTGGTACTTTAACATACATGAAATATTTTAAAATTAGAATTATTTTAAGCTTTTGGCAGAGTTGTATTACCATCTAAACCTAATCAACAAATTTAATACTGAAATTCTTAGGCACAATAGAAGGAAGAGTATTTCAAGACTGCAGTAGGTCATAGACCTTGGCTTTTGTAATCCTTTGAAATTGTTTTGGTGCACTTGGAATTTGCTCCAAGTGGGTTGTATACCTTAGGGTATTTTTATATATTGTGAAATAAATTTTCTTGAGAAACTTACAGTTGCAAGCCCAATAACCTCCGTCAGTTTTAATCCTTCCATCAAATGTAGGAAGACAAGGATTTGTCTTCTAACCCAAGAATTCAATACTCTCTCATTTTTTCTCTCACCTTTTCTGTATGACTCTTTTGGTCTTCTCTGTTTTCATCATCTGTCACCTGAAGTTCCTGAGGTGAAGCTGTCTATTGTACTCAACATCCACACATCGTAGGCTGTAAATCAGAACTGAATTTTCCCCTTACAGAAGCTGATGGACTAGAGTTTGATTTAAAGTACTTAACCATTAGTTAAAAATGGATGAATTCATTTTGGAGTTTACAGCTATGGCGCTGAGTTTAAAAGAAATGGTTCTTTTGGAAGCTGATCAGTCCTGGAAGTGAATCACGGGACAGCTGAGGTCGGCAGGGACCTGGTGCGATCCTGCCTCGACCTGCTGGCAGTGCTCGGCCTCATCAGCCCAGGGTGCTGCTGGCCGCCTGTGCCGTCAGGGCACGTGGCTGGCTGCTGGGCAGCTGGGTGAGCACCAGCATCCCGAGGTCTTCCCTCCTGGCGAGTCATAAGGATTTTCCCCTTGACTTTGTTAAGACCGTATGTTAGAGCATACCCAGTGCTCTGTTCGCTGTAGTCAACAGAGAGCAAGAACAGCCCAATATACTGGAACAGTGGAGAATAAAGGTAGAGTCAAGTTTTAGGAAATAAGAATGTGTTTATCAAAGTGTGTCGTATTGAATAGCTGAGGAGTAACACAACTTGCAGAGATCTCGGAGTTCTCTGGAGCCAGCTGACATAAATCCATGAGGATTGCCTGCGCAGCCCATACGCAAAAATGGTTTAGGAATTGCAGAGTTTGGTGAGGCTAAGAGAACAAAGAAAGATGCAAAGAGAATTGGCTTTGTGGAGATTATTCTTGTTGCAGTTAGAAGGGTGAGCTAGTAAGTAATCTAAGTGTGTACTGTATGATACCTAGCATGGCTTGATAACATTTTCCTTTTTTATTAAATTATTCAAATAGCATTGCTTGTACAAGTTAGCAAATACTTGTATAAAACCCGCCCAGTTGTTGGAAACAAGTTGGTTTTTGTTAAAGTTTGTTGAACTGTAAAATATTATGTAGATGCAATTGATTAATCTAAAGATTTAGCTTGCTGTATTTTGGTGTGTGTTTTGTTAGTTAAGCAGCGCAATTTTTTTTTTAAGTACTGTGCTATAAAAGAAATCTCACTTTAGTGAATAAATACTTCATTGATTTCTGTGTCATGCACATTTTCTTGGCTTCTGAAAACAAAGTGTTTTTCTTTATTGGATTTTCATTGATTCTTTTAATTTTTTTTATAGTTACTTACTTTTTATAATACATCACATAGTACAAAGCCCTTGCAACTTTAAAAGTAACCTTGTCGTCCCTGGAAGTACTTCTTTATATAAATCCAAACTAAATTTTTAGTCATAAAAAGAATTTAACTAGCACTCTGCCTGAAAAATAATGAAAACTTTATGAAAAGCTACAAGGAAAAAGTCAAAATGCTTTTCTTGACTATTTTAAAGATAATTTTGATATGCTGTTGTGTTTTAAGAGCACCCATGTCAGTTGCAGCATCTCCAGTGGCTTTCAGGAAAGGCTTTTGACCGAGGTTTGCTGCGTTTCTGCGCCAGTAAGTCTGCACAAGGGCTCCCAGACGGCGTGGCCAAGACCCTTCGCTGTGGGAGCGCGATGAGGCCACGCCAGTCCCGCAGAGCTCCCTGAGCACCTTTCTTTTCCGAGTCCTGAGCAACAGTTCAGTCGGTTCCGCAGTACCCCTGAATATCACTGTAGCCTTATGCTGCAGGCACCTGCTGCCCCAGCAGCAATAAAACCCTCTGTTTATCCGAGAGCCTCTCCTCCTTAGGTCTCGTTGTCTTACTAGTAGGGCTCTCCGAGAGGCATCCTGGAGCACCTGGGACTCCTGAGCTTACCTGGTGCCGCAGGGTGACAACTTCATGGATTCTTTTCTTGGCATCAGTAAAAGTCCGAGTAGAAAGTTTAGGAAACTTGATCTTCTGTAGCACAAATTCTCCTTATTCACCATGAGCTAGGGATTACATATCTCTTTGTGCATTCAGTTTAGCTCTGAGTTCAGGTGAATGTTTTATTCCTGTTAACCTGTAATTTGTCTAAAATATTTCCTAATGCTATACAAATGTGCAATTTTATTTAGGACTAATTAAAACACCAATTAAAAGCTGTTAGCTATGCTGAGAAAATGTGTATTTGTCACTTGTGGACTCAACAGAATTGTAAGTCCTGTTTTTACCCCTTAGTATTAGTATTGCTCTACAGACAATTTAGACATCTGTGCATTGTGAAGCCATTCAAAACTGCTCTACTAGACCGACTTATTAAAAACATGTTATCTAATTCAACAGCTCATTGCTCTAAGCAAACCAGCTGGCATAGTACAGAGCTAGAAAAAAAAAAAAAACAATGAAAGATGAATTTATAGGGCAGAGTCAGCTGTTTTATTACAAGAGATCTTTGGCAGGAAGGAAAGTATAGCTTTTATTTTCTGTTAATTAGAACATTAATAATTTTGTTGCAATTGCTTATCTCCTGCTTTGGTGAGTAGGTGTGGAAGATCTCTTGACTCTGCAAGAATTGGAATGCTTAGAACGGTCTTGTAGAATAGTTGTTGATTTGGGCTTTAATATGTTCAGTCCATGCCTTCCCCAGCTGTTGCAGCTGTGTTGGAAGGTGAAAAATGACCATGGCCCCGTTCTTAGGAACTGTTATGGCTGTGCTGGAATTTCCCAACCTGGTGTTAATGTGATAAACAAGGAGTTGCACATAGCCAGTACATTGGGATAGAAAGCGTAAACCTTGCGGAATTAATCGGAGCTTAACAGAAATGTGCCCAGTAAACAAGGAGATTGTGCAGGCACTGAAGACTATAAAGCAGCGTCTAAATACTGGAAAAGATGGAATAGTTATTTGGATTACGTTGGCTGCTTTGAGGTTATTAGAGTCTGCACTAAGAATGACTTTGCGGGCATCTGCACGTCATATAAGCAACACAAGTCACTTTGACATTTAAAGATCATAATGCTTTAATCTGTTGGAGGTCATGCAGGTTTCATGCACAGATGCAGACACTGAAGCGACGGTATTTTCCAAAAGTACTTCGCATGACCTAAGTAAAGATCTCTGTGGACTAACAGACTGTGAAGAAGTAGGATGAATCTTCTCTGTGGAAAATAGCGGTGGCTGCAGTATAATCTACAACTTTTATCTTAACTTTGTTTTGTAAATTGATGCACATACTTGTGAACAATTCAGAGATTTAAATTAAGAGAAATCCATCCACATAACTCACAGAGAAAATACAGAGCTAGAAGCGTAATAGTAGTAGGTTGTTAATCCTGAGCAGTGACAGAATTGTCTGTGCATTCACAATGGACGTTTTTAGTAAACTAGATCCATTTATCCACTGAGCCTTCCAGGAAGCGCACCTCTGACCTGAGGACTGTGCTCTGTATATGCTTCAAGTTCATGGTGCGTTTTTTTTTCCCCAGAAATAACTAATTTGTCCTACTTCTGCCATATTTGGAAATATTTCTCTTGAATCTTTTGGTACTGTTAGTAATACATTTCTGGATTCTTTTTCCCTAAATTTATCGACTTAGAAGATGAATATTTATTAAAGCTAATAATTGTCTGAATGGACCTCTAAAAAGGAAAGCATTGCTCTTAGCAACACATATTTACATCTGAATGTGTGTACAATATCTCTGATTAATGAGAAAATTTTGAAATAGGTTTTCATTGTATTCTTTGCAGAAAGGTAGCTGTGTACGTATGGTACCTCCTGGCTTCACATTATGGGAAGGGACTAGACCAGCAGTACTGAATGGCTGCTGGTCTTATTTTGTAATCCTTTTCAATTTGCTCATGGGATATGTGAGTTGAACACTTGGAAGTTTCTTTTACAGGAAGAAAAAAACTGTTGTCATGAAAAATGTTAAGTTAAAAACATTTAACTAGATGTGAACATTGTCCATGGAAATAACAGCCTGGAATTCTGCCAGCATCCCTCTCCCAGGGTCTAACCCATCCTGTATCGATGGAAGAAACATACAGAAGCAAAAAAATCATTATTATTATTATTATTTTGAAGTCTATCAAAGCTTTAGTGGGCCATCTCATAGTAGTCTTCTAGAAGGAGAAGGAAAAATGTTACTCTCTGGAGCTGTTCAGTGTCGTGGCTGTTGACAGGAAATAGGGGAGATTAAAATACCCTTCCTATGCTGGAACCTGCACAGACATCTGTGTTTGTTCACATCCGTATCCCTTCAAATTGATTCTGTCTGTCTCTGAAAATACTATCACGTACCATATTTGTCTTGCAGAAATGAAATTTTCTCTAAGGTACAACATAATGAAAAATTGAATTAAATATCTTAGGACGGATTTGTCTTTCAAATATTTTGCCATCATTTTCCATTATAATAACCAGTAACATCAGGCGGAGACATTACCTTCATCATTTGTCTCTTTTTCCCCTCCTTTCTGCCTCTACTGTCACAGTATGATAAGCATATCCCCGCTCATTATTGGAGCTTTGAAATGAGCAAGTGAGTACGAGTTTCAAGTCGAGCTCTTCCAGAGAGAGGTAGATGAGCTTTATTCACTGCGCTGTTCCCTTTGGCTGAGATTTTGTTTTGATTAACTTGAAGTCCTAAAGGAAGAGGGCCAAGTTGGCTTCCACATTTCCTGGATGTCTGCTGGGAATATAGTCATTATAGCATAATAATTATAGTGCAAAGGAACATATTTTATACTTTCTGTAAGAACTGCATTGGAAGAATCGAGGCTGTACTCATCTTGTCCTGTTTATGCCCATGTTTCATTCATACTTTCTCAAAAAAAATCAGAAATCTGGCTTGATAAGTGCCGCTGATGACCTTAGATGCATCCAATTTGAAGAAAAAAAATGTCTGTATTATGAACAAAAGTAACCAAGGCATAACTTTTCTTGGGCAAGTGTGGTTCAAAGTTGGCATCAGAAAGTGGCCCAGGGCTTCAAGATTCTGCAGTGTTAAAATTCCCTTTGTAAATCCAGCCTGCTGGTTACTGCCCTCCTGCCTCTCAGGTACCCGTACGGAGCTCCGCTCCTGACATTTTCCTGGGGCTAGTTTGGAAACTTAAAGAAGCAGTGCTGAGCCAATAGTAAAGGTATATCACAGCTTTCACTGAAAGCTAATTGCTGTGCTTCTGCTCCCAGTGGGGTTTTGTCTGAATATTTGGGAATATAAGCTACCGTTTCACATTTCCTTGCAGCCTTACACCTGGGGCTGTGCTGTTGTCTACAGATGTTAGCCTTTGGACGTGTTAGTTTAAAAGCATTGAGAGAAAAACCTGAGGAGCTCAAGATTTGATGCTGATAATTCAGAAATCAGTAGGGTGGTAAGCATAACTGTGTTATTGCAGCTGCCAGTTATTGCTGTTGATAAAGTTTAGACACTGACTTGCCCTTGTCACTTCCTAGCTTTGCAAAACCTTCCTAATGGACTGGATTTGTAATCTGGACAATGTTAACAAATCTCATCTTATATTTAAGCAATACTTTTGCTTGGGCTAATTAGAGTTGGTGATGTTTAATTTTTTTGAAGTGCTTACTTCAAACAAATATTTTTCATTCCTGCATCCTGGTACATACGGGATACTGTAACTCCCTCCTCCCCTGCCTTTCCACCTTCCCGAATAACCCTGTCCTCCTCCTGAAGCTTTCGTTGGGGATTGCATCAGGCAAACTTAATGGATGTCACTTGTTTTGAGTATCTGGTAGTAGGTATCTGCAAACCTGTCTGTCTACGGATGTATACTCACATACAGTGATGTTGATGTATGGTTTCTATAAATATGTATGTATTTGTACATAGTGTGACACAGTGTGGACATGAAGATGTGTATATGCGTATATACACACACACATCCCTTTTTAAGAAAATAAATGTAGTCATGATTCATTTTACAAAGTGTCCTTCCAAAAAATGAGGTTCCGTTGAATGATTTATAATTTGCCAAAAATTATGGAAGCTCAGATACTAATTTGCTCAACAAAAAGTTGATGAGTGATTAATGATCAGCGTTTGTGGACCCCTCTATTTCTGGACCCTTTAAAATTATTGTAGTAGAAAGGAAATGAACAGTGTTTCTGGAAGCTTATGTGTGTAAAAAGCATTCTATGAAGTTTCACGAAGTAGAATATTATGCTTTTAAAATATGATTTGTGCCTTTTCTTAATTTCATCCCTTAATTTCAAGAAGCCTTTCTTCAGACTCAGCAGTTGGTAACATTTAATTTTGTGTCATTTTATGTCTTTAGAGATGTGTTGACATTTCTGCTTTTCAGAATAGCATTTTTACTTTCTGTCATCAGCCTGCATGTTATAAAATGCCGTATTAACCTTTCTAATACATTTAGGTGTTACACAGAAGATAATTTTTATGGAATAATATACTGTTCATTAAATAAGTAGTATATGTTGTGTGGAAGAATTGTCTAACACCAAAACTCAATCAAGGCAAACATGGGTGTATGCATTAATAGTTTCTGGGCACAGCATATAATTATTTAAATAAACTTGGAATTTCCTTCAGGAAAAATTTGGTCACATTTCCAAACATTGAACTGAACCAGCAGTGTGCGCTCTCCTTGACTTCTCACGGTTTTGTAAAGTCTCGGTGTTGGTTTGAAAGAGCCAGCCAACACCTGGTGGACGGTGGTGGGAAGAGAAGAAAAATGCTCACGTGCAAGACTTCTCACCGAACGCTTAATTGTTACAGCGTGAGTGAGGGGTGTTCTGCTTCGGCATCAGCAAGGTAATGGATTTAATTGAGGGCAAAATTTGTCTTAAAATGTCAGTAGTTGCGTGTTGAACTGATAACCACAGAATATTCATTTGTCGTATTACTTCATGTACTTTTATCGCTATTTAAAAGTTAGTACCAGAAATTGTCAAAATATAATCAACCTTTGCATAATCCAAACATATTACATGGTATAAATACAGATTTAGTATGAGGAATAGCTCCAACTTTATGGGAACGTGTGCCAAACGGATGAATGGTGTCGGGACTTGGTGTATCCACACGCAGTTTTAAACGTTGAAGCGTTTAACTGTTGAAATTTTGGGTCAGGTCCCCAGAGCAGTGCAGTTGCATCGGTATGGTGCTGCCTTTCAGCTGCAAGTGCTCTAAGCAGCGGCTCTGCGTTCAGGCACTGACTCACCAGGAGCAGGCTCCGCTGCTCGGGGTTTCAGAGCAGGCTTGGGTGGCTGCAGGTCGGGTGGAAATTGCTGATGGAAATGGAGAGGAGGCTTACTCTGACGTTATCTTTCACTCTTTATATGAGGTCTTTCAAAATTTCTGCGTTTTCAATTTGTTGCAGCCAGTTTAGAATGCTAACGATGCTATCTGATGGTGATCCAGTGACGTTTTCATGTGTGCTTCTAATCATAACCATACAGCGATTCATAAAATCCAACCACTACATGCGCATTTAGTTCACCAGGCAGCTCTTATTCTAATACATCTTGAGAATAAAAATCCAGCAATCAACCTGTAATTGCATGACAAAAATAAATTTAGAGACAAGGGGGAAAGAGAGCAGCAGAAGCACAGTGTGTGTTATGCTAAAAAAAAAAAAAAGTAAATTAGCAGGATTTATTCTACATTGAATGCATAGCTGAAAAGTATTTGGGAAATGATATGTAAAATAGATAAAATAAGGGACAAACATGATTTTTAAAATGCATCTTCCCAAATTTTGCCAAGTTAATGTTTCTGAACCCCATGGTTCTTTTTTCACATCATATTAAGATAAGGTGAATGTATTATCTAATTCTTACATTGGAACTACTAGTCTATGTTTTAATTTCTGCTTAAGTAAGCAGAACTACAACTTTCTGTCTGAATTCCAGTGGTTATGATCAGAAAGAAGCCTGGCAAAATGTGCAACATTGACATTTATTGAAATTAAATCCCATTCTTTATGTCACCTCGGGGTCAGAAGGATCCTGTTAAACAAATTGGTTTCTATCCAAGAAAGAAACAATCTAAATCATTGCATGCTAACTATTTCTATTTCTAATCAGTGAAAGTAGCAGATCCCCTTCTCCACCTTTGTCCTGTTTCTTGATGCTGTTACATAGCTCTGAGGCATTTGCCTGCTCCTGTTTTCTGTGGGATATAATTGTATCTTATCTGAAGTATCTGAAGACATATCTACAATGATCTACTGTGGTTTAGAAAAGATTTTGCCAGGATGTTACATATATTGAACAGCATGCTGGAGAAAATGTGTTACTGAGAGACTCTGAATATAAACGCTCTGCTATGACATGTAGAAATGGACTCTGGTTTTTGTAATAATAGGTCTGACTGCAGGCTAGACACTAAACTTTATTTCCAGGTCCCAGGTGGTTCTGAAAGCAAATGTCAGAGCCTTATTAAATGAGTTAACATTATTGTTAGTCAGAAAAAGTCAAGTGGGGGTTTTTTTTGTTTGTTAGGGGTTTTTTTAACTTTTTTTTCCCCCCATGTGATTTTGCTTCCCAGTCTGAACAGGTTGGCTTCCTTGTGGAAATTTTGCCGTCATTCAGTCTTAGTCTTCATCCTGGATACAAGGGGGAGATGCAGTAATAGGTGTCATGGTTTTGGTGTAATGCAGTTTAAGAGAACCTGGCTTGGAGGTTGCTCTGCAGGGTCCATTAAATAATCCAACTAATTTCTGTACATACTTCATGATAATACGTCTGATTCAAAACTTCAAATTTGGGGAGCATCTATTTTCTTCTGAAATTAGTTTATTTTTAGAAAATAAATAAAAGAAGTATTCACAACCTTCCATTTAGAGCGGAAAAAATCAAATTTGGTAGATGGTTTTCAACCACAAATAGTCACTATTTCTTATGTTTGTTGTCACAGTTTTCCTTTTATCATGACATAGGGCAACGAAATTTAATCCCGACCAAGGGATGTTAGTGCTGACAGCGGACAGCAAGGGTGAACAAGAGGGGTGTCAGTTTAGAGCAAATGCAGTATTACTGCTTCTACTCAAGAAGGGTAAGCAGCAGCAGATGAAGGAAGGAATTCCTTGGGCACTAAAATATGCTCAGAGCAATTGCAAGATAATTATAAATGCTCTCTGAACTTTAGTGATTTTGGAGTGCTTCACATTTACTATGGAAAATGCTTCCCCACATCAAATCTTGGCTAGCTTATCGAAGAGGCTTTGCTTAGCTGGATGCAAACCCCTGAATTGTGTGCGTCCTCTTCCTGCTGATGGGCATGATGCATGTGGTTGGCAGCAAGAAAATAAAAAAGGGTTTTTGTTTGATTTTTAAGAAACAAGGAATGATAATGAGAGACCTTTGAGGTTTTGTTAAGATGTTTTCTTTAAAAAATTCATATTTCAAGGAAAATACAAATATTAGTGGCTGTGAAGAGCAATACTGGTTGAGAACAGCAAGTGTATGAAGGCATTGTAATAAGAAATACAGTCTGGAAAAAGTAATTTCCCAGTGAAATACTATTGTTTCTTCTGTATATTCATGCGCTCACTGTATTAGTGAATTGTTACCCTCTCAGAGTTCCTGAGTGAGACAGAATCCGTGTAGGACACAGGACGCTTATAAGCAGAGAGGAAGGATGGGATATATTAATTCATATTCATGGGCATGAATATTCATGGCATTGAACTTTGTAAATTTGTAAGGTGGAAGTGTCCAGTTGAGGAAATAGACTTACCAAAGTACCGCCATGGAGTAGCTTTAATCACTGAATGATAGTTTTGAATGATTTCTACTGTGTACGGTGAACAGGTTGTGTTGGGTGCTTTTTTGATTCATCAGTAAATACTGAGAAATTCAAAATATATGATTTTGCCTAAAACACCAAGTCATGCTGAGGTTTCAGATAGTAATTAAAGCGACTTTAAAACAGTGAACCAGCAGTCAGGTTGCCACTCTTAAACAGCTGGGATACCTAGTGCTCTCCGTTGTTGCGAATCCTTGATTTTTAGCTGAAAAAGGGTTTTCGTAGCTGTTTTCATCTATCTTTCTGTTAATAAATACTTGGGGTTTTTTGTTTATATGTATAAACACATAGTGTTTAATAACAATGAAGTACTTTTGCCAGTTGTGGAGGATAAAGTTACAGTGAAAACTGGAAAATGCGAGCACATTTCAAAACGCTAAAAGCAGTGAAGCTGGAAATAATCATATTCATTCAATCTGAAGTCATTACAAACTATTGAAATGATGCCGATTGAAACGCCACTGTTATTTAACTTCAATTATAAATAAAAATATCCTCACTGAAAGAGGAAAAAAGTTTTTAATGAAGAATTATGATGAACATTGTTTTCACTTTATCCTGTAGTTGCTTAAAAGGATTGTGGAGAATTTTCTCCTCTTTATTTTTCTCTCTCCCTTTTAGAGTTGTTTCCTGGCTCCCTTAGCAGTTCAGCATTTTCTTGCTTTCTTTTGAGTGTTAGAGACTAACAGAAATGCAACTTATTGGAAGGCAAACCCAAGGTTCCTGATTATCAGATTGAGATGCAAATTTGACCCAACTTGCTGTAAAAACTTAGAGTTTATGATGCTCTTATGAGGAACACTTCATGTTTTCAGTCTATGAATGCTCTAAACCAGAAGGAAATCTTGTAAAAGAAGATGCAGGTATTTTACCAGTACTTTCTTCTGTGATTTTAGCCCATGACACAGAGGAGCTTAACAAGTTTCTGGAGTCACGTGTCTCCTGGCAGAGGTGTTGGTGGATAACGGGGCATGCCAAGCGGGACCACAGGAGCTGAGGAGGAATTAAAGTGTCCAGAGTTTAGACCTGAGGAAGGATGGAATATGTCTATCAGAAGTTAAACTTATTTTGCATTTATCTTTGACAAGCACTGCTTCTCTATGTTTAATTACATAAGTTAATGACTTAGACCTCCTGGTACTTATGGTGTAGAGATAATAGTTTATAACAATTCATTTCTTAACCCCTCCCTAGCATCAAACAATTAATCTTCAAAGGCAGCATGTTTATCAAATTTGGTGATAGAAACTTGGAATATGAACCCCAAAATTTGAGCCCTGTAAATTAATCTTTTTTTTTTCAGGGAGAAAGCATAAAGAATGCCCTGTCATTGGGACAAGGAAATCTAGGTAAGTGGCCAAAGAGGACCTCATGCCCTAAGGGCATAAGGACAAACATTAATACACTGCTTTAGGTCCCGGGGGAGAGCTGCCCTCCCTTCCTTCCAGGGCTGGCAAGGCTGTATTGCAGCAGTCTGTATCCGAGTGAAATCAACCCCTTTAAGTTTCTTGCCTGAATGATGAGTAGCAAACACAGGAAAATAAATCCTCTGCTGTACAGATATGTTGAAAAACAGGCTGTGTTGTGTAACATGCCAAACGGGCTTAAATAGATATCGAACCAGACTGAGTTGATGAGCAGAGGTGGTCTCTAGTGTCCATGTAAATCCACAACTTCCACTTCAACACCTTCTAGAGGAGCCTTTAACCATTTCAGAATAGGAAGAAGCCTTTGTAAATAATAGCCCAGGGCAAATCAACAACTACATTGGCTGTTTATCCTACAAGACTGTTAGTATTATAATCTTTGTTTTAGTGTAAATATCGCTTTGTACTTGCACTGATCGTTGCAGTATCTGTCAGGGGAGAGGTGTCTTTTGGAGACATCTGCCTGCCTGACAGCCCACATACGGCAAACTTTATATCGGCTTTGTGTTTGGTTTTGTTTGTTTTTTCTAACTTATGTGCATAGAGCCATTTACCCACCTAGGATGTGGCAGCTGCATCTACCGAATGCTTTTACCTGGTATGAGCGTCCTCTGTATCACGTGGAAATCAAATGAGAAATTTGTCATTTTTTAAAATTTTCAGTTCACTGAGAAAATCTGTAAGTGCCCTGAATTCTCCATTCAGGATCAGTTAAATAAAATGATGCTAAGATATGTCCCTTCATTTTTCATGTTCAGAAACAGAATTTTATATGCCTGAGTCTTTTGATGTAGGAAATATAAGATAGTCATGAAAATATGTTGAAAGACTGAAAACTTTCATTTATGTGTTTTGTCAGGAACAGAAACCTTTGGTAAATAGTGTTAGTTTGAACCTTCCCTTGTATATATCTCGGCATGAGGCTAGAAATTGGTGTTGTGTCCTACTTTCTCTTCAAGTAGCTTAGTATTATATCATAAATGTTATTTTGTAGTTCACTGTGTGTCAAGGAAGTTCAGCATGTCATTTTGCTCTGCAAGGTCTGGCATTGCTATTCTGAGGGACTTCACTGGAGAGATGATCCCTGTCCTTCCAGTGTGCCATTTTGTCTGCTTGACTACTTGTTCTGAATGGTTTATTTTCTTTTAATTGCTTCTTGATCTCTTGCCCTAAACATAATTTACATCCCCCTGAAATAACTTGGAATCTTACGCTGTATTTTGTTTGGAGTTGAAATGGGCTTATTTTTTTAAGTAACATATTTGACTAAAAAGGCTGGCTTTGGTGTTTGGAAAAATGTTGGGAAATATGTTTTGTTCCCAAAGGCGTTGGGAAATATGTTTTTTGTTGTATTATCTGGGTAGATCTTCAGGATGATCTTCTGTTGCTTACCTCACAGCAACAACAACAGCAACAACAACAAAAGAATGTATCCTCAACATTTTCTGGTCCCTCGAGGTTCCTATCCATACCCTCCCTGCAGCACTGCAGTGGAAGGTCTGCAGTTCTCCTCTGAGCTCAGCTATCAAGTAGAGTCATACATCTTAAACTACAAAAATAGAAGTTGAAATAAACAATTAGATTGTCTTGGGCAAGAGCGTAATCAGTGGTGAGAAACTAGGACTATAACTTTTTTAACGTAGCTATAGTGATTTATCTTGGAAGGGAGCTAAATTTAAGAGAACATGCCGAAACGCAGTATTGCTGTTTCAGCAGCAGTCGTGGCCTGATCCTCACTCTGCTGTTTCCAACTTCTCTGCAAGTTGGTATATCTGATCACCACGTCCATCTTTTCCCTTGCAAGCATTACCGTGAACCTTTTTGTGACCGTCTCTCGTGAGAATGCTTTAGATGTACTAGAAGTATTGTAATAAATTTAATGATGCTTTAAAAGTCTTTATAAAAGGATTTTTTCAGACCGTATATTATTCTGTTAGTGATGATTCCTGCAAATTAATACATGTCCTGTAAAAGCTTGTTCTTAACATGCCTAGATTGTTCAATATCAAAACTAGATTTAAGGGAAGAAGGCATTGAGGGAGATAGGGCAACCCGTCAGCAGCCTCTGGCTGAATATATCTGGTGGGAAATTCTAATTTACCATCAAAGTGACAGCGACTCACTTGGTATGAAGTGCCAAGGAGACAGATGGCAGTGTTGGAATATTCTCTGTTGTGCCTACCATCAGGTCTAGTGAAGAGAGCTCAGGAGCAACAACATGTTGTAGCAGAGTAAATAATACTTGCTACCACTTTTTACGGGGAGTGAGTTGGTTTGTTTGAAGCTGCTGGAGTAAAGCTGAGCGGGATTCTTTAATGGGGAGGGAATAGAAATGTTAGTTAGACAGACAGGTTTATATTAAAGTCTTACTACCTAGAAGCAGATAAATTAAATTTTCATTCCAGTGGAAAATTTGAACTTTAACGTTCAAGTTCAGTGGAAGCAAGGAGGGAAGCGCGCAAGCTCCTGGCTGCTGGTGAGGGTAATTGCATCGGGATTGAGCACCTGCCTCTCTGTCTTTGCTTTTTGTCCCAGTTTCACATCTGGGTGATATTGCTGCTGCTTGTGCCAGACTGATGTTGATTTGAGGAGTTCTCATGATGAGTTGTAGCGTATGGGATTCTCTGTTATAATTTATATATGAGCAAATTAAGTTCCGTTTGTATTGTTAGATTGGACTTTGGAGGCAGTATGCCATGGCTTGTCATAAGAGGCTCTGCAAGGTAATACGGACACATCTGTAAAGTGCTAATAGCTATCCCACCTTTACCTCGGTGAAGGTGAGGATATTGCAAGGAAATACTTGCTTAAGTTGTTCCTGTGGAACAGGGACTCGAGAATCGGGACTTGAGTGCTGTGCTGAACCTGCTGACTTGGTCCATGAATCCGGGCATGTCTCTTTGAACCTCTCTTTCTTAGTATGTGGAAAAGGGATGTAATGATACCAGGAATAACGGTATTAACTGTAATAATTTTGTTTAACGCACTCTAATACTCTAATGTATTTGTAGGTGTCGTCAAGTTCCTAATAGCTGTTAAGTATTTGGAGAAGATGGACACTCTTATACTTACTCTAGATCTTTTTCTAGCTGCTCTGTAGCAGCTTTATGCTCTGAATCCTGAAGGTCGATCTCTAACACAGAAGGAAGCAGAAAAGTAAGAATTCACTTGTAGTTTTCTGGAAGCATTGGTTATTTCTTTCTTGTCCGTGAAAGATCTGTTAAGAAAAGAGTTTTAATCTTCATAGGAATAGCTTCTTTGTGGAAAGTTAAGCAAAACAAGAATACAAGGTACTTACACACCGTCTCCCACAGCATTCTCCTAGAGAAGCTGGCGGCTCACGGTCTAGACATGTACACTCTTTGCTGGGTAAGAAACTGGCTGGACGGCCGAGCCCAGAGAGCTGTGGTCAATGGAGCTAAATCCAGTTGGCGACTGGTCACAAGTGGTGTTCCCCAGGGCTCAGTTTTGGGGCCAGTGTTGTTCAATATCTTTATCAACGATCTGGATGAGGGGATCGAGTGCTCCCTCAGTAAGTTTGCAGACGACACCAAGCTGGGTGGGAGTGTTGATCTGCTGGAGGGCGGGAAGGCTCTGCAGAGGGACCTGGACAGGCTGGATCGTTGGGCCGAGGCNATGGTTTAGTGGGCATGGGGGTGTTCAGTTGATGGTTGGACTTGATGACCTTAGAGGTCTTTTCCATCCTTAGTGATTCTATGATTCTACAATGATAGAATGAGTTTTAAATGATGGAAATTTTAAATATAGTAATCATATATATTAATGTTGGTGCTTCTGGTGATAAACTGATGTGGTCTTTGCATTTCCTTGGCTGGATTCCAGTCAGAGCTGTAATTCCAGCTGGACTTTTGAAACCTGAAGGAAATGGCCATTTTATACACATAGATTGTCTTTTACTTTCCTGTGTTAATTTCTTCCTGGACAAAAACATGGGGAGCTACCATTATTTAGTTTCAAATTAAGTGTTATTATATGGCAAGTATTATTTAGTTCTTAACAAAAAAAACATTCATTTGTATGACAGTTTTTCCCTTCTTCTCACAGAAGTCTTTTTGTCTATAGTCTTGGTCTGTTTCACATGTTACAATAAAAACTTAATTTTGTCTTATGTTTGCAAGGGAACAGAATACAGTCCATGAATGCTATGTTTGACCCTTAGGAGGGACCTTTTTTCGCTCATTTGCTTTGGTTATGTTACCATCTTCAGCAGACGTTAGGGGTTTTATATATAAGGACTGGGGAGAATCTGACCTGTAACATACTGTGAAAATGAATTATAATCCTTCTTTTATGGCTTCTTTTAGAGCTACTTAAGATCCACAGGTTTCCTTGTAGGTAATGGTAGGTGAAAACCTCACCTTCTTTGTAAATGTGTTCACTGAAAATTAAATAGTTTATGCTCTTCCAGCCAAAACAGATGCGATCTCTGAACATTTCTGTATTATATCACAACCCAAATAGAAAGAAATGCACTGGAAAGATAAAAATTGAAGATATGTCATGGTTTAGGTTGCATGAAATTCAAGATTGGAAGCAAAAAAATGCAAATAAGAGCAACTGACAGACTTAAATGTTGCTTAAATAGCAAGGGTTTATGTTTTTTCCTTTTTTAAAAAAAAAAGAGTAGATATATTAGTAATTCCTATTCCGAGGACATGTATTATTTGTTAATGATACAAGGTAGCAATAGTGCAGCTAAATGCGTTCCCAATTCAGTTTAGTATGTTTTCTATAACCAGGCAAGTCAGACAGAGATGTTCTGCATTATAACAAGCACATCATTAAAATGGCAGATGACCATAAAATTAAATCTTGCTGTCCCATGGGATCCTTCTGAATGTTAAGTGAAAGCATCTGCAACTGATTATGTTGTCCTTATTAAGCTCAAACAGTCCAGAACCTGAAGTTTTTAAATGCAAGTTCATCTCATGTCGTGTATTTGTAATGAAGTAATTGAGTAAAAAGATGCAATATATTATTAATAACATGGACTTATCTCACTTATTGATTGTGATTAGAGTCTGGGCTGAGATTTTCCTATACATGTATTGTTTTGATCTAGAAGTCTGGCTGGCAGTCTCATGTCAGGGGTACTGCTAGAGTAACTTTAAGACTTCTTATTGAGTTCAGTTCATGTGGAAGTATGGTATCGCTTACTTTTTATTTATAAGCCTGGCTAAGAGCAGCAGGTACAGAGGTAAGTGAGAATGTATCCAGTCATTCCAGTTGTGATAGAAATATTGGAAACGTTAGGAAGTAAAGAGGCAGAAACTGGTCTGACATTAAACCCTTATGAATCTTCATATAAACTTGCAAATCCCATATTTGCAATGTGCTTCTAAATTGTGTGAACTTAGCCACTCCCAAGATTGTATATTGCCTATATTGCATAAGCCACTGTGTGTATAAATACAAATTTAAAATTAAGTCTTGCTTTCAGGCTAACATGCTTTGCAAAAACTAGTTTACGAATATGAAGTTTTCTTGAAAGTCCCTTTTCAGAAATGAGAGTAGCCGTATTGCTACAACATCATCTCTCACAATATCAGTGGCATACAGCAGGTTTCCCTATTTTTCTGATGTGAGACACTGGGGCAGGCTTCGGTTTAGATCCATCAATGGTGACTTACGTATTTCTGTGTCCCTTGGTTTTGACTAGTGCTTACTGATTGTAATTTGAACCTAGAAGTGCCTGAAAGGAGTACTAAACCCCAAATTTATGTAAAAGTTGTGGGGATTGTATCACCATCTTTGTATATATGGAAACTAGAGCTTTCACCAGTTCTAAAGTTGTGTAAATGTAATACACCTCCATTTAGAAAACAGCTTAATTTTTTTGTAATGGCCAAATTTCATACATTGCATATAACAACGTATACTTAACAAGTACACGGTTAGACATGGTAGACAACAACTACCTAAGTTAATAGTAATGTCTTTGATCCTTTAATTTCTCTTTAGTATTCTAAATTATATTCATTTAATGTAAAAACAAACCTGAAGACAGGGTTCAGAAAACCCTTTTCCACCTGAGAAGCCGTATTTTGTATAAAAAATGTGATATTTATTATACACTGCTATTAAATTTTTATAATATCTTGTCCTCTGTGTACTACTCTGTGTGTATAACATAAATATATGTGTTTAGGAAAAGGAAGGCAAAAGTGAGGGACTTAGTGAAAACTGGAAGAAGTGTTGGTGCAGGAATGTGTTCACTGCTGTAGTATTAACAGGGCATTAAACTATTTCAGTTGACTGGGTAGACCTATGTAGTTAAAATAGTCTAGGTTAATCTTACTTTTTTCCGTGAGTGAAATTAGAAACAAGTTTTCTTCAGAAGTTGCTACGGATAAAGAAGAAAAAAAGGACAAAAAACCTAACAAAACCCCTAAAGTGACAGTATAAAATAGGTGATGCATTCTGACCCATTGACCATCTGCTGCTTTATTTACTGTGACATATTTATTATGAAAGAAAAAAAAATCTAAAACATACCAGCAAATAATCCTGACATTAGTGTTTTCTTGCAAACTCAGATAATCTGTACATCCGAAGGCTACAATTTTCCTATTTTGCAGCCTCCTTAAAGAGATTGTACCTGCAAAAACAGCAGCTATATGCAATCAATTGATTGCTAAAAGTTATTATCCCCCTAGGATGCTTTCCTTTTTATATGCCATAGAACATTAAATTTAAAAATTAGGCCTGCTGTGAAACTAACAACAGTCTTCAACTGAAAAATGTCAATCCACTTCAGACAATTTCAAGAAGATGCCTTAGTTTGCCCTTCACTTAAAAAAAAAAAAAGTCGTCTGAAGGTAGCACATCCTCACTTGAGGACAAATCCTGCCTTACTGTGGATGATGAAGACCTTAGGTGTGGCCTTGTCCCTGTGCTGTCTTGCTGCTGTGTCTGAGAGAAGGTTGGAAGGTGGCAGTTGGATGTTCCCAGCTCCTCTTGGGAAGATGATAGGAACCGAAGGACTTTGTGAAGAGCAGTCCCCGCTGAGCGTCTTCCTTCTTCACCCGGATTGATAATTTACATTGCAGACTTTGGCAAGACTGAGCTGTTGGGCTTTTTCAGACCTTCTGCCACCCAGCACAGGAACAAAAAGCATATACTGTTGGAAAACTGTTACTAACTCTTTAGGGTTAGGGAATGTACGGAAATGTTAGCACCTGTGAGGCCAATGCTTTGAAAACTCAGTTTCTCAAAAAGGGTATCGCTGTCAAAGAGGATGAAAAAAAGCCAAGGCCAGGAGTGTCTCTAGGCTGAAGGATTTGTACTGGAGAGTTATAAAGGAAAAAGTTCTGCTATAGAGAATTTAGTTAACGATGGATATCTGTATGGGTCAATGGAAAATCAAAAGATGTTGCATCAAGTTTTGTTTTACCTTCTCCAAAGTCAGCAGAGGTGCGATAGATAATGATAGAAAGCTAATGCGAAAAGCTTTTAAACTTTGGATTGTACAAAATCTCATTTGAGATGGTATTTTCTTCTCTTTGCAAAGTTATGCCAGTTCTGGTTTTGTCCCCTTTTGTATTTTGCTTAGTTTCAGTTGGAGTTGCCATTTTGGTGTCTAGGTAAGAGTTTCCAAATTGCCGGGATTGGCTATCAAAGTACCGGCCTATCACTAGTCCCATTGAAAAAGGAATTGGAGCGCTACTCACCACATTATTTAGGAAAAGAGGAGCAACACAGCATGTGTTGAGTCAAATCCAACTCTGTCTTCTGCAGAAGCCATGGAGCTGCGTTTTCTAAGACCGTAATAGGTTATTTATGCTTATTAACTTCGGTATTTTGTGCCATTCTGAATAAATCCAGAATAATTTGAGTTCAGAAGTGGAGCTGAGATTGTTATTATTATCTATAAACCTTTGAATTAGATTTTCCTTTACATTTAGATGTGTAACTTAGTTCTGTTTGCTTCTCAGTAATAAATAAAGTTAGCCAAAATTGACTCACAAACATGTCTGAAAGAAAAAATGTAGTGTTATGAATGTATGGCTGTGCAGACAGTGGGTTAGATTCATCTCAGTTAACTCCAGCCATCTACAAACTGAAGACGATTTTGACTCTATTTCCTGTGCTTTCAGTGGACACTGCAGCCCTCCCATTTTAGCCATCTGCATTAAAAAGGGATAAATTCAGACCACTGGCACTGTCTAATTTCTCCATTAACTGCAGAGGAAGGCTTAGAAATGGGAATGGGAAGAAACTTGTTTGGTTTTGGATGAAAACCGTCATGCAGAAACTTACTTTTTAAGTAAGACTGCATTAACTTGGAGAATTGTGAAAGTTTTCAGCAACTGTGAAAGTCAAATGTGATTGCAACCAAAACTTTGCCAAATATAAAAATGGCATAAAAAGTAATGTGCATGATGTGAAGAAACAACTCAATATTTGCAGGCTGTCAAGCTTGTAATGGTAAGGGGCAAGGTAGATTTATTGGAAATGGGTTTCTTACGAGGTTTGTCATCTTTCCTAGTGACTGTCAATTCTCATTTCCACACTGAACTGCATTCAGTCAGACATAGCAGAGCAGATACAGCAAGTACCTGGAAGTGTATTAACTAAATCCTGTTAGAGTTTTTGCATGTGAGCAATGAAGGAGGAGAGGTTTAAATAGCAACACTCTGTAAAGGTAATGTACTGATGTGGAAGAAACAGTGTGATTAAAAATCATTTTGTAAAATAAATAATTAGAAGAACGAAGTATACTTAAAAATCAGAAGAATAATTTTCTTTCTGTAGTGTAAGCAGGTAAAACTTTGCCTACTGTTTGTATTTAAAAGTTAATTACTTTTTGGCTTTGGCTTTTTTTTTTTTTTTTTTAAAAAGGCAACCCTAATGTTAGTTCGATTTTATTCAAAGCAAAGCATATGATTGTCACAAATGGGTGGTTTTAAGGCCGCGTAAAAAATCACTGGCAAAGGTATTGGCAAAGGGTGATTTTAATAGAAATTTATAGAAACGTGACTTAACAGAATTTGATGGCAAGGTTCACTCTATTACTTATAACATGGATTAAGTTACACAGAGGAAAATCGTATTAGTATTGTGTTGGAATGATTTGTACAGAGATTAAGGATAAAAGGGTGAAAGGGGGAACCCTCCCGTTGAGTCACGAGGTTCAGAAAAGAGCCGACTAGACCCAATCTTAGTCTCAGACTTGGGCAACGGTTTGTGTCTAATACAAAAGGGATAGGAAGGCCCTCCCGTTGGGTCACGAGGTTCAGAGTAGACCCCCTTGCTTTCTAAACTCCTTCTCAGGGAGGAGCTTAGGTGCAGCTGGATCTACCCTTAGTCTCAGACCTGGGCAACAGTTTATGACTAAAGGATTAAGGGTGTTTAGCAGCAACTTAGAGTCCAACAATACTTAAGCATTAATCAGTTTGACAGTATACAAAAAATTAGTCAAGTTACTACAAATACGAAAACAACTTAGCTACAGATTATACTTGTTAGTAACTGTACAGATAAGCACACAGAAAGATCTACATCAATCAAATGCATATGAATATGGTACCAAAGCTAAATGAAAGGCCTAGGATTAGCTAATTTATAAAGGTATACCTGTTAAAAATTCCCCTCGAGTCCCGTGAAGTACTCGCGTTAAATGCTTTGGCATTTTGCAATGAGCGAAGAGTTGAGCCCCGAGGAATGTCTCAGCCCAAAATCTCAGGGATCCTCCGAGTATTGCAAATTCGAGTTTGCGGACTCTGAGAAGCGTCCCACTCANGGGGGGGGGGGGGAATGCACCACCACAATGATACATGGTGCATGATATAGTGCAATTCCGTGAATGCTCAAGTGCACATTAACCTATTTTCATCCTGGTTTCTGGCTTTGAACAATCAGTCTCAGCTTGGCATCAAGCTGAAATTGAGATTGTATCGATTTATTAATAATAATAATAGTTGGTTCCAAAAATCTGAATAAATGAGAAATTGTTGGGTTTTTTCTGACTGGTGTTGCGATTTGTCAGCTGTGGCTGTGGAAGTTTGTGAAGGCTCATGTCTGTTTGGGCTGAAGGGAGGAGAATTTTGTGTGTCTTAGGAGGCCAGTTACTGTCATATATTTCTTTCTAAGTCCCAGGTGATGTGCCCTGTTCTGATACCAGAAAAGAGGGAGAGCTCTTCGGGATTCTTAAAGCTCATTGTTTTGAGCCAGAGTTTTTTCTGATGATGTGTCAAAGACCTTTGTGATGTCCTGTTACTCACTGTTTATGGGTAATAATAACAGTACTTTGTATGTACGTAACTGTTTTGATTTAAACTTTCTGAAGTGCTTTATAAAATGGATAAAACACCAAAAAACCTGGAAGAGTATTCTGGGTTGTGCCACAGCACGATACTCTGTCTCTAGCAGTGGCCAGGGACAATTTTTGAAGTCCAACCTCTAATCCTTTGCAATTCAGTTGCTTCCCAAAGCCAGGCACGGTTCATACTAATTTTTAAACCTGAGCAGACTTCTCTTACAGTAATTTTTCTAATCTGCCCACCGTAATTTTTAGCATCCACAACATCCTGTGGCAGGAGGTTCGTGGTTTAACTACACCTTGTGTGGTGAACTATCTCCCTTTTTTTTGGTCTTAAGCTGGTCTAATGCTAATGTTATTAACTGATGACTGGTTACTATGTTAGAATAATTCATCCTCTCCACATCATTCATGTTTTTAAAACAATTACTCTTTGATTTTAGTTGGAATGACTACAGATAGACAGGATTTATGTATCTTAAGGCCTTGTTCCATATTCTGTAATATACATAGTCATACATTTTTATCCAGGAAAACTGTTAAGGTTGAATTNGGGGGGGGGGGGGAATGCACCACCACAATGATACATGGTGCATGATATAGTGCAATTCCGTGAATGCTCAAGTGCACATTAACCTATTTTCATCCTGGTTTCTGGCTTTGAACAATCAGTCTCAGCTTGGCATCAAGCTGAAATTGAGATTGTATCGATTTATTAATAATAATAATAGTTGGTTCCAAAAATCTGAATAAATGAGAAATTGTTGGGTTTTTTCTGACTGGTGTTGCGATTTGTCAGCTGTGGCTGTGGAAGTTTGTGAAGGCTCATGTCTGTTTGGGCTGAAGGGAGGAGAATTTTGTGTGTCTTAGGAGGCCAGTTACTGTCATATATTTCTTTCTAAGTCCCAGGTGATGTGCCCTGTTCTGATACCAGAAAAGAGGGAGAGCTCTTCGGGATTCTTAAAGCTCATTGTTTTGAGCCAGAGTTTTTTCTGATGATGTGTCAAAGACCTTTGTGATGTCCTGTTACTCACTGTTTATGGGTAATAATAACAGTACTTTGTATGTACGTAACTGTTTTGATTTAAACTTTCTGAAGTGCTTTATAAAATGGATAAAACACCAAAAAACCTGGAAGAGTATTCTGGGTTGTGCCACAGCACGATACTCTGTCTCTAGCAGTGGCCAGGGACAATTTTTGAAGTCCAACCTCTAATCCTTTGCAATTCAGTTGCTTCCCAAAGCCAGGCACGGTTCATACTAATTTTTAAACCTGAGCAGACTTCTCTTACAGTAATTTTTCTAATCTGCCCACCGTAATTTTTAGCATCCACAACATCCTGTGGCAGGAGGTTCGTGGTTTAACTACACCTTGTGTGGTGAACTATCTCCCTTTTTTTTGGTCTTAAGCTGGTCTAATGCTAATGTTATTAACTGATGACTGGTTACTATGTTAGAATAATTCATCCTCTCCACATCATTCATGTTTTTAAAACAATTACTCTTTGATTTTAGTTGGAATGACTACAGATAGACAGGATTTATGTATCTTAAGGCCTTGTTCCATATTCTGTAATATACATAGTCATATACATTTTTATCCAGGAAAACTGTTAAGGTTGAATTTTCTTTATGTCGACTAAATATTTCTGATTCTACGCCTGCTGAATAAGGTATTGTTTACATGGGCAAAAGTGGCAGTTTTAAAGTGGAAGGAAACAAAGCATGCATGTGGCTTTTATGTTTGTACAGACCTTCTAAATAGCAGGGAATAAAGACCTGTAAGTATTTTACATTTGAAAAGGCAAAAGTAAGAACATTCACAATAAATAATAGTTTTTAGGTAACATACCTTTTATGTGAAAATAGCAGAATTTAAGGTATGTTCAAAATGTATTGAGTCCAGAACAGAAAGAAACATTTGAAATACATCTGTATAGCCCAGAGGCCAAATAGGCTGTTTCTGCAGTTAAATAATGATTGGATTTTGTAGCCTGTTTATTTACAGGGGACAAACAAGTGCATTTATGCAATGTCTGTAATGAAAATCTTGCCTGTATGTGAATTAGTGTTTTTTTCCTCTTGGTGTCTGTAGGATCTGCCATCCAGAATTAGGGTGATTTTTTTTTTTAAACATCAGTTTGTCAAATAAACTGTAAAGTAAGCCTAGTATTCTGCAAAGAAAATGACTATTGAAAAGCAAAGTGCACCCTTAGCTAGCATCCAAAAAAGCAATATCAGAAGAAAAAGAATTTTTGCAACACCTTGAAGGCTAACTCTCTCTTTATGTTAATAATAAACTCCCGAATTTCCCAGGAGTACTATTTTTATAATACAGTTTTCCTGCCTTAGGTTTTATCTAAATAAATTATGCTGACTGTATTCTAAATTGTTGGGTAACATCATGACTGAGTATGGAATAATTCACAGTGTGTCATAGCTTTTCTCTGAAGTGTGCGAATTGGTTTATCTTTGGTTATCTGTGGTCTGATGAGATAGCATTGTTTTTTCCGAGCACGTGCCCCTTGTTATCTTCAAGCATCATGGACTTTTGTGGTATCAAAGTGCTTACCCAGCACTTTTGAATACCTGGAGAGAGCTTGAAGCGGCCACATTGGTAACAAGAGAGAAGAGTAGTGCCCATATGCTAATGTCCAAATCATTTTTTTTCTATCAGACATCAGAACTCATTTATTAGTAGCAAAATAGAAAAATTCTCATGTAGGCATTATTCTTTTTGTTTCCAGGAAAATATGGAAAATACAGCAGAAAGCCACCTGTGACACTGTGGCACAAAGACTTTCTCAAGTCATCAAGAGTACATTGTAATTCACTTAATGCAGGCTGCGTTTGGGGCTGGTTTTGTAATCTTTCTCCTGGTTTGGTTATCAGTGGGATTGGTCCTTTAATACAGTTGTACCTGTGGCTGAAGTTTCCCTCACTGCCTTAATGTACGGTGTGCGTTAGCTGTTTTCTACAGATCTCCTAAGCGTTTCGTATGAAAAGCAAGAATGGTAGTTGTTGCTTTCGTAGTATTGTGATAACTTCTTCTACAATACCATGATTTAGCATGGCTGAACAAATACTAAAATCCTGTGTGGCTCTATCACGCTTCTTGATGGAGCGGAAGCAAATCATGAAAAAGATCAAAGTAAATCTTGTAACAAGGAAAACAAGTAAAGAACGGTGTAAAGGGTGTTCACTTTTTTAAAATGTCATGAGATGGAATCTATCTGGCAATATCAGAAATAATAAAGGTGTAATGTTCCATGAAAAGATGCAGTGTTTCAATTAATGGAATTGGTGAGAAGTACAATAGGAATAGCTAATGTGATAAACAGTATTCAGTAGTGCTTCTTAATAAGCAATGATTTTGCTTAACAGATGATCATGTAATAGCATCTGAAATCTGTGGAGAAACGGTCTACATGTGTTCATCTCTGCATACATCACAAACTTTATTTTGTAAAGGTATTAAAGAAAAATTAAGCTTTTTCTTTTCCAATCAATATGTATTTTTCTCATCTTTGAAGCAGTCTTTGAAACAGATGCGACGGATACCCTTAAGGTGTTTCTCTGTTGATGGGGAAGGTAGTATAGGGAAGCATTTAAGGTATTCATTAGGAGCACTGTATTCTAGGAGCTGTTGTGGATTTATCCATCTTAATTTATTTTGTACAACTGATGCATTTTCTGGCACTGTAACTGTTTTTGTGGCATTGGTACCCTGCTTACAAATACCAATCATTCACTTGATGGCACGGTCAAAACAGAAGACTTAGGACTGGACTGAAAATGTCAGCATCCCTTTGAATGCAAATTATTATTTTCAAAGGCTTCGTACAATTAAAATCTATGAGGTACAAATTGATTTACGCTAACGTTGTCACGACATTAAACACATCAGACCCCAACAGGTTTGGAATATTTTGGCAACATGCCACGGGGTGTATCAAGCTCTTAGCTTGATCAGCGTGATCAAGTGTTTAGCATGGCTCAGGGGTGCAGTTTTGAAGTCGGTCTCTAGGTCATCTCCACTTGCCATGAGTTCATTCACGTCACAAAGCAGTTTTCAAGTGACCTGCCTTTGGGTGCATCCTAGTCTGCTCCAATGGACCGTGCAGCCTTTAGTGGTGAAGACTCTGTTTAACCCAAAGGAAGGACTCCTCAAATCTGCTCCTGTTGCACCACATGATTTACTAATGCGGGCGCAGACAAAGTTTAATTAATGCTTCTTCTGAATTTATTTAATCTTTTTGCTTGCCCAAACTGTTACCTTGTCCCCCTTCACCACCTTCCACTCTCAGTCATGTGCTTAGGCATTCACTAGCTTTTCACTTTTTTCATAAAAGCGAAATTACAATCAACTATCCCATCATCTTCAAAAAGATTAAAAAAGGATTATAAATCTCTTTTCCATCAAACTTCAGTTTCCCCTTCTATTTCGTATCCATGAACTGCTTCACATAGAACTAACTGATCTTTAGGGTTTTTCACCTGGACCGCTTCTCTTGCACCTCTTAGAAGACATCAGCTGGTCCTTCTCTACACTGCGTTATTGACATTTTTAATGATCTGCTTTTAGTGACTTGTTTACTGGTTTGTCCTCATCTATCTTGCTTGGTTAGTCACGTTCAAAACTGTTAACTGATTCTTTCCTAAACTTCTGTGTTCCCTGGGCTTTTAGGATACCAAGATTGTTCTCTTTATCCTTCTGTGTTGGCGATTTATTCACTTAAGCAAATGCACAATAGAACCAGAAAAAAGGGCAAATGAAAGGAGCTCCCAACTGACCTTTTATCTTATGGGTAAAGAGAGATGCCTGACATGAACTGTAATCTGGGACAATATTTTAAGATACAGGATTTGAGGTGTGTTGTAGGGCTGGTCTCCAGTGGAAGGAGGTTTATTCTATGTTGTTATAAGAGGAGCTGGTCTTTTAGAAGGGAGAATGTGGCCAAGAGCGCAGTGAAAAGAGCAGATGCAGAGGGAGAAAGACCATTAATTTAGCACAAAATCAAGATACTGGAATCAATACATCAAAGGAGATGAAAAGAAGGAATGCTTTGCCTTTGTGCAAATGTTAAGAGCCTGCGATAAATAAAAAGTAATAAAATCCCTCATTTATAATAAATTTGAACAGGTTGCTAATAATGTAGCCTAATGGGAAAATTCAAATGATTGAAAGGCTGAAAACATATTTAAATAGCACTGAGAGGGAAGAAGAGGAGAAGCAGTGGCTCAAATATGTGGAATTTTTCTGTGTTCATAATAATTTGTGAAGTAATTCTCTTGAATAGCTCACAGCTCTACTTTCTAATATATAATTTGCAAAATGGGGATCTAATTCACTGTGTGCAGTAGGCCACCAGCAGAGAGCAACATGGCCAGCTCCTTAAAAGCTTCCCATAATGTGTAGGAAGAAAAATCACTATTGTGGGAGATTTCAATTTGTGTGATGTTATGGAGTCACACTGCCTTCTAAAGTACTGTTTGAATTTCTTTAAAAATATATGTATATAATGTACATAAATGTAGATGATTAATTTCCTTCTACAAAATCTGATTTTGAGAGAATTCTATATTAGATCTCATCTTCACAGATGAAGACAAAATTAGTGAATGGTTAAGTACCAAAGGGAGTAATTAACCAAAGTACAAAAGGACGTGAGTTAGCTAAATTCTGAGCTGCAAGAATTACTTTAGAAAATGTGTGTGTGCATGTGCATATATATGTATGTGTGCTCGGTGCACTGGAGAGGCCAGCTTTTGAGAATAATTGTGACACTTCTGGTTAAAAAGAGAACTCATTGAGGGCAAGGGAGAGTGGCTTAAAGAAATCAACCAAAAAAAGCGAAGGGGAAGTTGGTGTTGATGATTATGAATCAGAATCTAGAAATTGTAGGAAGCTA
Organism: Pelecanoides urinatrix; assembly: GCA_013400755.1. Taxonomy (NCBI): domain Eukaryota; kingdom Metazoa; phylum Chordata; class Aves; order Procellariiformes; family Procellariidae; genus Pelecanoides; species Pelecanoides urinatrix. Next base: position 104,337 of record VZTQ01010702.1, on the reverse strand, counting down.
CTGAGGAATGTATGTGTGCGTGTATATATGCACATACATATATATGTATATATAATCCACATATATATGTATTATATATCACATATATTGTATATGTATATGAATATACCCCAAAATAAATTGATGGTAAGGTAGAATCAACATTGTAAAATATTCTTTTTTTCAATTGTACTAGAATATTATATAGAGAAATAATATGTATGAATAAGTAAACATAACCTTAAGGTATGATTGCTTCATTAGTAATGAAAATGGAAGGATTTTGACTAACGCCATAGAAATGAAAAACAGAAGAGTCTGAAATGGTAATGCAGAAATGTCAGAAATTCTGGGCAAGTATTTATGTTCTGTATTTGGAAAAGAAAGCAGAAGAGCATGACAGAATTCATTACAACAGTAACTAAGCATGCTTAATAATGGATAGTAATGCTGGGCATTTTGCAATCAACAGATTTGAACTGCAAGTCTCTGAGAGTTTTAAAAAATCTGCTTGAGTCATTCTCTTGAGTCATTACTGTTGATTTTTAGTAAGTTGTAGAATATTGGGGAAGTTCCAGACGACAGGAAGAAATCTAATGTTGTGCCAATAAAAGGCTAAATGGGACGACTCAGATAATTATAAGTCTGTCAGCCTGACATTGATCTCAGGCAAAATAATGGAATGGTTTCTAAAGGACTCAATTAATAAAGAATTAAACAAGAGTAATATAATTATTGCTAATCAGCATAGGTTTATGGAAAACAGACCTTGTCAAATTAGGTTGGTATCATTTTTATGATATTACAAATTTGGCTGATGTAATGAAGTTCTGTAGGGCACTGACTTGATACAAAGTATTGATGAAAATCTGCAAAAACCTAGGTGGTTATTCTGCAGTGTAGAAGGAAAATCAGTAAGTTCAGAGCTTTATGGTTAACAGCATAATAATTTTTTTTTTAGTGCTTACAATGGAGAACGATGTAACTTGAAAACAGACACTGGTTCATTTTCTACTGAGCCAGAGACTGTACCTACTTACCACACAGTGCTGTCTCCCTAGAGCATGATGTATCCCAGTATTCTAAAAATAATGACGACAGTCAATTACTGGTAGAAACCATTCTGGTTCAGATGGTGAACTGTGAGCAATGTGTTTGAATGCTGTCTGATACCAAGATTACAGGTAGCAAGAACGGTGCAGATAGCTAAGGATGAGAAGCGTGATAGGTGAAGATTGAAGGGGTGTAAGGATGGTAGGTGACAACAAAACCATCTTTTTATTCTTTCCTCACCTTATGTTTCTATTTGCTTTATTGACCAGCTGTGTCCTTTTGTTGATTTCTTTAGGTATGCCAGTTAATGTACATGTACAGCACCTAGCACAGTCAAGTGGTATGTCATACTTCCCAGAAATGGGAACTTGGTAATTTTTTTTTTTTTAAACAGTGTGATGAAGTGATTTTCTTCTTGCAGCCTCTACTATCAGAAAAAAATGTTCAAAGGCTAAAAGATAATAATTTGTAGTTAGCGTATATGGAGATAAAATTTAACAACACTTTTACTGAGTTGTACTACAGTTTTCTCAATCTCGTCTTCTTATGTAAGCTGTTGGGTTTGCTTCCTAAGGATTGAGTAATTAAAAGTAAATCAGAGTTTTTTCTTTTATACTGGTTGTTCTTAGAGCTTCCTGGAAACATTAATTTCTGTTCATATGGGAATGCAGATCTTGATGAGAGAGCACAGAATAGAAGCAAAACTTCTAAATTTCCATCAGCCGTGATTGATGAAAAGCTTGCTGAGCAATGTTGCAAGAAATTTTCATACATTTGTCTTGCCCACAAGTTTATGGGAAGTCCAACTGTATTCCACTGAAGAACTTTCATATGAGTGAGGTGATGTTCTCCATTAGAAAAATCACCTAAAACCAACTTTGGACAGTTCATTTCTCATCATGATCTTGACCAGCTTTTATTAATGCTTTATGCAAAAACGGAAAACACAAGAAGAATTTTTGAAGTTGGTTCGGGTCTTAATGAGCTGTAAGTAGGGCTTATCTAAACATATTCTAATTGCTTGAATAATTAATTTGGAATAATTCATTTTGCTTCATGTATCTTTTAGATTTTTTTTTCCTCTTTGTACTAATCTATTGACATGCAGATTTTTAGGTCTAAATAAATAAAAATTATGTGGTAAAATCCATGCAGGGCAAATCAGTTATCCTGAAGTCAGTATCTTATCCTCAGACAACATGGTGTGTATACATACATGCGTATGGGTGGAAAAGATCTAGATATCTTTGTGGAGGTTCATGACGTTGAAAACGTTTTTATAACTTCATTAATTTCTTTCTGAGAACAAATAAGCAAAGGAAATGCAAAAAGGTGATACACTTATTGCAAATATGGTAATTCTCTGGTTAAGATGAACAGAAGTACACTAGACTTTAAAATTCTGCAAATTTTAAAATTTACAATATTGCAGGAACTACTGTAAAGACTCCAGTACCAACATTCTTCAGTGTATACTGTTTGATACCATTACTCATTTATGTAAATATGTTAATTATATTTTTAGTCCTGGTTTCTCTAAAAGTCTTTAACTAACAGGTTTTTGAGTCCATAAAAAATGTGTGCAAGTTGAGAAAAGTCTGAAAGTAATTTTAGATGGGAAAATGTGAAAAGGCTCTGGGTTTTATTAGAGGCAGAGTGGATGGAAGAGACTGTTCTCATCCCCATAAATAATGAGGGCTCCCACTCTCCCCCCCCAGGTTTCAGCAGTTAGGACTGTTTTTAAAAAATGAACTAACAGTCATTGAAACTGAAGGACATGACATCTAAAACCGAGAGAAGGAGCTTGAAGTCATGGATAATTCAGTATGACAGAATACCACTGAGGCCAAGAGCATGATTAAAGAAAAATCAGAGCATCTCTTTCTTTAGATCTGCAATTACAGGAGATGAAATGTAAAAATGTAAGGGAGTAAAAATCTCTCATTCTTTATATAAATTTACAAAAAAAAAAAACAAGGAGGTAGGAGGAGGAAGAAATCTTGTTAGGAAATGGTTATTTTTCCAGCATCTTTCATGAAATGCTTTTAATGACCTTGAAAAGATCTGTTAGTATTGGTGATGAGATATTAAATTAGAAGTATCTTTGGTCCATCTTGATGTGGTTAATTTTCTCTCCCTTAATTGATTTATTTGGGACACAAGTAAAGGATTTTCAAAGAAGTATATAAAACCCGCAGAATTTGCAATTACAACCAGGAAAAATTGGATACTTGCATTTAACTTTGCAGTTCGCAGTAAGTACTTCTCAATGCCAATATAGATTATTGACGTATAAACTAGTTATAATACGTGTGCAGCTTTTAGAGTGCCTACTTAGACCTTGAAACAGAATCTGGGAATGCACCTCCAAACAAACAGCGAGACAGTTTAAAAATTCCATGTTTTATATAACTGTAGTACTGTGTTAATCTGATCAAACTCAAATATTTCTAAGGTGCAATCCTAAATGTAATACAGTGGTATTTTTCTGGGTTTCACTTACAGAAAATTTGGCAGGGAGATATTCTAAAAGACAGTATGGATTAAAATAGTCTACAGTTTTTTGAAAAGTATTTTCATATGGTTTCAAAAATAAATACATCCAGGGTGTTGGGTTGTTCATGCAAAGAAAGGCTTGAAAGGCTTCTGTCAAAACAATATAATGTTCTAAGTTGATTTAGCAATGGTTATAATCAGCAATAAATTATAATCATGCTAAATGACGAGGTTTAGTATAAGTGCAACATACGCAAAGGATATTGCAGGTGTTTGTAAAGTGAATAAAGTACTCTGATACATTAAAAATGCGGTTCTCAAAGTTCAGAGATGTAGCCTGTTTCTCCTCTCTATTTAATTTTAATGTATTTTTAATAGCTGATTGGATTTTTTTAAAAAAGACAAACCCAGCATTATAATTCTGGGATCTGTTTCAGTAGAGTATAGTGATTGTGTATGTGTGTCTGGAAAGTGTGGGAATAAAGGAACGTACTGTTTTAGAAATCAAAATACAGCATTATGCTCTTAATGTTAGAGACTCGGGAGAGAAGAGTTAGAAGCGTTGCTGAAGGCAATTATCTAGAGACTTGCTAAACTCACTGAACTGCTCATATTGAATATACTAATTCCTCAGGCATTAACTCAGCTCAGGAAAGTTTCCTAGGTTCCTCTGTGTTAATACTGTTACGAAGAAAAGTGGGGAAGCCAGATCAGTTTGTGAGACTAATCAGAATAGAATGAAGTTAACAGAGAGGATGCCTTCATTTTCTATTTGTAGAGGACTGAAGACCTTTGTTCTTTCAACTTTTATATCGGAGAAGAAGGAAGAAAACCTTAAAAAATACAAAACGCCAAATACGGGATGTTGTACTGTGGGGACTATTGATACACGTTGAATGGTCAGTGGTCCTTGTGCTGAGAATCCCTTTGCTATTTTGATGCTGAGCAGAAAGATTGCCGAGCTGCCTCCTCTTCCTTTTGGACAATGGCTGTTTTGCCGTGCTCCTGCTGTTAGTGGTTCCTCCTCTTCTCTGTTTCTGTAATTTCTTTTTGTCTGCCTATTCCTATTTGCCTCTTCTATCTTTTACTTTATTGTGTCTGAGAATTTCAAGGCCAATCTGGTATTTGCCATCTTAGTAACTCATTTTATTGCTGTATGGATTACTTTGTTTTCACATAGCACAGGACTAAATTCTCTGTCCCATCCAGCCTGGTTTTCCACTCTACTCTGACACAGCTGGAGGAAAGAAAGGGCTTCCCAGAGAGTTTCTGGGGGTGTTGCTGTGACTTTCCTACTCTATAAAGGGAAGAAATAGGGTCAAACTGAGTGGTATTGGGTTTTTTTGTTCCCCAACTATTGTCTGTAGAGCATCTCCATTCCCTAACCCAAATTCATACACATTGAGCGAAACCACTGCCGTAGTATTGTTTTACTGAAAAAGCTTTTGTCTTGGGAGATAACTGCAATTTCAGAGATGTTATGAAATGTGAGGCTGCGTTTGTTCTGTGAATAGTCTTCTCCTCCTACAGAGTGCCTAAACATTTAAAGTATTTGTTCTGTGAATAGTCTTTTACTCCTACAGAGTGCCTAAACATTTAAAGCATAGCTGTCGGCTTAGGTTAATCTCAATCTGAAATGCCTCATGTAAAATAGTTTAAATATGACTATACATAAATATATACTTCTTATATGAGCCTATTAAAAACTTTTAAGGAAAGTGTCATGTGACAAATGATGTATTTTCTCTCTACCATTTCCTGGCATTTAGATTTTATTTGGCTGATGCCACGCTTGCCATTATATGTGTTATTCTAGTGCTTAGCAGCTGAACAGGTTTGAGTTGTGCCTGCACGCACAGGGTATTAAGCGTAGGCGAAGTGGTCCATTGTAGCCAGTAAGAGAAAGGAACACCATCTTTAACTCCTCATCTGTGGAAGAAAGTTGTTCTGCTTTTTTTCCTAAAATACCATCTACTTGTGCTACCTCACAGAAAGTTTTTCTGAAAGTAGAAAATGTCATTGTCAAACTACCTTTAGAACTTAAATCCATTTTTTAATGTTGATCCTGAATCATATTCTGGTTTTTGTTAGTTTAAATTTGCATACTTTTTGTGTCTGTAAGTAAGACTAGGATCCAGCAATAAATCCGGGTGTGATTCGGTGAAATATAATGTTGGACAAGAGTTGGACATNTATATATATGTATATATAAAATTTTTTAGCTCTGTAGTCTCCAAGCAGCTGAAGCTTAAGCTTCTGTGACTCACAGCCATTTTCCTGTGTGGCACACAGATAAGCAACGTTTTATTGATGGAAGCAAATGAATTGGTGGACCTTTTACTTGTAATGATTTCTTTCCTCTGTATGGTAGTTTCTTTTACTTATACAGAGATGTTTTTTCTGCNTACAGAGTGCCTAAACATTTAAAGCATAGCTGTCGGCTTAGGTTAATCTCATCTGAAATGCCTCATGTAAAATAGTTTAAATATGACTATACATAAATATATACTTCTTATATGAGCCTATTAAAAACTTTTAAGGAAAGTGTCATGTGACAAATGATGTATTTTCTCTCTACCATTTCCTGGCATTTAGATTTTATTTGGCTGATGCCACGCTTGCCATTATATGTGTTATTCTAGTGCTTAGCAGCTGAACAGGTTTGAGTTGTGCCTGCACGCACAGGGTATTAAGCGTAGGCGAAGTGGTCCATTGTAGCCAGTAAGAGAAAGGAACACCATCTTTAACTCCTCATCTGTGGAAGAAAGTTGTTCTGCTTTTTTTCCTAAAATACCATCTACTTGTGCTACCTCACAGAAAGTTTTTCTGAAAGTAGAAAATGTCATTGTCAAACTACCTTTAGAACTTAAATCCATTTTTTAATGTTGATCCTGAATCATATTCTGGTTTTTGTTAGTTTAAATTTGCATACTTTTTGTGTCTGTAAGTAAGACTAGGATCCAGCAATAAATCCGGGTGTGATTCGGTGAAATATAATGTTGGACAAGAGTTGGACATTGAACAACTCCTTCATGTTTGTTATGGGGGGATATTTGTGTTTTGTTAAAAGAAAGCCTCTAATGAAAATGTGTTACAGGCTAGAAAGCAGAAGTTGTTATAACAAAAAAGTCATTTCTGCGAAGCTTCCACACAGTGTTATCTAGGCTAAATAAAATCCTTGGGATTTTCCTTTAAAGTTCAGTTAAGCCCTTGATGTAACTCTCACCTTAAAAAGAGTCGTAATTTGAAATTGTCAGCTAGATACAGTATCTTTATTTAAAAATGGCTAATATGATTAGTTGCTTGGCATAACATTACAGTTAAAGTATTTAGTAAGTACTCTTCTTTTTATCCATGCAGTTTCTTTGTGAGGTTGAGCTTTAAGGCCTGAATTCTTAACAAATTAATCAGCTTTCCACAGCAGAGCAAACACAATTTCCTCCCTTGCATAATTTAAGTAATCCAGGCTTGGGGGAAAGACCCAGTATTTGGTGATGATGACTTTTTAAAATTCCTGTATAATTCTAAATTCTTGAAATTAAACATGTAACAGCAGAACAAGAAATGTTGCAATGCACAGTGTTTTCCTACCTGGTTATGACTCTGTGCTAAGGTAGTTCGAACAAAAAGCTTTCTGTGGTGCTGCTCTGGAGTTGTACATTGCGGTGTAGTTTGGAGACTTATTAACACACAGGTGAAAATAAATGCATATGAAAAGTGTGCAACATTTGCTTCTCGTCGNTGATGTGATAGTGGCAACCAGATAGGCTAAATGTGTTCGTCTATAGCTATAAGAAGACGAACTGCATGCTACCTCCTATGCAATGCAGAATATATTTCTTTTTGTAATGTTTTGAAACAATAATTAGACCAGCAGTCTAGAGTATTTTAAATTCTGTTGTTACTATGTTTCTTTTTAAATAGACACAGACTATTCTTACAGCCTCTATGGATCTGATCTTGGAAACAGGTAAACAGAATAATCTCACTAAGGTTGGTGCCCAGCAATTTGCAGGAATCAATCCCAGGGATCTACACAATTGTTAGCGGTCTTGATGCTGATCTATACCTCTGCCTTAGCCACAGCCTCTTGCTATTAGACAGAAAGATGGGAGTCTGAATAGGTTGCAATTAATTCCAAGTGCCACAGCTAGATTACCTAGATGAAATTCAGCCCTCGTATCATTTCCGAGCTCTAATTTATACTCTGGATGCCTGTAACATTTTACATCGATTGCAAGGCTTTGCATCTTCTTTGCATTGCCAAATACTGCTTTTAACTGTGTGTTTTGTGTTCCACTATCTCTCTCTTCCGCTTTTATTCCACCTTGATGTTTTTTGAGCGTTAAGAGGAGTGAATGGCTACTTCATCCTTCATCTATAGCAGACTTGTGATTAGGCTGTAATGCACTTATAGGTGTTGTTTGAATATCAGTAGATACACAAGTGTGTTGCTGGTTGAGGACAGAAATAAAGGTCTTTGGTTTTCAAGTTGGAGAATCATACATTTAAATACCTTTGCATCTACTTTTCATATGTTTCAAATTGAAGGGTTTTATATATTGTACTTTTTTCAAGGCAAACTGTAGAATCTCTGGGATTCCCTGTGATTTCTGAGATTATAAGAGATACATATTACATATCTGAGATACATAATTCTTTCCTATTTAGCCTGCACTGTGTGACGAAGTGCAGAAATGCTACTCTCTTGATTGAACTACCATTCACACTTGTCCTCCATGCTCCAATTCTTTCTGATACATGCAGGCTTTTTTATATAAACCTGTACTTTTATAGTAGACCTGCAGTATTCGTTTGGGGGTGGGGGTGGTGGTGGTGTGTGACAGCATTTTAAAGAATAGGGAGATGAGTTAGATTTTACTAAATATGTGGACAATAGAGTGGTTATCATTGAAGGGCATGGATATAGATTGAACTTAGCGTTTAAACACGCTGCAGTTCTTCCCTATGGCACTTCTACAGTAGGTGAGAAATCAATGTTAAGTGTTTAGCTGAATTATTTATGCTAACATAAAATTTTATTTGATCTGATAATTTTAGCCTGGAACCGGACAAATAGGAAGTAGTTGCAAATTGACATTGAGACAAAGTGGGGATTTGAAATGTAGATATTACCTGATTCTCATGTCTTGGAGCGCAGAAGGATAGGTGGAAAGGGTATTCTTCCATGCCATTGGGATGAGCACCTGCCTTCCACTTGAGGAACAGGGCATTGGCATGAGAGGGAAGTTTGTCAGGTCTTTGCAGAGCAAAACCATTGAGCAATCTAAGTGTTGCATAATTCTTGTTTTAAAACCAAAGTAGTATGGATTTTTAAGCAAACACTACTGCAAAAACTCTAACTTCATCCGACTGCCAAGATTTGCAGTTCTGAAATAAAAACTTGGGGTGTGAGTTTATACTTGAGACTTCATCTGTTAAAAATATGTTATTGGAGGTGATTATTATTGCATTTATAAGCCAAGATAAATATTATATGAAATAAAAGACAGAAAATCTCTGGAAGGTTCACCTGCAAACATATGCTGTATGTGGGCATTAATATTATTGCAAAAGGTAAGTGAGAGTGTGTTAGAGAAAAATTTTAAAACAAGGTATCGAGCCTTTTCCCCAGGCAAGGCCTGGCATTTTCTAGTCAGAGCACTTACTAGAGTCGCAGGAAAAATTCATCTAGGCTCAGCAGGCTGTTAAAAGAGAATAACCCTAGTTGCAAGGGTTTTCGGGACATTGTGCTACAATTGTTTTTTTGAGACAAATGTTGTCTTCCAAATTTTTTAGTCTTAGGAGGTCAAGAGCTTTGTGTGTTGCCAGAAATATTTTTAACTGACTTCCAAAGTGAAAATTAAAAATGTGGGTGGATTTAGCTGTCTATAAATAGAAAATCTAATGTGTTCAGTGCTCTAAAGTGTTTTGTCTGGCCAGCAGCTACTGCTCCACAAATGTGCAGGTGTATTGTAGGTCCTGTCATGTCATAGACACTCCAAAGAATCAAAATACCAACTCATCTCTAGGCTTAGGCAACTGCATCCCACCATGTGTTAAAAAATAGTATGTTTTTTCTCAAAGCAGAGAACCATTCAAGTATTTTCCATAGCTGTTTGTTACAACACAGTATAAAGGCAATAATTAATGCCTGCCTGATTATTTTCAATACAGCAATGACATACCATTAAGAGTATTTGAAAATGTAAAAAATATATGAGGAAGAAGATAATCTAAACTGGAGGGCTGTTTCATCATACGCAACTAGCAAATGCTACTTTTTGGTGACTACGCTTTGCCCAGTGTAATTTGAATGAATATGGGATTTACTAATTTCTCAGATTACATACTGCATGTAAAAGAGCCCTGGTTAATCATCATTAGAACACAAAAATGGCATAAAAGTACTTTCTAAGTACTTTTAATCATTTTTCTGTATCTGGCATTACCAGAGACGTAATTTTTTCAAAGTTGGATACAGAAAAACATTGATACGTATTCTGTGGGTAAAGATCTTAAAATGTTTTCCATAAGGTACTTCTTACACATCACTGAGGATTGCTCAGCTACGTTTTTAAGTTCATTAAGGATGATGAAAAGCAGGGTGATGGAAAGATGCTTTCATTGAGTATCATTTGTATTCCTTCAAGAATTTGCTACATTTTTGATGATTCAATCTTGAAATTACACTGATCTTGTATGTAAGGAAGTTTGACATTGTAAATTCAATGAAGTTTTATCTATCTTGAAAAATAGATGAATAGATGAGTATTCTTAGTCATAAACATATAAAATCATAGCAAACCAGACATTTCATTAAGTGGTGCTCAGTCACTCCGAAGTACTCAAGTTGCTTTGACTTGACTTGAGCAAACAAATCTATGTGTGTCTGACCTAGCCAGTGTAAAGAGTGTGGGCTTTCAGAACTTTTAAAATACTTCAGATACTTCAGAGGCAGGAACATGTCAAAGATGGTTGCATAAAGCTTGCGTTGGGAATATTGTTTAGTGATTCCCTGGTTTTTATGTGCACTCTTAAAATATGTATTTTATTATGTCCCTTCATTCTCATCTAATGGAGCAGTGAAACACACTTTCTCTGTAAACTTCTCTGCAGATTACAGAAATGTGCTAAATACCAATTCTCTGAAGACTGCACTTCCAATTAAAGTTACTTTCAGTACATGTACATAATTTTGAGAGCTGGTTTCAAAATACAAGGCTGTACCAAAATGCACAAAAACTGGAAAAAGTACCATATAAAATATCTAAATGAAAAATAATGTATAAAATACGTACTTGAGGGCTGTAGCAATACACAGCATCTGATAGGAGGTTGGTATATCTCCGAAGTATTCCATACAACCAGACACCGTTTCACATCTTTCCTGTGATGTTACCTTTTTTCTGACCAAGAAATGAGGCCACCTTACGTGTAAGTCAGAATCCAGTTTCTATATATGGGTCTGCTGAACACTTCAGCTTTCACGCTGGCTAAAGTACTCAAGAATATTTTCCTAGGTTCTTCTGCGGGCAAAGGGACATGGTAATTCCCTTCCTTCCAAGGTCTGGGTCTTGGCTGTTCTGAATGGAGACAGACTCTGATGCTCGTGATTCTGCAAGTGCTTTTTTGAGATCCTTATTGATATTATAGCACTGAAATATTATAATACCATTATTCTGAACTGTTACTCTGAACCTGTATTACTGGTCATATTTTCACAGAGGGTATGACTACCTGGTGATTTGTATGCCGCTAGTAATGTGAGCTCACTCCTTTTGATAAGCAACTACCAAGAGTCATTGTAGAAGAGTCAACTTTCGATACCTACCAGACAGCCTGTACTTAGTAGATTTGCAGTGTTTATTATGGGAAAAAAAGAAGGGGGGGGGAAAGTTAGAAGTAAGAAGCACTATCAAGAAATTATTCCTAATCATATTACTATTCCTGAGGCATAACAAAAGAATTCTGAAAAAATAAAATTGCAGGATGCAAACCTTGGGTGTCAACTTGTCACTATGTTACATTTAAAGTAGTTATTAAAATCATTATGCTATCAACTTGTGAAGTTAGATACACTAAATATAGCAACCTGCTTAATTGCTTGCTATTTTATAGTGAGTGAAAGAAAGGCAGAAGAGGAGGCTGGAGTGGAGAGAATGGTGTGTTTTCAAGGTACCGGTAAAGTCCTCTTTTCCTGTGGAGAAAATTAAGCATATGTTGTTCAATAAGACCTTAGTCTTTGAATATAGAATATGTTATTAAAATGCAGCTGCCTCCTGGTCTACGTAGTTTAGAAATGGTTTTATTGAGATCTTCCAATAATGCAGCACAATGCATATTGACATGACTTTGTAGGTCTAATCATGTTATTGACACTGGTTTTCTCTTGGGGAATCAGATTAAAATGAACTGGTATTGCCAAAACCAGTGTTTAAAATACTTCGGGTCAGGTGTCAAACTGTAATTTCCCATTGGAGTAAAGCTGGAGAAACTCAGCTGAAGTTACTTCAGGTTTGTATTTGTAGAAGGAACTTGACTCTTGATTACTATAGAGACTCATCAGTAAAAAGGCTGAAATGTGACTCTGGGTTAAAACAGTAACTTACTGCATTGCTACAGTAACTATGTAACGTAGCCAGTGAAAGGACAATGTCAAAAATATAAATTCTTGGGGACAAAAACAAAACCCAAAACCAAACCCTAGCTGTTTAGTTTTGAAGGGTAAATTTACCCCAAATTATATGTGTTGTCCCCATAAAAAAGTGAAGAATGAGGAAAAAAGGAATTTCTTCCAATACCAAAGTTGTAATTATGTTGTGTCTTTGCATTATTTTTCTCTGTTTCCTTAGAACTGGGATATTTTTCTCTTGTCCTGCATGGGCAGTAGCACAAAGCTATTGATGCAGAACCTACCAACGGCGCCCTTCTTTATTTGGGATGTAGTGATTTCACCAAATAGTAACTAATGACAATTGCTTTTGTATTTCTCCACAGCACTGAAAGCTGTTAAATGAACTTGCACAATCACTAATTGCAGGGTAGTTGCCTTATAAAGCAAATTACTTCTTTAAGGTAATCTTGAATTTTTCATTGTTCTTAGTCGTGTTGTTGCTCAAAACTAGAATTCAAAAATAAGGGATTTCACAGTTATTAAACCCTATATATCACAAGATCATCTCTTTCTAGTAGGATACTAGTGGCAAATTTGTGCAGAGTATGGTTAGGAATTTGTTTAACCCCTCCAGTCTGCAGGCACCTGGCAGCTCTGTGAAGGACAGGAGCAACGCATCTTCCCATGACCTAGGAGCAAGTGCCATGTTCTCATACCAGGGCATCATGGTACGTGTTGGTTGGCAGTGTAATCTGTGAACAAACTGTAAGAACACATCCATGGTCCCTCTGGCAGACTGGAGGGTAGAAAATCCGGCAATGGGCATAAGTTTCAGGTCTGTGGGATGTCTTTTTGGATCAACTTAGTCAAAAATACTTGGTCAACTGAAAATTTTTGGGCTGAGAAATCAAAGTCCGTCACGATTTTTTAAGACATCTTTGAAAATGTTGTGTACGAGATTTCATTATGCTCATTCTTACTGCTGGTAAATCACAATGAGCAGAATATATGGAGACCAATTTCTCAGAAAGAAGGAAAAAAAGCAAAAAAAAAAAGCAAGTCATCTGTCTTCTGGTAACCAAGCTGGTTTAGTTTTCCAGGTGTCTTATACAAAATAACCTGGTTCCTGTTACTGTTAAATACTCACCATTCAGATTCAGTTTTGGATAAGAACTGGAGGACAGGCAGTCTTTCTTGCTTACCTGTTATGTTTCCCGATAAGAAGAATGCAGAAAAATAAGCTGTAAATCATTTGTTGAGTGTATTTCTGCAGTCTGTAGAGTTCATTGCAAACTCTGCTAGGTATATAAAATTTGACAAAAATATAAACTTGATCTCTTTCTTATCAAATGTAACATTACGGAGATTAGAGCACCAGAGAAATGTGACTGGACATTAGCATTCACTAGGTTTTTTTCCTTCTGACTGGCAGTTCTTGCCATATCACAGTATGATTCATCGAGATACATGTGTACTCTTTGGTAAAAGATCCAAGTCAAAGAACAAGTGCATCATATCCTCTTCTGAGGATAATTTATTGAAGAGAATGTAGTTTTCATCTATTGAAAGTATCTGTGCAGTAGGTATCCCTTCCTTCCATCTGACCATAAAAGTGGCTGCAGTGTCTACAGCACTGCATGCTGTAGATATGTCCATAGATTTGTTAAGCATTTGCCTGGAAGAATGCAAGCTGATACTGAGTTCATTAACACTGCTATAATGGGATGTTATTAGAGTTACAAGAGCACAGGGAAATTCAAATAGACTGTTCTGTCCAGTGGGGAAGTATTTAGCTACTGTAGCATCATGGTTATTTATTTCATGTGTCCTCACTTGCAAGGTACCTGGTTGGTCTGGGAGGAGATTAAAAATTAGGGATCTTATAGAGTAAGAAATATCTACTTCCTTCTCTCTGTACCTCGTGGCTTTTTTTTGTATTGAGCTACTATTCTTTTGACCAAAGAATAGTATTTTTCCCTTAAGCATTTATAGTAGAGCTGTTGTAATTATTAATTGTGCTTCTCCCACAAGGAAGTTTGTTGTACCAACACTCATCCTTTCTTGCATAGAAGAATTTCAACTTTCTATGAATCTATGATTTAATTTTAGGTGTCTCTATTTAAAACCACTTAACACATATGGATAGAAATTATTAATATACCCACTCATCCAAATTATTCTGGATATTCTTCCTGCTGTGATACACTACCATAATTAATTCAAGCAAATGTTTATATTCAGAAAAATCATGTTCTTATTCACAGTACCTAAGATATTTTGGGGAGAGGAGGCATCCCCACCCCCCCAAAACCCCAAGCACCAACACCAGGCTGATACATTTTCTCACTAAATGAAATTGGTTTTTATTCTTCCCTAATTCTTCCTAACAAAGCCAGAACATTCAAGCCTTAAGTTTATGGTTGGTTCAGTGACAGATGTGTCCTTGTCCAGACATACATACCTGGTTTTTGGGTTTATTTTTTTCACCTATGCTGTATTCTGGTTGTACCTCATTTACCATTGTCTGTACTCTTATAAATTCTTAGGGAAGCATAGGCGCATCTTTGCGTTTTAAATACTCGGGGCTCGTTATCCAGGTTCCTCTGAACTGAACATGGCAGGGAAAAAGGATGACATTACTGCGTTCTGTGTATGCCAGATGTGCAGGGCCTGGTTGATCTTGTATTGCTAGATGGGAAAGCTTATCTCAAAAACTCTAATGGGATCTTGTTTTTGTGTTTTCAGAAGCAGCATTAGGTGGAAATGAGCAGAGTGGACACTGTGAGGAGTATTAGCTTTATCATAGCTACTAGCTATATAATGTAAGTTCTTCACAGTTCCAGAGTGAAAGACTTTTTCACTTATTTTTATGAAGATACTTTGCACGCGGTGTCAGAATCCAAAGCACTAGAGGGGAAGCATACTTGAATCCAGTAACACAGACCCTGTGGTGGAGGGGCAGGAGCCTTCAGTCCTGATTTCTTAAGCCCTTTTTTAACTGTTTTTTGGAAGACTGAGTGTGGTCATCCCACCCAGATGTATTGAAGGACTCTTGGGTGGGTTGGTTTTTTTGCTTTGCTGATGTGTGTGACAAACGTGTGCGCAATTTTCACTTTGTGTTAAGGGGCTGTCAAACTCAATCTGTATCGACCAAAATCCTGTATTGCGATGACAAAATTCTAATACAATAATTACCTTTTATGTCTGTGCATGGAAAATTTAAATTGGACAGAGAGGGGGCTTCCAGGCTCCTTGATTTTCCACAAAGGCTGATTTTCTACAGAGACAAAAGTAGAATCTGTGGTTGGTTTTTTTTCTGAGGATGAAACCACTTTGACTCAAATTCCAAATCTGTGACCTTTGAGAACCCCCCACAGGACAAAGTCTAGTTTGCTTGTGTATTTTGGCTCTAGGAGGTGTTTGTGGACCATGATAAAAAACAGAGTATAAAATCCTTATCAGCCCAGAACTGATGTTTACTTTTGTTAGATGCAGACTGCTATTGTTTTTTTAGATATTCACATTTAAAAAATAAAACAAATCCACAAAAACAAACAACAAACCCACAAACTGTTTTAAAAACATTTGATTAAAGGCAGGAGGCAATGATGACTGCTGGCCACAGTACCAGCATTTCTGATATAAAATACTCCCCTTTTTACTCTCTGATGTAAGAATGGTGATGTAAGAACAACTGTACAATGTTCTGAGCAATGATGTAAAAACAGCTGCAACAATCCCTTCGTTGGGGGCCACCTCCAGATGCTTGAGAAGTTCTCTGATCTCGTGAGAATAGAAAGAGAGATGTCCTTGAAGAGCCACTAATAATATGGCACAGCAGACCTCTTCTAGCATTAGGTCTTTATCTAGATCTTTTAAAATGTGATTAGAAATTCCATATCCGTTGATTGTGTATCTTATTTCTTGAGAAATATTTTGATTGGTTACTTTATTATTACATCACCATGTACCTGAAGATTCATGTAATTTTTTCACTGGAAATTCCATGGTTCGTTTAGATCTGTCTCTTCAAGGCAAACTCCTTTTCTGTGTATTTGTACAGGCCTGGTATCAGTGGATGGACCTTACTGGCCTTGTGTTGTTACGTCAACTTAGATGTAAGTTATTGTCATCCTTGATGTGACTGACATAGCAGACTTTTCTTATAAAATGGCGGACATAGTCAGCCCACAGTGAATTTTAACTTTTGCCATATGACATCCATTTAAGAAAGCTGATTTGCAGCTTCTGTGAGTAGCTGTCAGAGATAAAATTTTCCCTTTATTTCTTAGCTGATATGAAACTCCATTCTAATACAAAAATCATGTGAAGATTGTAATTATACAGAAGCAAGTAACTGAAAAATTTTGCCCATCCTCTTTCTCGGGAAATAAAGAGAAATCCAAGGTTTTGAAGATGCACTATGTTTTTTTCATTAGATTCAAACTGCGTTTATATTCGTTGTTCAGAAATGACATGAAAATGTGCTGATTGACTGATGTTTATGGGGAATAAATTAAATATGTTTTACTATTGTAACTAGGAGCATAATGTTGATTCATGACCACAGTGCAGATTCCGCCCTTGTCCTATATGTCATACATTCAGTATGTAATTTCTGATGTTAAATTCATGTCAACAGATACATTCAGTAGACATTTATGAGCTGACATCTAAGAAATCGCATAAACTGTTAAAGCCAGCAGAGTTACCCTTTTGTTTCTGTGAAATAAAGGCAGAATAGAAGGGCATGGCTAAATCTGGGGGTTGTTCAGGAAACAACAGACAGTGCAGTGGTGCCAATAAAAGATGTGGCTTTGTTAGTGTGGCATGTTTGGTTATATGAATTCAGAGGTTATTGAGAAAAACTTCAAATTCACTTTCTAGTCGATAGTTCAGAAAAGAATGAGATAGGTGCGTTGGCGGGTGGGCGCATGAGGGGTATCTGTCTCTGGGTTCCTCAGTGCCTTTCTAAGTCTCGTTTGTAGGAATCTAATTATATTTTGAAAGGCCTGTTGACTTTCGGTGCCGTTCTGCTTCTCAGCAGGGACGATGTGTTTGGATGTGGGATCTCTTGCACTTCTCTTTGCCTTTACTCTTTGTGATGGTGGTTCTTAGAAATGTTGGAGAAGGGAGAAAGAAAAGGGATAACAAATTTTCCATTTCCTTTTGCCAGTTAATTTTACTTTCTCAAGTTTGACCATGTATTAGCTGTAATGTGATAGTCATGAAGCATCTCAAAACATGTTTGCTTTGGAGCAAAAAGTTCTCATACAATAAATTACTTGTTTAGCTTTCAAGATGCTTCTCAGTCTCTCTTAAGCTTTGGTTAGAAATACGAATATTGAATCAATGACCAGAGGTGAGCAGTGGTTTCTGAAGCGTTCGTGTAGCTGTCTGAGGCAAATAGCCCCAAGCTGATTATGTGTATCAGCCTCCTCCACACCACTTGACCCTGACACATTTCGGAGCAGGCAGGTCCTCCTTATTTCATCATTGCCATTGTTAAAGACAGCGGCCTGTCAGCTTGTTTCTTACCGAGGTCAGACACATCAAATGGAGTGGGACATCAGCATGATCAGATCTAAATTGCTTGCTGCACCAATTTCTAGCTGTATTGCGGTCTGGTATCAAATCTCCTTGCAGCTAAGGCATAAAAGACACACATGGTGTAGGGAAAAAACAGGGGAAAAAATGGAGAAGAGTTATGTTTCCAGCCAGATGATTATTAATCTGAACTTCCAGACCAGGGAGAGCTGTGGAGGCAGGGTTTGCAAAGCTCTGCCTTTTATTGACTGAATTTACTGTTTTAGAATAGTTACTTTAACAAACATTATGGAGGAAATATTGGTGATGTAGTAATACAAGCATTCAGTACTTTTATGGAAACACAAAATGCCCTTTCAGAAATATTTCAGAAAAATACCAGCATTTCAACACAATCATATCTTTTAAAATAGACTATTGGGAGGGTTCTGCGATCCTGCGGGAGCTTATACAGAAATCTGCTGAAATGGAATCAGTTCTTACTTTTGACTGAGTATAGCCTCATCCTATATAGGTAATCTCAAAGCTACCAAAACTGCTGCTATTTTCCCAACTATGTACTATCACATCTTAAGCAACAAAAGGGGCTGCGTATTGGCTCTTAAGGTTGCCTTCAGAAAGCTAAATTGACATAAGAGTCTTAACCTGCTTACTGGCTTTTGTGAGCATTGTGTGGCAGTGGAGTATTATTGGCCAAAATGCTGTTTAGCTGTTAGGGCTGGGCAGTCTTTTAGAAATTGAATGTTTTGCTCCAGATATTTCCTTCATATGTAGACTAAGAAATGAGCCACAAATTGTACTTGAAAATGGGAATAATGTCTGTGTTTACCTTCAAAGAACAAACTTTACCTGAGAGATCTGATTCTTTAGGTTAGACAATGCCATTTAGAAAGAATTTTCTTCCCAACATAAATGATATATAAGCTCCTAAATAGAATTTGATACATATGGAACTGAGAAGAAAATAGAAACATTATAGAAGTTTGGTAATCCAACAAATCCTGCCTATATAGAGGTTAGAGGGGTTTTTGCATTTTGTTTGGGTTTTTTTTAGGTATTAAGGATTTTATCAATCTTGAGCAAATCTGTTATAATATGCTAAAAAACCTGTTGACAGTATCTGTAGTTCATCAGCACTTTTATTCCGCTAACTCAAACAGTCTGTTTTCTTCTATTGAGGAGCTTTTCTTTGACATTCAGAATGGACAACGAACAATGCTTTGCTGAACAATTGAAACAGGTAGCAGCTGAGAGAGTTGCCCTTCCTTTCCCTCTATTATATATCCCCTCTATGGATATAAATGGTGACGAAGAAGCAGCTTCAGCGGCTTTAGAAGCGTATGTAAAACGAGGGAGGAAGGACTGTCAGGAGACCTCCTTCCTTCGGTTGGTTTGCATTGCGAAAAAGCTACCTGGGAGCCCACTGATGTACAAGCCCTGGGAAGACAGCTAGGAAGACTGCTAGTTTTTGTGCTTTAATTAGTTGGAAAGTAAACACCATTTTGCAGTTGGGTTTCGGCAGCTAATCAGGCTTTCATTCATACATTGTTTTCTCTTGTCATTTTTTAAGAGAGCTGCAGCGTGCTTGGAGCTCTTTTAAAACCTTGACAGAAAAAGTGACAGATGTCTTGCACATGACAATCCTCAGGCTCTCCTCCCCTGTTTTTGGAAAAGGTCTTTTTTTGCAGCCTGTAACATAAATAGCTAAATCAGATGAAAAGGATCTATTGAGAACCATTGCTTCAGCATGAATAGAGGCTTGATAAATGTTATTGTAAATGCCCTTATATATTCTCGGGTTCAAACCATTTTTCTAGGTGCTATTAGAGATTATGTGTTGGTATTTATACATTTTAAATAAAGATATCTTCTCATCCCAAAGATATCACTTATAATCAATGTTATTAATATGTTTAATTCAGTATTATAAACCTGGAGTAAGCCCAGTCTGAAACTCTCTTTAAAATGATGCTAAGCTACATCAGTTGAAATGAAATCTGTAAAACTGCTTTTCTGTGATGAATGCAAGCACGAATGATTTCTTTTTTAAATAAGGATAAAATCAAAGATGTTATTTGTATTCACTCAGATGTTTTTGTACTAAAACCCATAAAAAGCGCGCACAGTAATCAATTGCTGCTGTTGGCTCTTGGATAAGTGTAGCTTTTGCGGAACATCATGAGTTTGATTCAGGTTAGGCTGGCTGAAATAAAACCATCTGAAGCAAGTCTCATTTTGTATGGCATTTAACAAGTGCGAGATGGTAATTGCTGTCACTGAAGCGTGACTGCTTTTGTAATGAATACTTTCCGCTTGCATTCTGAGTATGTAGCTCTGTGTGTGTAATACAGCATGCTTTAATCTTAAAATAATAAGCAAATTTGAAATTTAATTTATTGTTCAGTAAAGCTGTATTTGACAGAGGTTTTGACTTCAACAGTCAAGTGATCAATGTTTGCTTTTAATTGCATAGCGCTGGAGAGATCTTACACACTTCTTTTTGCGATGGCGTGTGTTTCCAAACAGTTATGTTGATAATCAAATCTGAAAAGCACGGTTTAAAATTTGTTAATGAAATTAAGTGTTAACCCAACACATCACGTTTTCTCCCCCGTACTGTTCAATCAAATCAGTGTTATCTGATTTTACAGTGGCTTTAATGTGGTCCTCTTGTATTTAGGTGAGATTGTTTGACTTCTTCGCCTTTCCATTGATCTTGCCCACTGATGATACTGATGTCACCTTTCTGTTCACGTAAAGTCAATACATTCAGCAGTAGATTAAGAGCTGCTCCTTTCTCGCTGGAAAAAAGAAGTACAATAGTACGGCTTTGCCTTTTGGTCCTCCTGTGCAATTGTAGAGCTAGTGTGCTATACGTTAATGTACACCAGGGCTGCAGGAAAGTTGTAAGGTCTCTTTCGGCATTAGTAAATGCCAGATATATGCTGTGATCCTCTGTTCAAAAATTCTTCACGAAAACTCAACCTGTTTGACTGAGTGGGAAAACTGAGAACCACTGAAATGAAAGACTAGAGGTACAAATATATATAGATAGATAGAGATAGAAAATCATGTAGATGTGTATCACGTTTGGGGAAGAAACAAGACTTGAAAGTCTAAGATTTCATTGTTGTAACCATATTGGGTTACATGATCAGCGATTTTTGGAAACATTAATGTTCCAGAGACGGGAAACAAAAGCAAAACAACAACATGAAGAACCCAGAACAGAAGCTTTTCAATTTAAGAAAATTTTTGAACTGAGGAAGGAAATGCTATGTTTTGTTGAACAGCAAATGTTATTTAAGTCTTTCTTCAAGAGCATTACTATGTGTGTCCTGCTGCCTAAAGTTGGAGAATGTGTTGGGGGTGTATGCTTGAATTTGTGTTTCATTATTTCAGAAGGTACGGAGAAGAAAAAGAGGACAGAAAGAAATTATTTTATTGAGGTCAGTATTTGCTTGCAGTAGGCACCAGCTGTGGTCCTGTGGGAATGAGCCGGGTCCTGTCTTTCTGCTGGGAACTTCTCCCAGGATGGCTCATTTGGCTCCCTGACACCAGTAGAAACTTTTGTTAATCCTGTGACTAGTTACGACGTCTTCTCATAAGCGGTGATGGTGGACCTAATTGTTTGCAAGTGATTAGATGCGACGTCAGTAGTGACTAGGCCCTCGAGTATGGACGGGCTCTGTGGGGTTGGTACTCGGGTGTGGGATGACATCTGTTGGGAGTCAGCTCTCCTCTGCCCTCCTCTCTGCTCGTCCTCTTCAGAAGTGCTCGGCTGCCCAGAATAAAGACCGAAGCAAGCAATGCTAGAGCCAGGGAGCTCTGAGACTATGCAAACAGCCATTTAAATACACATTAAAAGAATTTGCATTTTCACTTACATGATGTTGAACTATTTTGCCTACTACTTCTCTTTGTGACTCTATTACTTTTAAATGCAATTGAAAAGTAATTTGTGTGGCATATAGTTACGTCATAAAGAAGAATATTATGACTAGAATCAAGTAGGCAGGGAAAAAAGTATTTGTTAATGGAAAAAGTAAAAGCTTCATGCTAGTAAATATTTTACCAATTTATGAGAGAAAATGGTGTAGGAAAGCTTTTTAAAAGGTCAATGAATTTCTATTAAATTGTTCTATTCTCATTGCCTTTAAAATTAAGCATGCAAGGTCAACATTAAAAGCCTTATGTTCAGCAGCTGAATTGCTGTTTAAAGCAGTAGTTGAACACTTGGGCTCAAGAAAGAGAAAGGAGTGAAAACTTTCACTTCTTCCTACCGCTTTTCCAGGAGCTGTTATTCACAGCAATAATTTCAGATCCACTTCCTTTGGTAAGGTATTTCCAAAATGGAAATAGTCTATATGTAGAGAATATATGTGTATTTATACCATCAACGCTAACCTCTTAAAGTGTTGGATTCAGTCAGTCTCGTATAGGTTATTCTCCTAATGAGTCTTGTGACAGTTTTGAATATTCGATAACTCCTGAAGGAAGTCAGTCAGGGAAAATACATAATGTATCTGTGTCATGCTGTTACAGGTCTGTGTGTGCTTTATATCAGTTAGGAATCTCACCTTCCATGCCTGTTGGAAGGGCTTTTGGTCAGCGGGTGGTTTGGGGGTGACCTGGAGGCCAGGAGCTGTGGGTGGGTGGGTGGCTGCCTGGAGCTAGTACTGGGGAGCATCACTGGTCCTGGGCATGAGTGGGTCTTTTATCTGTGATGATTGGTATTGTAGGTTTGGTCTTCATTTCTGCTAATTGCAGTTGCTGAAGGTTACGTTTCCATGCAGATAAATGCTGTATCAACTGAGTTGGCCAAAGAAAGGTTTTCTTTTCATAAAGACAAAAATCAATATTTCAGTAGCTTGTTTGAAAATGTTTAAGAGAATTATTTTAAAAATCCAAAGTGATGGCCACCATCACAACTATTGTACTTTCATCACTTGCTCACTTGTGATCACTGAGCTATAAAACCCAATTTTAATGTGACAGGAGCACAATCCTAAAAAAATTTTTAAAAAACCTCACAAATGCAGGATGCAGAAAAAAATAATATAACCAACAGACACGTCTCACATTCTCAAGGAAGGACTCCAAATAAAACCAGGATACTGCTTCGTACTGCTTCTTTTCTATGTTTTTTCAAATTTATTTTCAGGGACACATACTGTCATTCCCTGTCTGCTAAAATCTGTATTTTTCTCCTATTATTGTTGTTAAGGCTTTTTTTTTTTTTAAGAGAAGATTGATAACAGCTGCAGCACCTGTTAAATTCTCATATCAAAGTTAAGGGGTTGTTTAATTTATTTTACTTTTAATCTAGTTTAGATTAGAACAACCTTTTCTTTGCTTCGTATTAAAATCCCTTTCTTGAAAAATTAATGCTTTCTTCCATGATGCATGTATTGATTATTAGTGCTGGTTTTTATTCATAATCAAAAATACAGTAGGCAAGAAAACCATTTTTAAAGCTTGATCTAAAGCCTTCTGGCATTTGTATTTCACTGCATTTTGATATTAACCCTTAAAAGCATGTAAGTAGAGGAACTGCACTTTTTAAAGAGCTATAAGAAATTCAAATGGGCCAAACTGGTATTAATCTGTCTTTCGAATTTTGGGCTAACCCACCTCCAAAGTGTTCTGGCTGATACAGGAGTGCAGTCAGTTCTTTTGTTGTGGCTTTGGACAGTCTCTGTATGAAAATGCAACTTTGATCTCAACAGTATCTGCACAAACCCCAACCAAGAACCGGCTTAGTTCTGATTTTTAGTGCTAGCAGTAACAACTTCCTCTTCAGGAAAGTGATTCTTTCTTTTTTCTTTTTTTTTTTTTTTTCCCCCCAAACGTTACATAAGCAAGACTCAAGCAGCCAAATATTAGAAAGATTAGAAAGAAGCAATTTAGCTTAGAAAAAGCTAGATAGATTGTGGAGGGTGACAGAAGCTGTCAGTATTGATTTTCTGCCACTTTCCTGTCTGACCTTTTGGATTCCAGCGGGCGCTCTTAAGAGGATTTAGCTTGTAACAAATTAAAGATATCACAGAACAATTGCTGACTCATATTATGAGAGCTGACCGAGCTCCTTTGCTATCAGTGCACTCTTATTGTGCGCAGGGACATCATCATTACTTGATTTAATGTGATCCTGTAGATAAAACTGATGGAAAAGCTGTTTATAAAAACAAGGTTAATGATGGTAAATGCAGTTGCCATCTGCTTTCTTTCTATACACATACATGTGTATACATATGTGTATATTTAAACGTAATTTTAAACTTTGGCTTGTAAAATTATGACATGGAAAGAGATAAAAATATACCAAAAACTTTGATAAAACAATGCTTAAAATTAAGTAAGCCATTAAAAATATTCATATATAAAAGCTTCGTCTGCATTGTTGTGAATGAAATTGGAAGAAAAAACCTAAGTGCTTTGTCTTCATTTAACACCACCTGACAGCATCTTGACACAAAACTTCAACATGAGCATCCTCTGCTGAGTACCCTTCCGCCCTGTTTGGAAGAAATAAATTGCTTGTCTGGAGTGGTTAAAAGACTTTAATCTAACTTAATCATCCTGAAGTATTTTACCTTATGATGGAATTCAGTTTGGAAAATTATTTTTTCACTGGATGCCCAGAACACATATAATAAATAAGTAATAATAAATAGGAAAATTCCTTGTAACTGTTAGCACAGTTTTAAGAAACAAGACACTAGTATGTCATTCTTAATATGCTATATTAATGTATTTTAAAATCCCTCCAGGAATATTGATCCAAAAGAGCTGCCTGTGCCTTCACTGTGGGCGGCAGCGAAGGGCTGAATATTGGTGGGGGAGCAGAGCACTAGCTGTGCTGGTACCAGCATTACCACTTCCAGCTCTTAACACTTTTGTGCTTTTTTTTTCCTACAGCGTTTGGCAGAAAAGCCAAAAGCAGAAAAGACAGTCCTGACACTTCTTTCTGGTAAGGTCAGGATTAAAACCGCCTTGAGTTTAGACTTCAGCCTGAGGCTCTCCACTGTGCTGACTTGTTTTTTCTAACGGTGGTTTTACCGAATTTCACTAGTTTTTATGGGTCATATCCCTTGGGGATTTTTCTTTGTAAAATTGAGCCTGGCCTGATAGTTTCCCAAATCCATTTCTGTTACTACAGGAAATTCAGCAAGACTGTAGATCACTTCAGCTATTAGGTGGCGTGTCTTAAGTCTGGTCTCCAAAATGAGGTTTATGCTGCCGCACTCTGTATCTGTACGTGTTACTGTACATGTGTGCATACATGAAATGGAAAACACATCTCAGTCTAACTTAACAGAGAAGCAAAGCTCTCAAAGTTTTATGTGTTTTACAATGATGGAGGATCTAGTGGAAAAGACTCACAGCATGAGGATATTATTTATAAATGTTGGAGGATCCACACTTGAAACTCAGGTCCAGAGGAAGTCACACTGCTGCTGCAGTTGCTGGCTGAGCTCTATTTTGTTAAAGAACAAAGTCCGAGACCTTTAAAGTTTGGGAATATATATATCTTTTTGATATTAAGGATCAGTTTTTTAAGTAGGTCTTGCTAAGCTCTGTATCCAGAATGTCAGTTTTAGGGTTTTTATATAAGTAGTAGCCATATTACTGCAATATTAAATTTTGTTGGTTTACTATTAACTGTAGATAAGCTGGAACCCTGTTCATCTGACTCCTCTATCAGCAATCTTGCAGATACTGTTTGTTTTTAACAAAAAAGATTAGCGGGCTCGGAAATGCTAGTTTTGCATATGTTTCAGCGATGATTCCTGCTGGAAAAGCCTGTTGTGCATCCAGCAGTTTCCATGGCGTGGGGCATTTCTCTGCTGTTTGTTTCTTCAAGGCAGCTGGAGTTCCTTTCAACTAAAAAGGGAAAACGTTTGGCTGGGCAGGGATGGCTTAAGGCTAAGAAAGCATTGAATTATCAAAGAATATCAAGCCTTTGAAAAAAAAATCAGCACTTGTATGCAAGAAATCAGTTTCTTTTACCGAATGCCTTGAGCTCACCACTAATGCTGGTATCTCCTCAATATACGTTTCTATCTAGTGTGCTGTGCCATTATTTCTCCCTTCCGACCCTTGAGCCTCAAGGTGATGCTGCTTCTGTAACTGGTCAGCAGCTCACAACCTTATAGCAACTTCTTCTTGAAGACTAAATAAAGATCTTTGGATCTATAGTTTTATGGAAATGTAAAAGTGCACATTTATCAGACAAAGCACACAGCATTTAGATAGCTTGGTTTTTAGTTTTGGTTATTGCACTGATTTCTTTTGGACCTTATGCTGTTGCTATTTGATTCCCCTTGTAGTACAGTTGGTCGGTCTTGGCCACCTGTCTGACTTGTTCCGCTTTTTATGCAACCACACTGTTACTTATACTGGTATAGCGGTGATGGAGCTGAATGCTGCTAAACTGGAGACGTGCACTGATTCAGGTTTTAATTAAATATATTTTTTCCTCCTTATAAAGTATTTTTAACCTAAATCGGCTTCCTGGTCTAAATAAATGCATTATCCTGCAAACAAATGTGCAGTAGCGAGGAGGGTACTGGGGACAGAGGAGAAGCCTTGCTGTTGAGGAGGAGGAGGTACCTATAAGGTATCACTTCAACTTCTGGGGACTCTAAAACTGTCTTTTATATTCCGTTCAAAGTCTCTAAAACAATGGGAACCTATAGGCACTGCTGTAATAGTAATTATCAGTAAGAGAGATATGTGGAATACTTTTATGCCAGACTTTCAAACTGGACCTGATTTTTTTTTTTTTTTTGGCCATGTACCTGTTACTAGGAAAAGTTGAGACAAGTTGTGCTGGTTTCAGGACCTGGGACAGAGTTAATTTTCTTCCTGGTAGCTGGTACAGTGCTGTGTTTTGGATTTAGTACAAGAATAGTGTTGATAACACACTGATGTTAGAGCTGTTGCTACGTAGCGCTTACCCTAGTCAAGGACTTCTCAGCTTCCCATGCTCTGCCAGGCGCACAAGAAGCTGGAGGGGGCACAGCCAGGACCGCTGCCCTAACTGGCCAGTGGGGTCTTCCATCCCCTATGGCGTCTTGCTCAGTATATAAGCTGGGGGGAGTCGGCCGGGGGGCAGCGATGGCTGCCCGGAGACTGGCTGGGCAGGGGGTGAGCAAGCGCATCACTTTTTTTTTGCCCCCAGCGTTTTGTTCCTCTCTCTCTCTCTGTTTTATTTTTCATTGCAAATTATTATTATTTATCATTATTATATTTTATTTCAAGTATTAAACTGTTCTGACCTCAACCCACGAATTTTCTTACTTTTGCTCTTCCGATTCTCTCCCCCATCCCACCGGGGTGGGGGGGAAGGTGGATGAGCGGCTGTGTTGCTGGCTGGGGTTAAAGCACGACACAAGTGTATTAGCACTGCTCACGTTGGGTTTGTGGTGTAGCATCTCTCTGATGGTCTGAGCGCTGCACTGTGTGACAGACTGGCAGAAATAGTCCCTCGAACTTCAGTCAGATTGCGGTCTCTAGTCTTGCCCTGAGCTTTTGTGAATTGAAAAAGTGTTTAAAAACCCATTTCTTTACCTGACAGCATGCCACATGTCATTCTCTACATTTTTGCTCAACTTCAGGGATTTTGGACAATTTGCTATGAACAAAACAGGACAGAAAATGGAGAAAAATAAAGAAGTGTGACTAAATGTCTCATTTATGCTAACGTGGGTTTAAGTAAGATATTTTTGAGCACTATTTTGTGCATGTGGCTCATTTTCTCTGCATTTCTTTAAACACAGTTAATGATTATGGGCAATGCTGGGTAACTGCTTCATCTTTGTGTGTTCATCTTGCAGTGAAAGGTGCCACTCATACAGCACTGCCAGCAGCAAAGCGGTACAGAGCACGGCTCAGTCCTGATGCTGTTTTAAGAGTGTCCTTGGAAATGTCATTGGTGGTAATGGCCAGTCATTTTTAGGTGTTTTCCATCAGCTGATGTACAGATACCGGACGTAAGACATTTGATTTTGGCTATCCTCATTGCAGGGCTGGCTGTAATTGAACACTTGCCTGGGTAGGTAGATTGCAGAGAGATCCATAAAAAATGTTTTCTATGCCTTTTCTATGTCTGACACTCTCAACTTCAGAAGTGTTTGCCCAGCAGTGTATCTTGACATATGGCTGTACCACAGTCGTTCATTTTCTCCCCATTTTCCAACACAAGGCTGAAAAGTACCAAATCAACCAAAATCTTTCCTTCTCCCCTTTGGCCAGTGGGTGGAATTAAAATCAGGCTTTTATGCGTTTCTGAGCCTTAAGTGGTATTTTTATTAAGCTTCCACTGTCTTTCCCTTTTATTGAAATTATTGACTATCAACTATCTAGCTTTATGGCCTGAAGTCTTCAAAACTTAACTATTATCATTCACATGAAGTAGCTGTTCTCATGAGTTGCATCTATTCAAATAACTTTTTGTATATGTGAGGTCATAGCAATGATAAATGCTCCATCTGCTGTTTGTTTCTCACACAAATAAAAAAGTAAGAAAAACTCATTAGAAGTCATTGGGAAAAAGATATTTGCCATGGGTCGTCGGTTACTGCATTTAGTATATAGAGTGCTGCTTCAGCGGCAACTACACTTACTCCAATCTCTTTATTTTGTTGTTTTTCTTTTATTTTGTTTTGTTTTTCTTTTTTTTAACCCAGGGTCATTCAAAGTTTGCAACATTTTTATTATCTTTTCAGTGAGAACAAGGACCAGGCCCATCTCATCTCGAAGATGCTGTATCTGGCTTTAAGACTGCAATAAGGTCACTCATAATTTAGCTAGCGTAGATCCGCCAAGGTAAATCAGGGCTCCTGCAGGGCAGTTCTAATACTTTGGCAGCTTACAAAACAATCTCAGAAATGAAAGAACATCATCTTCAACACCAGTTTGTGCGTTTGCAAGGCACTGTTCTTACAGCCTCATTTCTCTTTGTCTAGGTAGTGTTACTGTCTTTCCACTTAGACTGAGCATCTTCCTCACGCTCGATTACTGCTTGTGAAGAGTATTTTGAATCAACCCAAAATTAGAAGGAATTTTTCAAGGAGTTTTCTCTATGGCAAATTTAAGCTTAATTCCATTTCCCATTCAGACAAACTTTTTCTGTGGGCTTGTGAGTAGAAATTTATTTAAAGATGCCAAAAGAAATGATGCTGGGGTTTTTTTCACTGTTTTTTTGTGTTCAGATGAAGTTGTCTTCTGACTGTGGCAACACTGAGGATTAATTTTAGGAAAATAAATATTTACTATGTCATATTGCATCTTAATATGCAAATCTTAAGCTCGTACATATTCACAATTAGACAACTGAAGGAGCTCAGGAGAGTAATTCCTAGTGGTTTGGGGGGGTGGTGGTGGTTTTTTTAACTAAAATTACACGTACATTGGTCCAGGATCCACATCTTACAGGATGTGTTCCGTGTCGTAACCAAGTGTCTGGGCAGGAGGTGCTTCTTTCTGGCGGGATGAGCTGAGGCAGCGGAGCAGAGGGTCCCCCCGGCCTGCAGCTGGGCCCCTGCGCCAGGGCGGGGGCGGGCGCTGGCCTGCCCGGGGCCCCCGGCCCGCCCCGGCTCCCGGGGCTCTTCTTCAGCCGCCCGGCAGCTAGGTGCCCGCCGCTTCAAAGCAGAGAGCGTGAGGCTAGTCATGGTGGGCCCCTGAGGCTGTAAAAAGACAGTAAATTTGCGTGAAAAGGTTTAATGGTCTGGAAGGCCATAGTAAAATGGAATCGGTGAAAGGGTCTGTAACGAAAAACCAGGGAGCCTGCCGGGGGGATTTCCCGGAGCACTTGCTTCCATAGGCACCGCGCGCAGCTCAGCAGCGCTCTGCTCCTAACCAACACATCGGCTGTGAAAACACAGTGGACCTATTGAATTTAAAATACCGTTTCAAACTTCCTGAGTAGGGCAAATATAATGCTCGCTTTTTTGAGACATTGATGTGTATTTAAATAACAAAGTTTCAGATTTGTTTGAAAGTAGAACAGATTGCAGTTTTAACCAGCTATGGAGAAGTTGTGTTCTTGACAGGAACAAAATGGGACAGAAACATATTTATTTCAATTCAAAGATCATTATATTCCCTTTTGCTTTCCTTAAAAAAAATTTCTTTTAAAAATACAAGCAGAATCAGAAAAGAGAAAATACAGGAAAAATAGTGGTTTTGAAAACGTAGCAAAAAAAGATCACTGGAGAGGTTCATGATAAAAATCTTGCAGAAAAAAATTTATTACAGTCAAGCACAGGAGCCAAAGCTAGGAAAACTGAGCTCAATAATCACCAAGATCTCTCATCCTGAAAATACAGGTATGCAGATTTTCATGTGTAAGTTGTCCCATAGATCAATCACATGCTCAAAATTAAATATATTTCATAAGATGGGGTCGAATTTTCTGTTTCCCCGATGCCCCGGCCAACTTCACTGGCAATATTTACTAGACCAAAAACTAACTTCACCAACAAATTAAAGCTTGAAGAGCTCTAGGGCAACTTTTAAAATACAAATTAATAGCAGCCGGTCAACTGGCAGTCAGTTAACTTGAGGTGAAATAAATAAACAACTCCCCTTGCCCTGTCCTTTGCCCTTCCTCGGGTCCTGAAACACCTTACGCAGAACGTGGCTGTATATTCCCTTCGGATCAAGGGCTGCCGGGCATGAACACTGACGTTTGTTCCAGTGCTCGGTTTTCATGCTCAAGAGGGGTTTTTCAGTCCCTCTCCAGGGCTGCAGGTTCTGCAGGGTTAAAAGGCACTTCATTTAGTTTAGTGCGTCGCTGGAAGGTTCAAATAGAAAACCTTGATTTTCCCGAAGAGTCTAATTACATTAGACACTTACCTGTCAATGAAATTACATTAACTAGCTATGAAAATCTTTAGATGTCTACATGCCTGCTATAAGGAAATTAAATGCCAAAAATCAACCCCAGGATGTATTTAAATCAAAATTCTGCTCTAATTAAAGTGTGTGACTGGACTATTTAACGTAGAGGAGTAAAGGAGATTAATACCAGGCTCCTTCTTCCCTCGCTTATCATTAAACAGTGATGAACATGCAGTGAAGAAGATACTATCTAGAGTTAAACCTTCTTTCTTTTCTACAGCAAAGCCTTCTTCAGTTCCGCCTTGTATAGACTTCAAAAGATTAGTGGTAGAGATGGGGTAGATAAATTTTTTTCCATTATAACTAGACCCGTGCTTTCTCATAAGCACAGCTGAAGAGTTCCTTCTTAATACAAGTATCCAAGCAAAGATTTGTGGCCAGCACTCTCACCTTCTAAGTGCATGCTCTGCCTGGAAGTAGGATTTAAAGGACTAGAATAAATAAGTAATTCTACAGATCTATGCACAACAGTTAGTTTTAATGGCAAAAAAACCAATCAAGTGATTTTTGAATCCCAGTTAAAAGTAATTATACAGTATAAGTGCTTTAAGTAAGCTAATGAGACAGACAAATCTGATAATGAATTGCTGTCTCATCATACGCTTCCTTTCAAGTTAATTCAATCTTAACATTGCAGGACACTGTTCTGCATTGCTTTGCTCTCCACCGAGTCCAGCTCTGTCCCTGCTCGCATCCGTCTCACCCTATTTAGTGCAGGGGGTGCGAATTCAGCTGTTTGCACTAGTAGGTATATAGTTAACAGATTTGGTGTTTCAAAAAAATGAGGATAGCATTAGGAAGCAAACAGCACTGATTGGAATAAATTTGGCTATTTCCTTCTAATTTCACTGTGTTATTTATCTTAATGCTAGGATGTTTATCTAAATGTGAAATACTGTCTGTGTGTTTATTGGGAAGCTGAGAAACCAGTTTTATAATTATTTGCTTGTCTTCAGTAGCATTTTGAAGTACGCACATAGCAGAATAGTGATTAGCTCTCTTGTATGTAATAAGTGTTTTGGTTGGAACTGGTTGTCTGCAGGGAACCTTGGAGAGAAAGTAAAGGTAGGGTGGGGTTTTTTCAGCCTCTGATGTTCCATTAACGTAGGGGTCTTCAGGACACCACTTCTTCCTTGGGCCCATCCTCATCCAGTGCAGTGAAACGGTGGGGTCATTGCTGGTGGAAACTCCTTTGCGTGAAAGGAGAATGTCAGAAGGGAGCCAGAAATCAAGGAAATAGCATCTGATGTTCATGGCCTTGTGAGTTTTAGGTCACTATCGCATCTCACAGCTAATGGCAAAGTTTCAGGTAAGGTAATCAAAAAGATGTGATCATATTCTTGGTATTTATTTTCCCAGCCAATCTCCTTGAAAACTTGGTATGAAACTGAAACTCGCTAATCGCTGCTTGGAAATGAATTTGTTAAGATCAATGAGTAATTTGATCAATGCATCTAATTGCCTTTTGCTTTGGTCTCACCGCCTTGATAAGGACAAGAACCTTATAAGTAATTAGATTTGGTACTAGGCTGCATTAATACTATTAATGTATTCTATTATTTATTTATTCTTTCAAGTTCATCAGTGGATGATGTACAGACTGCTTACATGAGAAAAAAAGTGATAGGCGAAGATATTTAAAAAAATTGTATGTAGCAAGTAATACCAAGATTGATAGCAGAGGAGATGTTAGAAAACTGTACCTTTTATTTGACAAAATCTGCTTCTTCATACTGTATTTATAATACCTAGTAAATATATTAGAAATCAAGGAATCCATTGTTAATTGTATCCACAGATAATCGCGGTTAATTGACTATGGAGAAGTGTGCTCTTAAGCTATGGCTGATTTTTCCCTTGATTCCTTTTTCCCTTTTTTTTCCTCTTTCTTTTTTTCGGTAACAACATATTTTTAGGCAGATTCTTTCAACTAATTCTTTTACAACTAATACAGAGAGTAGTTTTGCCAACTCAAGAGTATTAGCTCGAGTTTTTTGACTATGTTCAAAATACAATTTTACTTTTTTTTTTTTTTTCTAGTTATGGGGACAGAAAAAATGCGTTAAATATTTTTTGTGAAACAAGGTTACACTGGAACGTCTGTCAAGTCTAATGTGTTCTAATCCAGAGGATCAGACCAGAGCAGTCTAATCCTCTCTGGGATGACTATACCAGTAAATTATCCTGAAGAAGAGGTTTATTTCTGTAATACATTTTACTTTGCAGTGACTGCAGGCCTGACCCTTTTAAGTCTACAGTAAATGCAGAATAGCTTACTGCAATAAAAGGAGCTCACATTTATTGTAAAGTAAGAATATTCACACTGGCAATCACTGTGGAGTAGATGATATATTATAATTTCACACTCTTACTTTTTTTTTTCCTAGCTGACCTTTCTGCAGGCAGTAGAAGTATGAGCCTGAAGTGCACTCCATAAAAATACCCACTAGATTGAGGCGTCCATTCAGCTCTCCAGAGTTATCTATGTAACGTGTTTAGCGTTTCTGTAGCTATCCTTCTTTTTCTCTCATATAATGGGAGCAGAAAGTCCAGTCTAGGTAGTTACAGGTAGCCCCTCTGTGGATGAAGCCTGCTCTTAATCCAGTTTATCAGACGTTTGCAGTAGCATTTGCCCAGGCTTAAGGCTTTGGAGGATGGAAAAGATGGATTTAGAGAAATAAAGCCAGCTGATAGATGTGATCACTTATTAGAGATCTTTCATATAAATTATGAAAAATAGCTACAGTGAATTATAGCTGTAGGCTTTCAGATAATAAGCCTTTCAGGAAAAAAAAAAATGAAACTAAGTGACACTCAGTTCTGAGTTTCATTACCAAGCTGAATCATAATTCAAAGCACTTTTAAAACTTCCAGGATGGTTTGCAAATCTTGATGAAATTGAGACTAAGCTTGATCATATTTAACCATGTTAAGTGAGTTTTTTGGCTGCTACTTTACTCCAGGAATATTCTTCTCCAGTGTTTCCAGGTCATTTCTGTCTGCAATCCATTGCCCAGTACTATCAAGGTCCAGGGACTGTCATTTTTTACTGTCAGTTTTTGGGCAGTTATCTCTCATCAAAATTGATAGAGCTAGCGAAAGCCTCCTCTTCCAAGGTAGTACTCCTTACGAAATCAATAGAAATAGCCTAGCAGGCAGAGAATCAGCAGTCTGTGTTCCCGTTTCCATTCCCCGTTCATCCTTGAAGTTGGACTTTCCTCAGCTCCCAATGCCAACCAGCAGCAGGAACTTCTCAATCCTGACACAGCCTGGGATCCGACAGCCACAGGGAATCTCCTTGAACACCCTCCATTAAGGGTTTTATTAAGGGGTTTTTTGTGCGTACGTGTGCAATACATAAGCTGAAGTCTTGGAAAGGACTAACAAAGATGTTTGGAGAGGTGATTCAATATTTTTTCCCACCAGATTAAAATAAAATTGGTAAATCTCATCTGGTAGTCTTAGGGGCTGACATGAAGAAACTACCTTGTTTTGTGTTTCATGATTGTTTGAAGTGCAACACAAAATTTTGTAAACATAAACACTTCTGTTACTATTTCTTCAGAAATTTTTGCTGCAAATATATTCCTGTTGGAGATAGCACTTCACTGCCCACAATTAATAGTTAATGCTATTGCCCATGCTTAGACCCCAAAGCCAGTGCCTCAGCCATGAGGTTTGTTAATGGCCGTTGCTGCCACTGAAGAAACGTGAAGTTTCTGAAGTCAGGTGAAGTTTAGTAATTGGATAGAAACATCTCCTGCCAGCAAAATATTACACAGCAGCAAAGGATGTAGGTGGTAAAGGAGTTCTATAAAAATGCTGGTTTAGTGCTCTTATTGTGATTTTTAAAAATTCATATGTTAAGACTTACTACAAAACGAAATAGGGTAGAAAATAGAGACTATTAATATAGTACTGCATAGCACCATGATATATCGCGTTATCATGTCTTCTTTGGGAGGCTGTGAAAAGAACAAGCAGAGGTGGTGAGTGGCCTTGATATAAGGAATGCCTGAATAAACTAGAACTATATCATTCAGAGAGCGATACCTGAGAAACAGTGTGGTAGGCGGTGTATATAATTATGAATGACCCAGTCAAAGGGTATAAAAAATGGGTGTTTATGACCTTTTCCAATATGCAGCAACTGAAACTAGCAAAACACAGCTGCAAAGAAATGGGAATGGTCCTTAATTAGGGGTCACTTTCCTTGGTTGTACAGAATAAAATCTTTGTCGTGGTTTAACCTGGCAGGCAGCCAAATACCACGCAGCCGCTCACTCACTCCCCCCGCCCCCCCAGTGGGACGGGGAGAGAATCGGAAGGATAAGAATGAGAGAAACTCATGGGTTGAGATAAAGACAGTTTAATAGAACAGAAAAGGGAAAATAATAATAAATAATGATAGAGCATACAAAATGAGTGATGCACAATGCAGTTGCTCACCACCCGCGCTGACCGACAACCAAGTAGCGATCGCTACTTCCTGGAACACGCCTACCATTCATATACTGAGCATGACGTCGCATGGTATGGAATACCCTGTTGGCCAGCAGGGCTGGCTGTCCTTGCTGTGCTCCCTCCCGTCTTGTGTACCTAGCTCAGTCAGCAGGCATGGGAGCTGTCCTTGGACAGGTTCAAAAAGTTGACTTGATCCAATACAGCCATTCCTGTGGTCCTAAGGTCAAATATTTTTGGTTCTTGTCATTTAAAGAAAAAACATCTTGTCATTTTATTTCCCCTCCCTCGTGCATGATCGAACTCTATTATTATTTTCTGTCTACTTATTTGTGTCTAATTTAGATGATGTGATGACACACTGTACATTGCCTCTGAAACGGTGATGTAATATTGTGATGTAAAATTAACCCTACCCCCTAAAGAACCCTAGCTGAAGGAATTTAGTAGTAGTCACCCCAACATCATGATGAGATGTTGCTTTACTGCAAAGTGGTTCATGGGGTTCCAGTGTCTCTGCTCCATTAGGATGCATTGGAATGTCAAATATAATTGCATTCAGGTTAGATTCTGCTATATAATAAGTATATTGTTTCAAAAATGGTGCTTTATGTCAAGAGGAACACCAGTGAAGTTACATAACTTTATTCAAGGTATTATGCTACATTAGTAAGTCTTGCAAAATTTTGCTTGAGGGTTAATCAACAACATGATACGAGAACTTTATATAAAGAAAAATTATTATTGAATTCACCTTTCTTGTCTTAGAATCCATCACATTCGCCCTCATCCTTCACAGATGTCATATATAATATTTCAGAGTTCTGATAAATCCCCCAAATGCAGAATTTTATTTTTCGTGTTTTTAAAAAAGCAAAATCAGGTGACATCCCCTGGTAGACTATGAGAATTACTTTTTAAGTGTTTCAAGGGAGTATATCTCCTTAGGGTCTCTATATGCTGTCACCACTGCCTTCCTAAATATAGGCATCTTGGTAATAATTGAAGTGGTTCAAAACCTGTGGTTTCTTACTAGTTGATACCAAGAACTAAGTGCAGAGTTTCCAGGCTAGGTTTCCATACAGCATAAATGTATCTCAAAGTATAAAATACTGCTGTTTCTTGAAGTAAAATGCTAACTCACTTTGGTTTTAAACTGAACAGATTTTATGAAACATCGTTTAGAAATGCGTTAGAAATGTGTGAGTTCCTCACATGTCAGCCAGTATTCAAAACACCACTCTGAGGTGACTTTTGCAATTCTCATAATGGACAAAATTTTGATGAGGGAGTACCTCAGTTTGGGTATGAATCAACAGTGTTTGCTAGCAGTCCAATCATGCTGAATTATATCTGAAGTACTATTTTAAATAAGTATTTTGTGGATATAATTCTAATTGTATGACTATTATTCCTCTCTTTTTTCATAAACATCATTGTTACAAAAATATTCTAATCTGATAAACATAAATTTCCATTTTAAACTTCCCAAAATATATTGGAAGTATACGAGACCTAAGGTGTGAAAACTGCTAGCAAATAGGGATTTTTTTTCCCCAAATTAACTCAGTTTTGGGTGTTCTGATTACGAGATCATCTTTTATCTTAATCTAACCAAACAAGGAAGAAGACCGAAACAAGGGGAATTTGGGGTCAGTTCCAAAGAGCTCACACTGATGAGATTTTGTGAAACAAATCAAAGGGGGGTGTTTTCTTAAACAAGATTTGCCGCATTTAGGATTTTGGGGTGTGATTTGATCCCAGACAGCCCTGTCGAAAGCAGGAGTCATTGCACTGAAGTTACCCGTGTTCAGTGTTTTACGGGTATTAAACTAATTTGAGATGACAGACCATTTCCATGCTCTTTCAGAACAGGCCATGTTATCATCAGTGTATTGAGGAAATTAATAAATGTTACTTGTATATAATTTGCTCATAAATTATAAGCAATGTTGTTTGTAATGCTTTTGCTAATGTATGGTAAACAGAGATGTGTGTCTGTCCTGCCAATAGTAGATGACAAATAACAAAGCTATGGAAGCTACTCATTGCATCTCGGCTATGAAAGTGTTCCTCATGTTTTCATGTGTCCATGCATTCAAGAAGGACCCAGGAGGGTTTCTTTAATTTTGTTTTCTTTTTAGTAAGCGTACTTTCTTGTAAAAGCCTGATCACTAAATTACTGCGGTTTGTATCTTCATGCTTATTCTGCTTGGGTATATTACCTAGCGGGTCTTTGGAGCAGGGAGTCTTGGATCGAAATTAACTCGAAAATAGCCTTCCACATGATAAATATTTGTATTTAGACAGAACCTGGGGAAATCCTTCTAGCCTCTGTCAGAGCCCTTAAGGGGAGCTGGCAGTTGTACAGCAAATTGAAGTGTGCAAATCTTTAGCCTCGCAGCAGATACAGTAAATATGTGCAGTGTAACACAGCAAATATGCAAAGGCATTTCGTTACAGAGGTGTGTAAATGTTTACAAATATGATTAACTGCAGAGCACAAAATCCATTCACAGAATCAAAGGCAAAACTAAAATTACTTTTTCCCACCCCCCTCCAGGATTATGCTGAAAAGAAAAACACGATAGCAAAAGCTCTGGAAGATCTTAAAGCCAACTTCTACTGTGAACTCTGTGACAAGCAGTACTATAAACACCAGGAGTTTGACAATCACATTAACTCTTATGATCATGCTCACAAACAGGTAAGAGGAATCTGCTCACTACTTCAACTTAGTTTCAGTAGAGTAATGAAATAAGATGTCCTTCAGGCGGGCTTGGAAATCACAATTGAGTTGTGCCCAAATTTCAGGTTCTGGGAAGCAAAATTTGTTTTCTTAGAAACAAATCTTAACATGAAGATTTTACAGTCAAAAATTCTGATATGGAGAGAAAGGGAAATGTGAACAGTTAAATTGTGAAGAGGAACAGGGAATGATGAAAAATATGATTAAAAGTGTACAATTTCCTTGTTACCAGTTTAATTTTGCACGTAGCGAAATGCTGTGGTATACCAAAGAGATGACTTCCTGGGAAGCATTTGTTGCAACAGATGTGGATAGGAAACTTGACATTCTTTTTGGTAAACTTTCTTTTAGTGCAGATACAGTTCTGAAAAGGGCTATGGTTTTACTTCAATGCATTGAATATAAAAAAACTGTGGTAATGGAAGGCTTCTGGCTTAGCTCACAATAAGATAGGTGTTAGCTTTAAAACATTGCTATGTACTTTTTTACCATCACATTTTATCACCGTACCTCCAAGTTGTGTCCCCGACTTCGGTAACATAAAAGCAGTGCTTCCACATACCAAGAGAGGCAGTGCATCCCAGTGCAACGTCCTGGTGCCTGGAAGGGAAGGACTATGTAATTCAGAGGAAAATACAATGCATCTTGACTCCACTGAAGAGATGTGTAATGATAATGTAAAGATATGTAATAACTGCACAGGAAATTTCTACTTAGTCCACTTAGTAATTATTCTGTCTCTTTTTTTTTTTTTAAATCTGGTGAAATCATATGGTTGTGGATCTGGATTGATTGCTTTTCATTCTAATTGAATCTCCCCTTATCCTGTAATTCTGCTCAGGGTGAACATAGATGGGTTGCTACATGTGTTTTATATCTGCATTATGTCAGCCAATTATTTGCTTTTCTTTCCTTCAGCACTGCTCCCTGAAACACTTCCCTCTCTCTCACACCAGTATTTTTATTTAGCCCATAATTTACACTGTCAGTGTGAGTGTTAGATTTAGTTTTGAGAACTACGGCGATGTGGACCTCAGCAGCAATACTAATCTATGAGAAGCTGCAGGGAAAGATATATTAGATGAGAAATTAGCAGGTAGCTTCATTGCATCCTATAGATATTTATTATGAGTTGCAAGTATTTTTAGTTAAAATACAACTGGAACTGATTCTTCAGGTGTTATGTTCACACAGCAGCACCTCATTGATGGAAGGCAGGGATAAAGAAGTGGTGGGCAGTCTTCCCCACTTGAACTCTCTTAGGATTTTTGTTTATTAATTTTTAAGTGCTCTGAAGCACTTTTAAATAATGAGACCCTGAAGGCTGCCGTGTTCGTTCCTCTATTCAGTATTGATGAAAAATTGATTCTGAAACTGAGGTCAGGTGTGAGACTGCAGAGGGACTTGTTTCCAGTGGTTCACATAGTTATTCTTGTTTTCTGATGGCTTTAGGCAGGAGACAGTGGGCACTGCACCAGCGTCTGACGGAGCACAGCAGATTCTACCTCTCCATCTTTTGCGTAGGGGGCCTGTGTGTCTGTGTTTGCACGTGGCTTTGTGGATGTGTTTGGTGAAACACAGGAAGCCATCCTCTTCCTCTGTAAGATCTCCACAACTCTAATCTCCCTGGTAGGAAATCAGACAAAAGTTTCTAGTTTTCCAGTAGAAGAAAACTGTATGGATGCTTGTTTGGGCGAAGTAATAATTTTCTGTAATATTACTAGCAAATAAGACTATTGATTCCTGAGATTAAAATGTTAAGTCAAGTTTAACTCTTCTGGAGTGTTTTTGGTGGTGGTTTCTACTGGCGTTATAAAGCAAAAACATTCCTCTTCCCATATTTCAGGTGAAAAAGGGGGCAGGCAGCATATGCTGCAGTGCAGACTCACTCAGATTTGCTCAGTTTTCAAGGAACTTCATACCACATGGTTTTTTTGAGTAACCTAATTTTACTAAGTGGGCTGAGCCATTTGCAGGTGCTACTGTTGACTGCTCTGATTTTGTCTTGAAACTTCCTACCTCAATGGCAGAAGTTTTCCAGTAGTTCAGTAGGGGTGAGAGGAACAGATAATCTGTCTTTGGCTTTTGCTTCATATTTTTCTCTAACTTTCTCCCTTTGATCACACCTTTCTACTAATAATGGACAGGTAAGGGGAAGCACTTACTAGGAAAAGTTTCCCATGATCCAAGAATAGTTGTAAGCATATGCAGCCAGTTCAGTTGCAGTGATCCCAGCACCTGACAGTGGTTTCTATATGATCAAATGGATGAAAGCTCTGCCTAAACCTGAATTCATCCCAGCTCTTTTGAAAAGCCGTACTTAATCCTAATTGAGCACTCTGTTGTAACACCATCTAAGCCATGGGATGGTTTATCAGAGAAAGTGTTCATAGCAGCTTCTGTACCTCAGTTTGATTGTAGAATATTTTCTTTCCATCGATTCAAAGGTTGCTAGCACAGAAAATTTACAGGACTTCAAATAGAAGATTTTGTAATTCTGTGCTTTTCCTCCATTGGATGGGGGGCCCTGTACTGTCAGGGGTTGGTTGTGTTTTGATTTATTGTGTCTTACAGCTTCTGAACACCCGCTTTGAGATAATGTGAGGTCTTTCTGACTGGTCCAGAAAGAAAGGATAGGAATAGGGCAAAACTAATTTTATTTCCTAGGACCTGAAGGAGTTCAGACCAGCATCTCAAGATCTCCACTGCCTCTGTTAGTGTTTTGTTCTTAGCTTTGACAATATGGTCTGGAGAGCAATATCTGTAGCCTTTATGAAATACTCCTGGAAAAGTAACCTGCAAGCAGTCAGTGGTAATGGAGAAAAATGAACTCTTTTGTTTGCTTTGAAAGCCTAGACCAAAAAAAAAAGAAAAAACCCCACCAAAATATAATGCAGGTGTCTTTTAAAAAAAAAAATGTTCTGGGCTCAATATGGAGAGAAATGTAGCTAAGGCAAAACTGCTATTATTTAATATAGGAATGAGAGAATTGCTATTTGATGATGATGGTCTAAGATCACGGAATGCAGCTTTTGAGACCCATGCCAGGACTTTAAAAACATCTATATGGTTTTATGCAGCATTTACTAAGGGTTTGGAAGTGCATGAGGAGCTTTCTGAAGTGCTGTATTCATGCAGGGTGAAAAAAATCCTGCCTGTGTTCCTTGAAACGCTGCGGTTTTGATAAATGTGGCCGAGTGTTAAGTGTAAGGCTCTGAATGACCTTCACCTTGTAGCCATTCGGAGTCGGTGAGTTGTTTTGTCTTGTCGGTGGAGAAGGCTGGATCACACAGCTAGGTCCCCTACATCAGTCATTCCTCAAGAGACTTTTGTCGCTACAAGAATGCAGTGGTTTTATTCCTGTATTTGAAAGTCTTCCTCTCCATCCCAGAACTTCTGATTAATCACCTAGTATCACGGCAGCGCACCCGAGCTTGGTGCTGTTTTCTCTCCCAGGAATGCTCTTCCAAATATCAAACAACAACAAAGAAAAAAAAGCTGTGATGAAAAACAAAATCCGTAGCCCTAATATTTTTGCATCTAGATATGCAAATACAATCAAGCAAATTATAAGTAGGAATTTTTCCCCACAGAATCAGAGGTCATTTCTCAAACTGTATCTCCCTGGATGAAAATTATCTCCCTGCTCTAAAAATGTATTTAAAATTGTATGGAAGTACTAAAACACTAATTATGCAGGGATGAGTAGGTGTTTTCTTTCCCTATTACAGACACAGATTTCTCCTGTCTGCATTTTTCTCCTCTCTGCATGTTTTTCTTCTTTGCAGATTTGTTAGGAGATCAGTGCCAAATAGGGTAGGGACTATCAATCTGTAGCCAATCAGAAGTCCAAACTTTGAACATCTTTATGTGTTTTAACAAACATTTCATGGAATATGGGTGAAGAAAAAGAAATTTGGAAGTGGAAGGGTGTGGTTAGGCATAACAATAATAATAAAACCATAATTTTACTAAAGGTATACCTCCTATGAGGTGTGAAGCATATAGGGTATAAAGTAAGAGTACTATAGCACATTTGGGGATGCCAGTATTCTCAGCAAAGATAACTGGATGTTATCAGTTGTTTGACTCCGCGATTTAAAAACAAAGCGGCAAATCCTTGTAGTCGTCACTACAGCTTTTTTTTAAAAATCTCATTCCCTCTTAAAAGAGAAAAGATCCCATCTCTTCTCCTTGGTGGCGCCCGCAGAGGGTGCAGTGCGGCGCGCCTGCTGGTCCCGAGCAGGTCAGCCCAGGGCACCGCGGGGGATCTGCCGCGGGCCAGCTGCGGCTTCTGGCATAGCCAAGGACTGTACGTCTGTTTGAAGGGAAATGCGACACATACTCGGAGAATTGCAGAGTGAAAGAAATTAACTATTTACCAGGAGCAAATAGTATTTTATGCTGTTTTTTCCAGACCTGCTTTTTGCAGGTTGGGTCCCACTGGAGCTATTTGAATCAGACGAAGACAGAGGCAACATGTTGTATACCATCTTGGAAATATAGAAATAATGATTCTCAAAAAAGATGTCGTCTTCTAGAGCCGTACGGCAATAAAGAGCTTTACTGTAGTACAGAATAAAACCTTAAGAGCTTCAAAAATGTTCTGAAGATTTGCTTCATGAGCAGAAACAAACATGATATATAGTGGGTCAGAGTTTTGGGGATGTTCATCAATACGGGATTTCATAAAATACGAATATTAAAACTTCTGTTTCTCAAGGTTTAAGCGTAGCCCTGCCTGTGGATAAGCTGGCATTGGTTACCTGGTAGCGTAAGGGTGAGGGGATCGCAAGGAGCGATGAGCAGGACAGCGCTCGTTTCGTGACGTGTGTCCGGCTTTGCCAGGCTCTGCGTGATGAGACGTGCCCGAGGGGGGAGGCTGGAGGCAGAGCCCCGGGCTGGCTGCTCTCACCTGTCCGCAGCCCCGCTAGAGCTCCGTGCTGCCTGACATCGCGCTGCGTTTTGCACCCTTGCTGTGCTCGCAGCCCAGCCGGGAGGGATGTTTAAGATGACAAAATAGACAAGAAGGCCGTGGTGAGAAGTTATTGCTGCGAAAATCCCCGAGGGTGATAAAAAACGTCACTTCTTCCAGCACCGCCGAGGCTGGTCTTGGTTCGAAGAAGGCCCGTATGGATGTCTGGGAGGCCAGCCCACGGAGCCTTGCGTGTCTTTCCGCCGGGAGAGGGGGGACGGGCAGCAGGAAGGCAGCTGCCGCGCCGGCTGCTTCACGGCCGGTGGGGAAGGCGGGACCCCGGTGCGCGCCCGTGGATGGAGCCGGTGGGAAACCGGGTGGGAAGCACTTGCAGCGCCATTTTTTCCAGTCCTTGCAAGTGAAAATAATTCTTTGCAGTACATTGCAGTGCGCTTTCTCTTCTTTGTACCTAAGTGACTTATCACTTGTAATATCAGATAGGATTCTTGCAGCTGAGTTTTCTGGAGTGGTGAAGTTTTATATTCCTTCCCTTACTTCAGCGTGTTTCTCATGTTAGAAGAGAGCAACGTCTCAGTGTGTCCTTCTGGGCAGGCAGTCTTAACTTTCCGAATGTTAAGCAAACATAGATGAGGCTTTAAACATCTTTTTTAATGGAACTTGTGTAGCTCTTTGTTATTATTGCTTTCCCAGAATATAACTTGGCATCCTTTCCTATATTTCTTTTTTTTCTTCAGGAAA
This sequence comes from Pelecanoides urinatrix, assembly GCA_013400755.1. Lineage (NCBI taxonomy): Eukaryota > Metazoa > Chordata > Aves > Procellariiformes > Procellariidae > Pelecanoides > Pelecanoides urinatrix. The sequence continues at coordinate 60,852 of VZTQ01010702.1, read as the reverse complement.
AGATAGTCATCTTTGTAGCCTTTTTAAATATTAAGGGAACACGAACAAATGTTGAGCTGTGTGCTGGTAGGCATATGTATATTTGTAATGCACATACAACCACAAAATGACCCCCTCCTCTTCCAAACACACTGCTCTATCACTGTATTTCAGATTTTTTTCCCATGAATATTGCATTATTTAATGGTCTTTTGTGATTGGTTTGGGGTTCGTTTGTTTGTATTTTAGTAAAAGCCTTCCTTGGAAGTTTCAAGCATTTATACTGACAAGGGTCATCACCAGACCTGTTAATTACAGCTCAGCTCTACTGGTAGCATTGGAAGAGAGTATTGCAACAGACACAGTGCTTCCTTTCTCAGCTCCTTCAAAAACCAAAACCAAACCTGCTGCTGTTACTCCAAAGGGAAAGGCAAAACTGCCAACCTACCAGGAGCACGCTGGGCCGTGAGGGAGGAGGGAAACAGCGACGGGGGTCACTGCTCCTTTGCGGTGCAGGGATGAGCCCAGGGCAGATGCTGGAGAGAAGCCTCCACTGGGGAGCCTGTTTCTGGATGGTGCTGGGGGCTGGGCTGCCAAGGGTGCTGCTTCTGGGGTCGCCCCTGGGTGGGTGGGTGGTTTGGGGCAGGTCTTGGTGTAGACAGAGTGAAGTGCAGGGAGATCATTAGTGGGAATTGGAAGGCTTCAGGGAAAGGGGAAATACAGTCCCATTGCATTAGGGCACAAAGCCACTTGGAAAGTGTTTTGCTGGTCTGTTAGTAATGTGTCTGCATTGGAAGGCTGCAAATGATGGTCCATATTCTGCTTTACAGAAAGTATTTTAAGATTAAATAGTTAACTTCTGTTATTTATGAATATTGCAGTATATTTAGGGAGAAATTTCACACACTGTTTCCTGAGTGAGAGAAAAAAATTATCTATTTTCCTTCCAGGTTTTATTTTACCTATAAAATTTAATCCCAGAAATTGGCTTCTTGATTGGTATCAGTGTAACACAGTATTTGGGCACCCTTTAGCTCAAAACTTGTACTGACGGGTTAGATGAGGATATTCTTGAGTGAAATATTAATACTGCAAAATGCAATTTTGTTGCCAACTAACATTCTGTTTCCTCATTACCAAAAAAGACATATCACTACGTTCCTGCCTTAGTAATTATAACAGAAAAGATACTGCACAGCATTTTCGGGTTTTTGTGTTTGGGAAATTCTGTTCTGTAATAATGTTTGATTAACTAATTGACTTATTTTTTCTGAAGAGGTGTTTTCAGAACAAACACAATTACAGCAGAGAAGTATATACCCTGTCTGTCCCACTAATAGCCTGCAAACAGAATATTAACCCCATGCACTGACACTTCTGATTCCATGAGGAGCCTGTTCTGTAACACAGGAGCAGCCTTACCCAGCTGCAACCCTTCCTGGGTTTAGAAACTTGGTATGTATCCTCAGTTCTTTAATTTTTTTCTGTTTTGAATTACTGCAGCCATCTCCTTTCTCTCCTCTTCAATATCCAGATCAGCCCGGTAACCTGATAAATCAGTAATGTTATATTTCCATGAAAAAAAAATTACCAATTTACTTCAAGCACCCATTGCTCATTTATTATTATCTTCCAAATCTAGATTAAGCAAGTTACTTTGGGGCGGGGGAACAGCCCCAACACAAAGAGGGAAGGAGGAATAAGGGACAAGAAGAAACATAGTTTACTCCATACATCTCCCTGGCATGCATTTTTACTGTCGTGTGATTCACTCTTTTATTTAAAACTGTACTCATAAATTTCAGTTCAGCTTTGCCTTTTTAAATCAATTCCTGAAACTTTCTACATGTAACATGGCTAAACTTGAGGCTAATTTTAAACTTTGCTTTACCATATCAGCATTTATCAGGTTTCTGCTGCTTGGCCAACACTGTTGCAAATGAAAATCCTTTTTTCCATTCAGCACTAAGATAAGAATGGACATAATAATTGGGATTTGAAGATAGGAAATAATACAGTGTTCCAGTACATGGTTCCCGAGGCATCATGCATACTGTAATGCATCTTGTGGCGTACAGTGTTTTGGTGGGGAGAAATGATTAAAATTGTGTTATACAAACTTCGGAGATCAGATGATAGTTTAGCTGTCACTTGCTTTGTTGTGGTAGGCTATAGATCAGCTAAGCAATTATCTGGAAGAAAAATATTCTTTTTTATTTTCATTCATTCCTTAACAGAATCAATCTCCCAAAGTTAATTTAAGCATAATTATGGCTGCAAAGTTCAAACCAATCAACAGAATACCTTTTCTGTATTTTTCAGAAACTCCAAATGCAGTTCCATTGCTGTCCTGAAAGTAATCAAGTAGAATGTAGATTAAGTGTAAGGAATGAATAATATGAAAAGCGTTTTGTTACTCCATGGTTTTGAGCTGTCAGTGATCCTAGAGAAAAATGGTATTTACAATGAAGTTTTAAATTTTGTTAAATAAAGGAGAAACTAATGTGTTACTATAATTACTGTTCCGCATATTTTAACTGCAGTTCAGTAGCAGCTTATACAGAAATGTCTTCAAACTCCTAAACCGCTCTAGGAGCGTTCAGAAAAGTCTAAAATAGGGTTTTTCTTCTTTTTTCCACATGCAGTCAATGCAGTCTCAGAACAATTTAGCTGCAGAGCCTCTTCTGTGTCTGTGGTTTGTTTTTTGGGGTTGAGCTGCCGTGGTTAGCTGGTTGGCTTTTGTTTTGGTTTGGTTTTTAATTAGTGCTACAACTACAGCTGTCCAGTAAAAGTCTTGAGGACTCCCTAATTTAAACTTTCCCCACCCTCACACGGCAAATGGATGAAAAAAGAAAGACTTGAATAGGGGCTCTGAGAGCGTCTGTATAGGCAGATCAGGCAAGCAGGAAAGCAGTCTGGTTTGACCTCTGTTGGCAGGCAGGCAGAAGATTTCAGAGTCAGTGGAAAGGACAGCTAGAAATGTGCCCCTGCCTTCACTCCTGTTTGTATTTGGATTCAGCTGAGCCTCTTCCTGCATCTCAAGGATACCATACACTAACGGTGCTTTCACCTGTGCTTGTTCGTGACAAACATCCTTGTGACAAACCTGAATTATTCTGTAAGGAACCTTTCAGTTTCTTCCGAAGTCTCCATGTGTGGCAGAAGAGTAGTGGTTCAATACCAAACGATTGAACATGTTGATGTCTTTGGGTTGAATGATTTATTTTCTTTTTTTAAGACATTCGATCTGCAGAAGACAATAATATACAGTCTACGTGACTGTGTGTCCCTCTTGCAGGCACTCTTCTCTTTCCTTGAATTGTCTGTTCCAACAGCATGTTGCATCTTTTCTTAAATTAGAATCGACAAGAGACCCATGGTATATTGTAATATAAATAATATTAATTCACATTCATTCGTGATTAATGCTGCTACTTTTAAATGCCCGTCTTGTCTGATATAACTTCCTGCTATTGTCTTGATATGCAGTCTCGCTATACCTAATGATGCCAAGAGAGAACACAAAAAGTTACCTCTGCACCTGTAACCCACCTTCCCTTTTCTAGCACGGAAATTCAAGAAAACAACAACAACAAAAAAAAGTCTATTAAATTAAACCCTCCACCTTCTTTAATGCTGATTTTTATTTATTTTTAACCACCTTTTTGTATAGGTTTGTGTAGCTATTAAGTGCTTGCTTGCACTTCTGGTTCACATCTGGTACAGGTTCTCATGGTATTACATGATTTATAACTACAGAGGGATATATCTGCCTGCACATTGCTTGTAATGAGAGCTAGAAACAAAGCAAGAGACTCGCAGCGGTAGCATGGAAGAGAAGGGTTACAACAGTACCAGAGGTAAGGGATTGTTATCGCAGACTCTCTTAAGGATCAGGTCTTCTCCTCCTCACCTCTGTGCATCTTCCTCCCCTACTATTATTGCTGTCCCTCTCCTGGCTGCAAGAAAAGCAGCTGTACCCCTGGCCAAGGAGGCTTTCGTGGAGGCACACTGGTCACAGTGAGCATTGCAAGAGCAGGGCACTTGTTTAAGGATACTTCAGGTTGTCAGTAGTCTTTGTCTCATGGACAAAAGGTGTGGTGTGAGACATTGCTGTCACTAGGTGTGATAAAAGATGGAAGGCTGTATTGATTTGAAAATGAATTCATAAATGGGCAAATTAGAAAAAAGTAAAATAAGTGAATGAAGCATTAAGCTAACCTGAATGGTTCTCTTTTTCTTCTGTTTTGCGAGACAGAGGATGCTGCCACTTCTCCTTCTGTCTCGTCTCTCTTTGCAATCCCACTTCTCTGCCCCAGCAGGAGACTTGTCTTCTATGCCATCTCAAGACGCATTTCTTGCTTAATGAATCTTTCTATTTTCCTTTGTTTGGATGTGAGTACAACACATGCTGCTGATGTGGGTTACTTCGTTCAATTCCCTCATTTCTGCCCGCAGTTACATGATTTGCATTTCTAAGGAATACCCCAATTAGTGTATTTTTTTGGCATCAGCCTACTATATAAGGTTGCTTACAAGTTATGTATTGTGTAATGAGAAATACATTAAAAATACCATCTAAGATAAATTATCTTCGTGAGCGTTACATGCTCACTGAATACGAACATGTTTGACTCCTAACCTGTCTCACACCTGCTTTGCCTACAAAGGCTGTAACCTCCTCATTGAGCACTTGGTGTTTGCTTTGCACAGTGGAAGCTCTAGTCTGAGTTATGCCATAGTGACCAACACTGCCAACATCTTCGAATGGCCAGACCCAATACAACTGAGTTCAACTCAGATCTCAAGAGCAAAGAAGGTTTCTGAGGGGCAGGCAGACTCACTGGGGGATTAACAGCTGAAAAAAAATACTCTACAGTGAATATTTGCAAGGAGATTTTTGTGTTCAGATGCTTAGAAGTAGGTCAGGCTTGAAGCAGATGTCCATCCACCCCGTGCCAAATTCCTGCAAGGCATATGCTATACCCAAGCCTATTTTAGGATCCTTTTTCTTTTCTTCTTAACTTTAAAAAAAAAAAAATCAGAGTGAGGAGGGTTGGCTGTCCAAGCAAAGCTCTCGTAACAGCTGAGCAATAGGATTTGCAATGGTGGGAGCTGGGCAGCCTTAAAATGGTAGGTGTTGAATAACCTCACTTCTGATGATGAGGCAGGGGGGTTACTTTACTTAAATAATGGCAGATAACATCTTAAATGATAGCTACTCTTTTCTCTTTTCCAAACGACTCTGCAGGTAACGGATTTTCTTTTCAAGCGCTGTTCGGGTATCTTGCTTTGGCTCTGCACACCTGCCTGGCTGTGAACAAAGGGAAGCTAGAATAGCTAATGACTCATCTCTCTGCCTTGATTAACAGGAAGATCAACAAGGCAAAAATAATGTCTCATCATTTTCCTTAAGCAGTAGTGAGGAGAAAAGATTGTGTATTAAAAAGTGCTGGGGTTGGAAGCTTTTTATTCCCTTAAGGGGGATTTAAGATAAAACTCAATGTTTATGTCCCCGTTTGAGTACAGTTTCTCTACCTGCTCGTCGTACAATGGAGATTCACCACTACAAAGGGGCTTCTGTGCCTTCCTCTGTGGGTATGCACGGGGAGGTCTGACTCCTTTGCAAGTCCCTCGAGTTACCATCTGAACTGGAGATATTTGATCTGTAATTTATTGTTAAATAGGCAACTGAGAGTGAGAGGGTTCAAGCAGTGTACATATCTTTCCTTGGTCCGCTGCAGAGGGTGAGCGATTCTGCAGGTGAAGCCAACCCAATTCTTCATTGCTCTGATTTTTTTTGAAGTGAAAGGGGAAAGAAAGCAGAAGTGGTTTCTGAGCTCGATTAACTCTTGGGGTGAGCCTCGCGCAAACAAGTTAGCGGCTCGGTGTGCGGTGCAGGGTCTGAATTAAGTGGGGAGTGGGAGCGAGGGAAACGCGGGCAAGCCCTGGGGTGAGCCCGGGGAGGGAGCGATGCCCTGCCTGCCCTCGCGCGTGTTGAGGGGAGAGCTCATCTTCCTGCGGGAAGCGGCTGCAGGCGTGCGGGAGTCTGCGCGGCTCTCTGCCGCGACAGGCGCCCTGAAGAGGGGCCTTTCACTCCCCGGGCAGGGATCGCATGTAGCTGGAGGATGTAAAGTGGTACGGTGTGCCCTCCTGAGCACTTCATATCAAGCACTCATTCATGCGTGTGCACTTTGGAAAAATAAACAATAAATAAAATAAAATACACGGTGTTCATAATGAAAATCTAAAATACTAGTCACTTCTGGGAGCACAGATGATTTCTGCAAAGTGAACTGCCTGGTATGCTGCTAAGGAAAATATTTTCTTGTACATTTGTAAATGCTGTCACTGACAATAAAATTGCTTGAAAGATAAGGTAATGGTAGTGTGTTGCCTGCCATGACAGAAGCTGTAAAAGGTTTTGGCCTTTAGTACGCTTTAATGGGTGTTCTACAGAGGAACTGACACTTACGTTTATTAACTTGTAATTGTCCAAAATAAATTCTGCTTTTTTCCCTCCCAGTAGATTGAAGCCTAGTATATGTTAATTGTGCTGGCTCTTCTCCTGGCCTGACACCTTGACAGGTCTTGTCAGCTTTTAAAAGTTATTCCCTTATGAAAACTGTACCTCTGCTGGTTATTCTCCCATAACGGCCTTGCCACTCATCTCTTCTGTGTTTTTTAATTCTGACATCCAAGTTTATGCTTAGCATTGCCCCCTGACAGGAGAGCGTTCTTTAATGACTAGCAGTAGGTCAGCGCTACCAGTTTCGGAGAGAACGCAAAAAAATTAAATCCAGCATTTCGGTTTGCAAGTGTACGCCTGGGGCTCTTGCTTTACTAAGGCTCAGGTATTTGCTCTTCATTAAAGAAATGAGGTTGTACAGTAAACTGATTTATTAGCTATACCACCCAGTGCTCTCATCTCATCAAATCTCACACTGTGCAGGACTAGAGCATCTCATAATTTCTAAAAAAAGACCGCTAATTAACATTTATGTGCTACAGGACATGATGGTACTTCAACGGGTGGCACTTTTTCCTTTGAGTCGGTATTGGAGCAGTATAATTGTGTTGCCAGAGTTGCTGCCTTCGAGATATAAAACCAAGACCTTGACCACCACGATAATTGAAGTTCCCAGACTGCTTTCTTAGGAGCAAGGGTGGTAACGCCAGTCGTGCATTGGCCAAAATCCAGGCAGGTAATTAGATTCTGTTACATTAGTACCCCCTGCAGCTTCAGCTGGTAATAGCGGCTTCTTCTCTTCCCATCCGCGCCGTTCGGTGTAATTGTGTGCACCGTCAGACTGCTGCCGCCGTCGCAGTCAAGAGCGGTCGTGTTTCATGGATGAACGACATGGTGCAGGGGTACTCCTCAACCCCAGCACCTGGGAAAGAATAAAAAGCAATTGTTACACTGTAGAATTCATTGCTGTTGGAAAGATAGGTTTTGGGTAAGGAAAAATACTACTCTCTGTATTTGAGTGCTGGAGTCACCAAAAATCACTGGTTTCTGCATTTGGGTTACATGTCAGCAGATGAACGGTGCAATTACCCCAGCACTAATTAGATCACATTGAAGAAAACACAAGTTAAAGGCAATGCTTTTGCTTCCACTTGCTGAAAGTGCAGTAGCAGAATATTACTTGGGTGAGTTTGATGTGTTTTGGTGTGGGTTTTTTTTTCTGATGACTACTCTGATGTGCTCTAGAATCTAAGTTTTTCTCTCTCTGACCTGGAAGATGGGGAACACACAGTAACTGGGAGAGGTCAATAAACTGTTCCTCTTCAGGTTGTTGACTCTGAAGTATAATAACCTCTCTTAAGATGGTGTAATTAATGGTTTCACTACATTCAGGATCTTCAAGAGTGAAAGGCAAAACTGTCAAAATCAGCAGTAATTAGAGTTTTCATGTTCCAGTTGGGCTGAGCCTGGAAAACCAAGCTGCCAACTCTGTCTCCCCAAAGAGCAGGGACTAGAAATACCAGTTCTTAGGAAATATCATTATTGCCCCAGGTTCTCCCGTTACCTTTAGGATTAAGAATGAGAAAATGGAAGACATTTCCATCATAAACCCAGTTCAGCGGGCCATTATGAAAGACCAGAAATACTTGAGGAGCTGTACAAGAGGAAGGATCAACTAATTTAAATGTGAATGGACGTTAAAAGTAACACAACTTAGTCTTTCCTGAATTTTACATCCCATTGGCCGTTTATTTGCTGCTGGTGGATAGAGTTAAGCTCTTTGTAACGTGTCAACGGCTGGAGAATTCCTCCAGAGTGGAGGTGGGAGAGGCAGTGCTTTCCCTGGCACTAGGCAGAAGTCTGGACACAGATTGCAGATGTGCTGCATACAGGACACCAGCTGGTGCTTGAGGGTCAGTAGAAATTTCAAACAGAATGATTTATTGCTAGTGGTACTGCCCCAGGCAGAAGTGGGAGTTTGCAGCATCAGAGTGACGTGTCTCTTTGTAGGCACATGAGACTTGTTCCACAACATCTGTTAAAAGAGGAAAGCAAGTTGAAGCTGTGCTAATGTATCTGCTGGTACGGATGCGAGACTGCTACCTATAATCATATCAGAACTCTTTATTGCCTTTTGGAAAACACCAGATCTGGTTTCAGTAGTGAGAAGTACTGGGAACTTTCTTTGCTTAAATGTGCATGCCTTTGATCCACAGACCCACCTTGTGCTTGTGTTAGGTGCAGCTGTGTGTACGCAGTGTCTCAGGGAAGGCTTTGAATTTCTGGTGGGAAACCAAGTATCCAAATTTAGGTTTTCAGTGATTTTTTTCTTAAACTTCACCATCTTTTACCCATTGAACAAAAGCTTGAAGTTTTAATAGTGCAAAATACTGATATTTTAATACAAGAGGTGCTTAAAATTGTGCCAAATTACTTAAGCGGTCCTTATATTTTCTTCTTAGTGTCAATTTTTCAGTGCAATCATTTGTATACGTTTTGGAAGGCTATTGGTATAAAAGATGGTTTTCTTTCACAAAGACAGCCATTTGCAGTTTTTCACCTAGGATCTGATCACCCTTCTTAAATTTTAGAGGAAAAAAGTGCTAAAACCCTAGCATAAGATGTTTGTTCAAGGCATAGCTACATTCAGTTTATCTCTACGCAGTGAAGTGCTATACACTAATGAGATTTGATGAGCACAGAAAACACTATGTAAATTACAACCAACTTAGTAAAACTAAGTAGCTATTACTTTAGTTCGATCTTCAGTGATCTTTTAGCAACTTAGTTCTGTTAATACAAATTGCTCTAATTTGGGCAGTGGGATCAAGAAAGAGCTTTAGTTGTCTGCTAGCAGCTTACCCAGGGACCTGATTCCTCAAAATTTGGGAAGGTCCAACTGAGTCCAGGTGCAGGTTTTTGTGCACAAACCGAGCTGTGGCGCTGCCTTTGCAGGACAGTGAAATGGCAAATGGAAGATGGAAATAAGTCGAATGTTTGTCTGCTGCTCCATCTGAAGAATTGTTTTGCATGATGAAACTGTGAACCATTCTCTTGCCTCATGTTAGCAATGGTCTATGACTTTGCTGATCTATAGCTAATCGTGACTCGTAAGCGTCTCTGTGCCTCTGTAACAAGACAAAACAACATGAAATGGGTCATGTGGATTGCAGCTTCTTCTAAATATTCTCAAATCAGAAATCACATGAAGTATTAGTACTGTGCAATGTTTTTCATGGCAGCTGCTTCACACTAACTCGATTTTACAGGCAGAGTTTGAAGGACAGGCTATTTTGTTGTGCAACTGGGGCCATACAATAAATCTGAGTCAGAGCCAGAAATGGTGTATGGGTCTCCTGATTGTCTTTATTTGAAGCCTATTTGGCCATGCTTTCCTTTAATTACAAATGTGCTCACTACCCGGTGTACCATGCATTCATGTGCTGATGTAGCCTAGTTTTGTGGTGCGCTGGTAAGGACAGTAGTTCTTTCAGCACGTGTACTGCATAATAGCAATAATGCTGTTCTCTGCTGAATGGCATGTTCTACTGGAAGTAGAAGACATTTTAATAGGTGTATATTTGTGTTAGAGGTAAAAGCGTCAATTTTTTTCGGAAACTTTCTAAGCTTTGGAACTTGAGAAATTTTCTGAGTCTTTCTGTGCCTATGTAGTTGCAGCCTACACAAGCAGGCAAGAGTCAGGTTTTGGGGATGACAATTTGATGAACGGATTCAAGATTTTCATAAAGGATGAGTCACTTTGATGCCATTAAGAGAGAGAATTCCAACAATATATCCAAGATCTGCAGAGGGGAAAAATGTGTCTCTTGTGTAAAGTTGTGTTCTTCTAACCTTCCCTAAGCATCTTCTGTGGCAATTTTGCAAAAAAAGGAGAGGATGTGGCAGGGAAAGACAAGTGTCTTACAGACTTTTTTCCTATCCCAGCCCAGAGGGCACTACAGCATACTGCTAAGAAATCTTGGAGCAGTTATGTGGGAACCTTAAGGCAGAAGTAACATTTTAAGACCAGCCTACGTTAAGGGATGTTGTGAGGGCTGAGAGCAGGTATTTCAAATAGCTAGGTTTCCGTGGGAGATAACTTGTGAAGACAATGTGATGATTTGCTTCTGTATTTTTTATAGCTATCCATAGGAAAAGAAGTCTGACCCTAATTTGTGGAAAGGTCTTCCTCTGTTCTTCATTAAAAATGCCCATAAGATTTTCTAGAAGGAAGGAGATTTGTCTAGTTGACGAAATTAAAAACCAACAACTTCGGTGAATCAGAACCAGAAAATATGGTGATCACCCAGAGGGTTGTCCTGCCAAATTAAAGACCAACAATGATACCTCTTTCAACTGAATAGTGTAAATCTTGTGCAAAAGTAGAGAACCTGGTCTGTAAATACTTACTAATTATGGAGTGCTCTAGCAATGCTTGTGTAGTGCTTGAGGATGGCAAGAGGTTTGTTTGCAGGGCTGGGAGTTCTCAGCATAAGATTATTTGTTCCGGTCTTTGTAGGAAGAGTGGGCAAGGGTTTCATAGCTCTCACTGGTAGCTCTTAGTTGCAGAGCACTTTTGTTTGTTTCTCTGAGTTTGCTGTAGGGAAGGAGAGTAAGGCACTTTTTTTTTTAACTTCCCTAAACATACAGTTATGTTGACCTTGAGATGATATAGCTTCTGCTCTTATTTGCCATTTTCTGTGGCAATGTTTTATCCAGCAATACCTTCACGTTGAGTATAGACATTTTAAATCTATCTTCTGCTGAGATATACAGAAGGTCCACCTAGTTAATTGCTCCTGTTGTTTATGTGTCAGATAGATAGCTTTTTATGGGCTGCTTCTTCTTCTTTTCATCAAAGCTTGAGCATATAGCAGTTCAGATTTCAGAGTTCAGCGCTATAGGTAGTGCTCTGTGCCGTCTTCCTCGTGCGATGCTCACCTGTTAATCAGAACCTGTATCGTGAGAGCGGATGTATTTCTATCTTGGCTGTTGTTTTTCTATCTTGGCTGTTGTTATCAGAAAGAAAAGGTAAAAAAGGATATTGTCAATTTTCCTTGGGAACTGCTTTCTGCCTTTAAGAATGTGGACTGAGATTTGGGTACATTACCATTCGGTAATGAGCTTTACGTTATTAGTTAATTATTGTTTTTATTAATTTCCTAGTGATTCTTAATCAAGGGCAAATTATCTCCTGAAAGGTTCCTATCTGATTGAGGCAGGGGAATATTGCCGTGAGTTGCTTCTGGGCTACATTAAAACGGAAAGCTGGACCTGCTGTACCGATGATCAGCTCTGTCGCGTGTTCAGGCAGTTCTCAGGGCTGGGGTACCCCACCAAACACCTTCTGCAGTGACTGGGTAAAGAAACACAGCTGATGTGCAAAGCCAAGGATTTGTTGTTAGTTCAGCCAAAGTCCTAACAGCCTACTGAAAGAATTATTATTAGGCCAATTACAATGATACGGGCGCCTGTAGTCCAAATTATCCAATTATAAGAGCTCATTCCTGATAACGATACAGATACATGTAAGCTTTCTAGTGCCTGATCCTTTTTGGTGTTACGGTCCTCCCAGGAAGAAAAGGGAGGTGTCATTACAAGTTGTCAGCACGACCAGTTCTTCATGTGGGGGAGTGTGATGTTGATATTGGTGGTTTCTTCCTCCTTTTTGCCAGGAAGAGGGTGAAGTTTGATGGTTTCTTTCTCCTCACTCTGAGGTCTGTTTGGGGGCATTTTAATGTATTTACTAACACAAATATGTGCTCTGGTGGTTCCCAATTGTATATTGTAGTGAAAATTGCTATATATAGTGTGTTTTACATATGTTGGATGCTTCTTCATTTTGTTTTTATCCCTAAACCCACTTTTATGCATATTTTAAAGTTGCATTTCTTTAGCAAGCAGTAATTGAACACCAGTGAGTTGTTTATAGCCCTGGGACCGTGGTGTCATCCCATTCCTTCCACTTCCAAGGCCTCTGCTATGACCTTGTGCTTGTCCTTTTGGGGGTCTGTGTTACAGTCCTGGTTTCCCTCAGCAGCCTCCACACTGATAACTTAATATTCATTAACACAGTGTGGTGACACATACATCCTTGCTCTACAGTTACTAATATTTCAGTCTGCAAAAGCAATAATGCAGTAGAAGACACACATTAATGGAGACGTGTACTCTCCTAACCACTTGCTACCGACATCTACTACTCACGGTAATGTCGTCAAAGTTACTTTACAACACATTTCATTTGCATCGTTGAAAAGGAAAGCATAAGTCAAATTACGGTATTAATTCATTTTGCCTTGCAAGATGCAGTCTTCACATTTAATAATTTTTTCTTCAATCTCGTGTTTTTCTCAGAGAAGCCTGTGTGATTAGTATTAAAGGTTGGGTTAAGGATAACGGATTTTGTCTGTGCCAGTTAGCTGTGGCTGTGAGATATGTGTCAAAATTTGCAAAGGCCCGTTCTTGTCTCGATTTTCATTGGTCAAATTTTATATATTCTTTGAAGAAGCTTGTCATGGTCCTGGGATAATCTCTGGCAAGGACCAGATCCTGCCTGTGAGAATCAATTTGTGAACAGAGGCTTTGAATAGCTCGGTGATCCGATATAAAACTGATAGGAGAAAGTGATTGTGATTTAGCTCTGACATAAAGAATTAAAATAAAGAGCTCACTTTGAGGGAATTCATGTATCTCCTTCAGCCCATCAGAGTTATTAGAGTATCCTTCAAGAATTGTGGAAAATATCATTTAGAGAACCTGACTGTAAATATTAATTCCTCATTTTCAGTCATTTTGCATATTGTAGAGACTGGAAAGATTTAAGATTTGGTAGGTTCATTTCAACCTCCGTGGCAGTCTTTCCTAAAATATCAGCGACTAAAGAGGCTGAAAACATAAACTAAAAATTTCTGCTTGCAATTTTTAATGTGCGAGTAGAAAGGGTATTGTGTCCTCCTTCAGTAAAGAAGGAGGAATAATCAGAACAGCAGCAAGATCCTACAGAGAACTTCAGTGCTGGAGACCTAGTGAACCATTTTGACCAAGGTGAAAAGGTGGGTCACGATAGACACCAGTACGTGTTGGAGAGCACTGGAGAGAAGAGTTGTTGGATGAAGTCTCAAAGATCTCAGAGCTGCCAAGTATGTTATTCATGCAGAAAACAGAAAACAGTCTCCAAAATGAGCAAAAGAGAGCTTTAAAAGCTGAGCCATCCAACGCTTGTGTGTTGATGGAGTCATCCATTTTGTGGCCGTATCATCTCCCACCAGAAAGTCACTCTAAAGGGAAATCCAATATTCCCTCTCCAAAGAGGTGTAGAGGTGACCTTTCTCGGAAAGGAGTTGTTGGTGAGGAAGTCGTTGCTCCTGTGAAATGATTTATGGAAGATGAATGCTGCTCAAACGGAGATTTTTCCAGTAGCTTAAAGCTTTCCGGGTAGAGTGTAGATGGGGTGTTGTGGAGCTCTCGTTATTTATGCGTGGGAAATTGTAACTGGCCGGAGAATAAAGCCATCATCAACATTTAGCACTCAGAGGCTGGAAACACTAGGAAGCAGTGCCTCACTGAATGAATGTTTTAGTTGCAGCAGAACTGTCAAACTTGAAAATATTGTACGTGCTGCACTCAGGAGGAGTATTCTGGATGCTTAAACTTCACTGCTGGAGTGAAAGGAAGGTGGTGGATAATGCTGTGGGACCAGGGAATGGCGCATGATGTCTGAAACGGTCGGTGCTGGGTTGTCCCTCCGGAGCTGCAAAGAGGAGCTGTGGCCTCTGAGGGCAGCCCCACGCTTATGGCCGCCAGTGTCTTCCCAGGAGTGTGGAGTCGAGCCCTTTTCTCTACAGCATTGCCCTTTTCTCTAATGGCACTAGGGATAACCGCTTCTTGACAGAATTTAAAATGTTGCGTATGTTTTTTTTGAGTTAGAATCCTAAATGGTGCAGGAGTGGGCATAAAGGTAAAGTGATCCTTAAAGAAGTGATGTGTATCGATCTTGTCTTTAATCTTTGTGACTGAAGAAGCTTCCTTAAGTGTTGCTGAAAATTTCCATGGTGAATTTAAAACCTCTGCTCTCCCTTGAGCTCAGCAGGAGTTTCTCCATTGACTTCAGAGAAGTAGAATTAGGCCTAGAGTCATTAAAATAAATACCTTTAAATTAGAGACTAGCGTATGTAGCCACTTTCCAGATGTACAAGTGTGTGTCAGCTTTATGTTCTTTTCATTATCTGGTAAAATTAATTTGATAGGCGAGATGCTAATTCTGTATTTCTGTGCTGTTTTCTATGATCTTGGCCTTAATATTTATGGAGTGTTCAGCTGATTTTTGCTGAAGCTAACAAAAAATATCCTACAGCTTGCAATAAGATCGGGCTGGTGTTATACACGTGGTTAGTAGCTATCGCAGTGAAATATTCAGTATGCAATGCTCAGCAATTCTGCAGGCTTAAAACAATGTTTTTGCACAATGGCAAAGCTGCGGCCATTTAGTCAACCTTAGAAAACATAGTTATCTTAAAACAAAAGCAACAAAAGTCTTAATTTATGCTCCATAACCAGTTATTTGTCAAAGTCCTGGAGCCTTGTTCAACTGTAAGCCATAATGCTATCTGAATCCCGCAGCAGGGGATGCTGGAAAGGAGCAGAAGATGCACAGGCACCAGGGTGATATCAAACGAAACATGAGGCTTACTATGCTGGGAAGGGCATTAATCATCACATAGTGAAGTATGTGTTTGTTTCTGGCAGATAATTTCTGCAGGAAAAGCGTTAAAAAGGATAGAAAGTAAAGAAAGACTTATTTTTCCGTCTATTGCTCCAGCGTATTTCTTTTGCAGTCACCTAATCAAGAGTAAGATCTTCATCAAAGGTAACTAGCCTTCATGTATATTACAGGTACAAGTGTGCAAAATATTTAATGTTCTGATTTTCTTCATGATTTTAAAAACAAGTTTTCATTTGGTTTTGGTTTCCATTTTAAGCTCAAGTTTCATTTATTTTTTCCCCATGAACTTACATAGGAAAATCTAACTGAGCTTGAGACTATGAAGAAAGATGCTTCATATACAAGTACGAAGTAGTCTCAAAAACTAATTCTATTTCATGATAAATAATTTCAGTTTTATATTACAAAAGTAGAAAAGACCAATTGAATTTTCAGTCGTATAAGATAATACATGTATTTAATATATATTTGTAGGATCTGAATGTAAAAGCTGGTTCAACAGTACTTTCCTGCAGACTACACAACTGAACTACTGCATATTGCTCAAGTGTGCTCATGAGCAAGTTATGGTTGTTTGTGAACATTTGCATTACATCAATTCATTTAAAGTTAATAAAAATCTCCGGAATCATGAAGAATCTCACCTTCTCATCACCCGCCTCCCTTCAGGCCCATGATGGGCAGGTAAAACAATCCCAACCTTCCCATCCTCTTAATTAATCCCCACTTTATCCCCAGCCTGGGATGATGCTCGTGACAGTGCTGGAAAAAGAGCAGAGGTTCACTTCAACCAAATCGACCTGCTCAGCAATATTGTGGGCTCCAAGAACTTGCTGGTTTTAAATCCTGCATATATCTATATCTGGGTGTGTTAGACTTCTTCTAATATTAAAAGACCATCAGGAAGGTGTGACTGCAATTTGTGGTAGAAGTAGGAGAGGAAGAGGATTATTCACAATCTGCATGTTCCTTGTCATTTGGAGGGCTTAATATCTGATATTACAAAATGTGGTTCTGTTGCAAATTTGTGGATCTCTCAGTTTTTAAGAAAAAGGTTTAAATTTTGCAGCTTAAAGTGAGATGCATACAGCTATAGGCAGAGGCAGTCAGAAACAGCTTATAACTTGCAACAAACGGGAAGTTATTAATAAGCCAGCAATAGGTCAATGTTATTTGTTAAAGGCCTCTTAAAAGTGAGTGGCCAATGATGAAGTGAGGAGATGAGATAACTCACTGCATGACAGAAATCGTAACAATGGTGGTTGGAAGTTGTCGCTGGCTTCCTGCTCGCCAGCACGGGATCATCGAGTAAGATGGGGCTTTTTTCAGCCACGTCTTGAATTTCTGCAGGGTTGGAGGTGCCGCAGTCCCTGTAGGTAATGTGTTCTGGTCCCGCAGGGCCCTCGCAGGGAAGTATTCCCCGCCACCAGCAAGGAGTGACTCCATCTGCCATGGAACTCCCCATCAAGCAGTTGTAGGCTGCTGTTAAAATTCCCCCCGTTCCTTTTCCATTGCAGGAACATATCGTAGCAATAATTCCAAACTGGCAGCGTGCAAAAAAAAATGGTAGTCTGTTAATTTCTTCCTTGGCCTACTTATCCGAGTGGTTGAATTACTAATTTCATTGAGAAATCTCGACATCTCTCCTTTCTGTGGAAATAACTTGCCTTGTTTAACTGCTGCTAGGGAAGGCCTGTAGCACTAACAGGGTCAGTTCTTCTTGTATAATAGTATTTTTTTCTTGGAGCTTTAGTTTTTTCTATAGTCTTTTAAAGGGAGAAATTATTTTTTCATCGTTTTGTTTTGTTTTGTTTTGTTTTGTTTTAATAATACAAAAGATACGGTCATGAGAAGTGTGTAGAATTGCAGACCAGAGCGCAAGTGAAGAGATGCTGCCCTGTCGTGCTGTGTAAACTGAAGGGGTCTCCAGTTGCAGAAAGTAAAATATATATGCCCGCACAAACCACCAAAGACAAAAGGAAAATACATGTATTTTACATCTCAGTAAGCAATGTTTTCTGCTTTGAATGGCATGTTTCATTCCCCATTTGAGTGTCTACAGGTATTACAGGAGCTCTGATCTATTCAGTTATTATTTATAATTGATTAAGCTCAATCCTCTTTGCAAAAGGATACTAATCTGATTTGGTGTGTCGAGTGTTTATCTAATGAGTGCGTTGTTGCTCTGTTTGTCATACCATAATTCACATAAAGAAGCAATAAACCGTTTCAGTTAGCAGGGAGTATATCGACAGCAGTCATGTAGCTGTAACTCAGAGAAAATGGAATACGCACAGCTTCTAGAATCATCACCGGCAGCTAAGAAATACTCATGTTTAGTCCCTGTATTAAGCAGTAATTAGATTTAAAAAAAAAAAAACAAAAAACAAAAAAACAAAACCTGAATACAAGCCAAAAAAACCCCTTTATTAACAACTGAAAATATGGTTTATATCATACACCAATTCAGAGGGTAGAAATGTTTAATTTGTTTTAAATAAATCCAAATGCCACCTCCACGACAGCGCTGAACTACCAACCCATGTTCCCCATGTTTAGGTAATTAGCAAATTTTTGAAGGGCAGGAGGGAGCTGCAATGGGCTTCCAGCTCCTTTCCGGGTGCAGATGGAGTTACAGACAGCGTAAGAGCCGGGAGGGCTCGTGCTGGGTCGAGGACAGAGGTGTAGGACTGACTATCGCACGTCTCCGTGGCCTCGGGCTAGTGCTGCGTGGCTGGCTGGGCTGGGTGGGAGCGGGCGCGTGCCTTGCTCTGCCGCTCTGGCGGCTGGTTCACCGCGCCGGCGCTGGCGCCCGTGGCCGCAGCCTTGCAGGCTGCTCGTCCCCTCTTCTGGCGTCGGCAATTCAGCAATTTAGCTCTTCATCAGTTACTGCATTTAGCTTCGCCTCCCTTTACAGTTTCAAAGTCCTTCCACCAGTGAAGCAGCAGCTGCGTTTTCTGGTGTGTGGTATAGGCATGGCAGTATGTCAGTTCTCTTAATGTAACGTAAAGCTATAGGGATGGATTACGCGCTGGACTCTTTCCCCGATCACTCGTCTGCTTTCTCAAAGGTTCCTGCCTTAGCTGTGACTCTGCTATATCCGAGCTTTCAGAAGCAACTGGCTTGAAAAAGAGCTACAACAGAAATTTCAAGGTGTAATACTTGGTATTGTAGTGCTCAATATAGAAAGGGCTGCAGCAACTTGCTTGTGCTATTTGGGCTGCAGCTTTGAGTATTACATAGTTAGGGAGCAAGAAAAGGAAGTTGTATTTTGATTAGTTATTTTTAAAAGCTAACAATTGCATAAATTCATGATTCAGTGACTGCTGGGAATATGGTCATTTTTCCTGATAAATAAAAAGACAATAAAGCAGCAAAATTTGATGTCATGGCTGTTAAGTTCTGTAATTTTATACTTCCATTGATCAGAAAGTGAATTTATGGTCTACGTATTTTCAGCATCACAAAAGGCCACGTAATTTAACTGTTAATCTAAGGTCAAAAGCAAATTAGCATAATAATATCTGAACTGCACTGCCCTGAACTCCCCTGATAGGCATCTTTCTGACTCCTGCTATTATAAAAACTGCTCCCACTGGTTCTTGACCCTATTAAAGTTGTTCCTAGACTAGGGAGATAAGCTTTGCACGGGTAGTTTATGAGAGCCTCTCTGAATAAGCAGTCCTTAGATGATGCCCTTGTGCTGGGGGTGGTACCTGGTTTTTATGTGAGGTATTAACACCACAGAGAGAGCCTGTATCAATCCTGATGCTTGTTATGATTTCCCCTTTGGTTTCATAAACTTCATTAAAAGTTTCACTGCTTTTCATCAGAGTCAGTTCTGATAACGCTAAATTATATGTTTCAAGGTATAAAATTATTTGAGGCTGGGGTTTTTTTTTCCCCCCTCCTTTTATCACCTGGTATCATAGTATTCAGGTACATTGTGTTTCACTGTTCAGCCTTTACGTGCTTTCGCTGTCCTGAGCATATTTATTAATTAATGTCTTCTCTATGTTTTGAAGACCTATTAGTTTGAAGTGCTATTGTTACAAGTGCTTAAATCTTAAGTTTAAAAAAAAAAACCAACAACCACTTTGCAAGGTGGCAGAAGGCTTGTAATACTGATGTAAGAAGTGCACTTAGTGCCATAACGTGTCTTTGCTTTCGAGAGGCTTTGGTCCACGGAGATCTTCAGGCACCTGGCTCCGGCAGCGGGATCTGGGCTTGTGGTTCCTGTATTATAAAATGCAGGGGACAATTAGGAAACTCAACATGAGCTTTTTGAAAAGCGGCATGCTGAGATTAACTGTCTAATGTAGTAAATGGAGAAATGAAGACAAGGGTGAAGTCACCAGAAATGGGGTCCTGTTGGAAGTCCACTTAGGATTTCTTTGATTTTTTTTTTTCTTCCACGGCATCTTCCTGGGATATCTTCCACGGCAAGCCTGGGGACGCCTGAGCTGTATGCCTCTGAGTGAAACGCAGCCATACCTGAGTTTGGACCTCATGTGGTCTTCTCGTGTGTAGTTTCATCCATGCACAGGTACATAGGAGCTGGTAGTCTTTCTTTTCATCTGGACTTGCATACCTCAGCTCAGCATGGTGTAATGGGTGTGCAGTAAGATTCCCGGCTGAGTTTGCTAAAAATAGGTGGAATATTTCTGCTTCAGGCCCAGTGTTACAGTTAGATTTGTTAAAATAATCCACTTCTGCCCAAGTGAAAGCAGCCCAGTTGCAGGATCCCATTGCGAGGCTGGAGAATCGGGGTCTGGCTTCCCATTGCTCCGGGCTGGGGGAAGTCCTCTGCAAACCGACGGTGGTCCGTGCTCTGCAGCTTCAAAGTGGCAATGCAGCGTATCAGGGTAATGATGAAGGCGTTTAGTTCTCTTGCAGAAATGTCATTTAGTTATTCATTGTGAACTGTTTGTTGAACTCTGCTTGTGAGGACTTACACATTTTGAGCTGGTTCATAAGCAGAGAAAAATAGAGGAGGGAGTCATATATAAATACTGTATGACTGCTTGCTAATTATTTGCTTACTGATCCATGGAAACAAACAAGCATAACAGGCATTAAACTAACTATTGAAGTTAGCATTAGTGAATAGCTCTGCCTCATGGAAAGGCACAAAAACGTTAAGAAAAAGATGCTTTTTAGAAATAAGACACACTTGTTTTTTTATTGCTGCCATTTACTTCGAACAAGTAAATGGGGGGGGGGGCTTGTGATACTCAGAATGCGTGGACTAATGGTATTTTACATATATATTTGGGTAATATATTGTTTTCATTTGCATACTACAAGCAAAACCAACAAAATACAAGTACAGGGCAGCATAGATGCAGTGCTAGCAATCACTAGCATGACTAGGTGCAGTAAGGGAATGCAGGTGATGATAGTTTATCAGATGGCTAAATAAAGACAAATGGAAAACAACTACAGTATCAAAAAGTGGGGACACACACTTTCTCACTTAGATGACCTTTTATGTATAGGAAATAGTATTTTTTGAAAGCTGCCCAATCAGACCTCAAACCAACTTGCACCAGGTGCATGTTTTGTGATTTACAACTAAGAAAAGTTCCGCTTATACATACGTATTTGCTGAATAAAGTCCTCAGGAGTTACCGAGGTATAACCCTTATAGATTGTTAAAGCTCTCCATGAAAAAGACTGAGATACCAGTTGCAAGGAAAAAAAACCTACCCTGTGTAACTAGTTCATATTTTGCTAAGAGCAGTTTTCTGTACAGGACAGGGGCGGTGTATTTGAAGGAGGTCTGACAGAAGGGGGGCTCTGGAACGAGTAGCTCTCCAGAAGAGCAGAGCAGACAGTCCCACACGAAGGCTGTGCACACAAAGCTTCTGCCAGACTCCTCTGTCTTACACATTGACACCTACTTATGGCAATCAAGGGGAACAATTTAATTACTTAAAAATTGTGAACGGTAGTTCTGCATCAGATCTGGTATGTGCTAATCAGATGATGACTGCGCGGGCTGAGGAGACGCTCAGATCGGTAGAGTGATGTTTGCTTGGCAATGACAGGCATGAAACGCATCTTCTATGCCTCCAAGACCACGTAAAGCTTCCTTTAACAGCACTGTCACTATTGACTGTGAGTGAGACCCTACTCGCGCGCTGAAACACAGAGTCGTGTTAACTGGAGTGCTCCTGATGGCACGGAGTCCTGCTGACTTTCAGCAGTGAGAGAAAAGGGGTCACAATCTGGTCAGAATCAAATCACTAATTATAATCATCCCAGTAATTACAGTAAAGTGCTGCTGCTGGAGAGTGATTATGGATTTGTATACACCTCAGCTTCTCCTTTTTAACCTTGTGAAAAAGTACCCTTTTATCTCTCTTTTCTTCCCTTGCTTTGTCACGTTCTTCTTTCCTTGTGTATTGGAGGGCACAAAAACCTGAGGAATTACTGAGCTCTACAAAATGGAGTGAAATCCTGTTGTTAAATGGCAAGGGCTGGAGGTGGGGAGGGGAAGGAGCAAACTTCATCCCTTCTCTGGTATTCTGAGTACTCAGAAGTCACCTATGAAATGAAATACTTGAGGTTTCACAAGTGGCTGGTGGGAAGCAGGGTCAGTATCATACTATCATTAGGAAAACAAGAATGCACAGGGGTAAGAAATGTTCTACAGAGATGCTTCCCATTTCAAACCTTCTTTCTTGGAAAAAAGTTACCATACATCCAGTTTTGAGTGAATTTATAACCTTATACTGCATTAGCACAATAAAACAAATATTGATAACTCTATCTAGAAAATATAAATGGTAGAACTGATTACCTTTCAAGTTATTTCTCTGTATCTGTCAAGGATGTCTTCAAAGGAATATCCAGTTGTTTGAAAAATAATGCGAAAATTGAAAATAGAGAGTAGTACTCATTTTTCTGCAAGCGTTTGCTTTCTCAGCGTGTTTCTATGTGTATGTTTGTGGTGTTAAATGGACTGCCAAGGTAGCATTAGCATCACCCAAAATGGCAAAGGCAAATTCAGCGTGTAAATGAATGCTGTTATATGAGGGATATTTTTCTGTGAATCGGGGGAAAAAAAAAATCACAAAAGGGGCAAAATAAAAATTGAGAAGGAGCAGGAGAACAGTGCTTACAGAGTTCTGAAAACTCCATTACATGTGTATCCAATGTGTGCCACCAGCGATAAGAACAGTTCTCAATACCCTTGAACAATTTGAAGTTAGAATTATTGCTTTTACAAATCCACGTGGCCCCTGTTCATGGCCGGTGACATGTTACTCGGACAGTAAAACGGTGGCAAGTTCCTGGGTTCTTTCCAGAATCGTGAGGTTACGATCTCATAAGATGATGTCATCTAGACTGTGAGCCATATTGGGGACGCACCGAGCAACTGAGCGATGCGCCGATGGGGTTTGGGACTTAGAGGAATGCTTGTTGCTGACGTGAAGGATTAGGAAAGTCTCTGCATATTGTCCTTCTCTGACATAAAGAAAACGAAATCCCCCTTTCGTGTGGAGAATCGAAGCTGTGCATTTTAATTTCCCTCCAGAGAAACAGGCTGGAGATGAAATCGAATGAGATACGGGATCGAACCTCGGTGTCTGCTTAACTGCTGCGTCAGGCAGCAGCGAGAGCGGGAAACAGGCTCCTTCACAGGGAAGATCTTCCCATTTCAAAATACATTACTTCTCTGGCCATTCCATCCCTTGGGGATCCCTGCTGGGACAGGAGCCCTTAACGCCTTTAGTGGTGACCTGGACGGCAGGACAGCGAGCCCTCGGGCGCTTTGCAGGCGATACCACGCAGATAACGTGGCAGGGCAGGTCCAGAGGGACCTCGGTAGGCTGGGGCGAAGGGCTGACAGGGACCTCCCGCCGTTCAGCGGTGACAAATGCTATGCCCAGCATCTCTGCAGAAAAACCCGAGATCTAATACTGGCTGGGGGGTCGACAGGCTACAGAGCGGCTTTGCGGAAAAATAGCCGGGGTGGTCTCATTATTTTTTATTACTATCTCAAAGAGCAGTCAGGCTGCGGGGAAGGTTTTTGGGAAGAGAGTCATGAGCAAAATTCTGGATGAACATTGCCACATCCTGCTGAGGCTGGTCTACATTAATCACAAAAGCTGCAGTAAAATTTTCTAGGATATCTCTAACCTAGCTAACCTGTTTCTAGCATCTCTAGGTATTTGGTTATTCACTTGAAACATATAAATTTATTGAATGGGTCACTTTGGTTAGGTTCAAAAATAATTAGTGCCACGAGTGCTTACCAGAAAGTAGCTGTCATTATGAACATTTATCATTCCCGGGTTTTTTGTGTGCATTATATGACTATTTCTTGCAGAGACTGAAGGAACTGAAACAGAGGGAGTTTGCTCGAAACGTAGCATCTAAGTCACGAAAAGATGAAAGGAAACAGGAAAAAGCCCTTCAACGTTTACACAAGCTAGCTGAGCTAAGGAAAGAGACAACGTGGTAAGTGCATAGCTGCTGAAACATAAAAAATACTTTCAAATAATCCCTCCACTGTTAGCTGGTGCTGTGGGATGCAGGGCTGTTGGAGTCCCTTGGCTGGAGCCCCACACACGCGTTTTTATGGCATTTTTGAAGCAGTATGTGTACAGTAATTTGCTTCACACTATGTGAAGAAATGAATGTTTAACATTGCTTTTTCAGTAGAGCTAAAATGACATGTATTTTTAGTTTAAAAAAAGATGTGTTTCATATATATTTCATAAAACCAGGCACATTGGTTGCAAGCTGAGTGAACTAGGTCATGCGTTTGCAGGCTGACACTACTTCATTGATGAGGTGAGGAATACAGTCTGTCTTTCTAGGATGTAACAGATCTCTGCGGTTTAGTTTTCAAACTGCTCGCCTGGGAAAGCATCCAGAAATCTAGTTTTAAATTTCAATAACTGGATTTTTTATATTAAAAGTTAAGTGCTTCTTCTCCCCAGCTCAACAGAGCGTTTACCTCCCTCTGCAAAAGTGACTCCTTGGTAGTCATACGTTTTAGTATTGCGTCTAGGCACACTGTTGAAATCAGTTTTGAGCTTGCTAGTTGTGGCTGTACTCTCACTTAAATGTGACGCAGTTATGATGGTGATGAGCCACTGAAAATACATGTGCCAACTTTTCACAGTGGAACCTCCGGGGGGGAAAAGGCAAAAAAGTAGGTGCTCAAACGCAAATGTTTTCTTTTTATCCAGCCTTCATCTCACCAGCTGAACTAACAGATAAGTCCAACCAAGTTGTTGCTCTTGTTCAGTAATAGTGTCTTTCTCCATAGTTTGGATGATGGGCAGCGTGCTGGAACAATGTCTGTCTAAGCAGGTGGATGGGACATGAATGTTGTGAAGTCTGTT
The DNA here is from genome assembly GCA_013400755.1 of Pelecanoides urinatrix. Taxonomy (NCBI): domain Eukaryota; kingdom Metazoa; phylum Chordata; class Aves; order Procellariiformes; family Procellariidae; genus Pelecanoides; species Pelecanoides urinatrix. The sequence continues at coordinate 36,317 of VZTQ01010702.1, read as the reverse complement.
TGATGTGAGCAACATGACACCTAGTTTTAATTTTTTTTATTTTTTTATGATTACTCATGTAGAGACTTTCTCCTCCATCAGTGTTTTAACTGTCCACATTTAATACTTGAGGATATTAGCTATTATTCCCCTTAAGCGTACTCCAGAATCTGAATGTAGCGTATTTCAGGAGAAAGAGGAAAGAGGAACTTATTGTTTCCCTTTCCATGCTAGTGAAGCACAGATTTTGCGGGGTTTTGTTGTTTCTGTTTGTTTTGGTTTGGTTTTTTAATATCCTTCTTCTAGTTCTTGAAGGAGAATTTATCTCTGAGTTTTATTTCTCTACTTAAGAATTGCTGTTTGTTACCACATTGCATCCTTAGAGGTGTGATATAGACAGACACACAGGATTTTTTAAACTGGTATTTTCTAGGTTGGTTTTGTAGAAGTCACCATTTATTCTGTTAAAGAAAGGATTTGTGTGGGCTTTTTAATATATATTTTAAATTTATGAAGGACTGGACAAGGCAGGAATTCTCATGAGAACCTCCTTTCTCATAAAACCTCTACTTTAATTTCTAGACCCAATAGATTAAGCTCGTCATTCTTTATCTCAGCACTTCTTGGGGTCCTAAGCGACACTTGCAAGTTTTTCCAATGACCCGTCACCTAGTATTGCTCTGCACTGTAACATAGAATAATCTGGTTAAAACAACAAACAAAAAAAATTGTTTTAACATAGGTCCATTATTCCTAGTGCTGAACAGTTCCTGTGGATCCTGGAAAATTGGCAGCTTAAACAGTTTTTGGTCTTCTCTTTGCTTCCTATTAAGTCAAATAGAACAGATGGGAAAAGGACATGAAATGAAGAACAGGAGTAGACAGTGATAAATTTTTTCTCGAGAGGGATAAATCACTTACTGCACTGCTGTCAGCTGAAATACTCTCCCCAATATTGTTTTTCCATGAAAGAAATTGCTGAGATTGCAACGGTTCGGTCTGTGAACACAAATAGGGTAGGAGCTGCTGGGTGATGGCCCGTGGGCAGAGCAGCAGTCACTGGGATGATGGCTAAGAGGGAAGTGGTCTATGAGGCGCGCTCTGTTTTAATATATTTTGTAGCACAAAGGAGTGCAAACCCTCTGCTATTTGTAGTAATAATGTTGTAACCATGACGGTCTACTGGGAGGAGAAGCAAGATTTCTAGGGAGATATTAGGCCAGACAGTATGTCTAGGAAAAGTGAACTACCGTGTAGGAATATTAGCCCTTCAGCTGGTAACTTCACATGAAGGAACTGGGGGCACAATACTTACTTTTTTTTTTTAATACTAGTCAACTGATCTTATTATAAAAGATGACATTTTTTCATATTCTAAATCTATGTATCCACAGATTCTTCCTCTGTCCTTAACAAAATCTGTAAGATACCAATGTAACACCATATTTCTGTCTGCAGTACTCTGAAAGGTACTGACTCCGAGTTTTGTTTTCCTTCCTAGCGCTCCTGGAAGCGGCCCTATGTTCAAATCCACCACAGTGACTGTGCAAGATCGTTGCAATGATATCCCACAAAGTGCTGCCATGGATTCTGCCAACAAACAGGATTTCAGCTGTACGTTAATGCACAATGCACAGAATTGTAAAGACGTTGCTTCTGTGGTTTCTTCCACTCCTGGAAATGCAGGTAGTAATAAGTCCGACGCTAACAAATGTGGAGATCAGGTTCAAGGAGCTCAAGGACATAGAGTTGGGTTCTCTTTTGCTTTTCCTAAGAAAGCAGCAGTCAAACTGGAGTCTTCAGCTGCCGTTTTCTATGAATATAATGAGGAAACGTCTATGGAGCACGGATTTAACAGAAGAAGTAGGTTTGTTCCAGGAGCATGTAACCTTCAGTCTCCTTCAGCAGCAGAAATAGTCCTGTGTCCTGAGGAGAAACATAACTGTTTTCACCCACTGGTGGAAAAATGCATAGACACAGCAGAAGCTCCTGAAGCTCAGGAGTCAAAAGAGCTGGCCAGTGAAGAAAGCAGGGTGCTAGAGAGTCCCATATCAACTCCTGCTGTGTCCCATTCAAAGCAACTGGTGTCCTCGGACGTGGACGGCTATGGTATTGATGTAAGTGCAACAGACTCACCAGAGCAAACGCTGCCCATGGTTGCAGAGAGTGCTCAGGTCCTGCCCCTGGACTGCAGCAGTTACGAGCTGAGGGCAAACAGGGCTCTCGTGCAGGCAGTTGTGGAGGATTGTTTATCTCCGCAGGACATTGCGGAGGAAAATGATAAAGACAGGAACAGTGATTCATCCACAACTGAAACTGAAATTAAAAAGCTGGGGACAGATGCATTATGTCCATCTGAAGAAGGTAGTAGTGGAGCCCCACAAAGAAAACCGGACATGCGCAAGAGACCTTGTGAACCCTTTGTTCCTGTTCTTAGCAAACATGGATCAAATATTCTTCAGTGGCCATCAGAAATGTTAATTTACACAAGTACAGACCCATCGATTTCTTATAGCTGTAATCCTTTATATTTTGATTTCAAGTCATCAAGAGCAATTGACAGCCAAGAAAAGCCCAAGCATCAGCCAAACATACCTCATTTGCACCATAAAACTGAATCCAACCATAGCTTAGTCTCGGACTTTACAAATAAACCTACTTCAGAGTGTGGTGATTATGAAACAGAAATGAATAAAAACGTGTGCAACTATACAATACCCCTTACAAGTGATGTTTCCCTCATCAGAAATGGTGATCTTGCAAAAAATCAAAATAAAGTGTCCTTGGATGAGTCATTCAGGATTAGAAAAATAGAAAAGTATCACATTTCTAAAAATCACTTACAACAAAACACTGTGATAGATGAGAAGTATAACAAAGTCTGGATCAAAGAAAGCCATGAAAAATGGCTTCACAAAAGTAGAAAACGGAAAAGGAGAAGAAAATTATGTCATTGTCATCATCATCACTGTGGGGACACAACATGGGCAGAAACAGAGATGTCCTCAGTGACTGAAAAAGAAATCAATTACAGAGATGAAAATAAATATCAGCACCTCCAAAATAATCCAGAGAAATGCAGATGTGATGCGGGGAATATCTGGCTGGCTACAGGTGAGATACAGCAGTCGCATCAAAAACTTGGTATTGAAAATGGTCATAAGAGAGTGATGTCTGCGTCAGATCATGTATACTGGGACAGAGGCTGGTGTGATGTTTGGAGTGCAAAATATAGCGGCCAAAATCATGGTTGTAAATGGCCGCACAGAAAAAGCAAAGGAAGCTCTCGGAGACAGGTAAAGCAGCTGGCTCTGAGTTCCAGGAGGCACAGCTTAAGGTGCTCTAAAACATGTTGTAGGTGGAAAGTCAGGAGGTCAAGTTGTAGCCCAGAGCATAAATGTTTAGGACATTGCAGTGAGGAGAAGATTCCAAGTCAAAACCAGTCCATTAAGAGAGGTTACAACGTTCTGACAGAGGAACCTGAAAAATCCCACCGCAAGCGGAGACAGCATACCTATTCCTCTTCATCAGACGAAAGCGCATACAGACAGACATTATCAGCAGAGGAACATGTAAGGCAAGCGCGTACTTTAGATACACATCACAAGGCAAAAGGGAAACGCAGGAGGAGGAAAACTAGAATCCATCATGTATTCCTTGACAGGAACACAAGAAGTGAGACCTGCAGACCTCCCAAGGAAAATTCTGCAAATTCTACATTAAATATTTTGGGGGACTTCTTGACTCAAGACAGTCTAGAGGAAACTAATACAGATCCCAAAGCTGATCATGCAAAAGATACGGATGAAACAATGCAGCTGGAGGAAAGCAAGCCATCTTTAGGGACTGATAGTTCACGTGGGCTGGAAAACGACAAGCTGACAGGGTGCACAGCGATGGAGAGCGCTCCCAGTACATTTTCTGATGTCGTTGTGGGTTCTGCTACTTCTGTTCCTGAGCACAGTGCTCCAGCAGCTGCCAGCACGCAGGATGTTCTGCAAGACGAAAAGAAAAAAGAAAATGCCAACAGTCGTGAAAATCAAGCTCATTACAAATATCCCCTCCCCAACAGACATTTGGAACAAGCTCCTCTTAAATCCTATCTTTGCCATTATGAATTGGGCGAGTCTCTACCGCATGAGAAAATTAATGAGGTGACCAGTGAATGGGTACAGTGTAATCCTGGCGTATTTAGCAGCCCACCACCCTTGCCATTCAAAGAAGCACACATAAACAGTCATACCTTTTTAACTACCGAGCAGTTAATAGCCCCCTTCACCCTGCCAGATCAGACATTGATACTCCCTGCAGATAACCACGAAAAATTCAAAGACCTCCCGTCCGAGGCGTATCAGCAGATCATGCCACAAAACATGCTGGCCAACAAAGTGAAGTTCACCTTCCCTCCCCCGGCGATCCAGCCCCCGAATTCCCCGCTGCAGCCCTTACCCTTGCAGCCACCTCTGTGTTCTACCTCCGTTACCACCATCCACCACACCGTCCTACAGCAGCACGCTGCCGCCGCCGCCAGTACATTGAAGGTTCTCCAGCCCCACCAGCAGTTCCTCCCCCAGGTCCCGGCCCTTTCCAGACCACCTTTACCTCATCTACCAGTAGGACCGAGGCTCTGCCCGGGGGGCCACGCAGCTTTCGTCGCCCCGCCGCATTTGCCGCTGCTGCCGCCCTCGGTCCTGCACCCGACCCAGCTGGCGTTCCCCCCGCTGCCGCACACCGTCTTCCCCTCCCTGCTGTCCCCGCACCCGGCCGTCATTCCCCTGCAGCCCCTCTTTTAGGACGGGCACTCGGGGACGGGGGAAGGAGCCATCAGCTAAGCAGTCCTGCTGCTTCTGCAGTCCCCTCGGCTTTGCAAAACGGTTCGGTGAAATAAACTGGTTAAAATTCCTCGTTCCTTGGGAAGCTTTTACTGTAAGTACAATGATGCAGACATTCATGTAAAGTTTAGACCTATGCTATAACTAGAGCACTGAATAGTCTGATACTAATATGAACTCTCTCTATATATATAAGTGAAAATCATGTCTTAGAATATGTATAATGTATATAAAATATATTTATAGTTCTATAACTTATGTTGTAAAGTATTCACTTTTTGTTTTTTATCTTTGTGTATTTGCACCTATTTAATGTTTAGACAAAGCTGATGCACTATGTTTTGTACTATGTTCTCTGAAACTGTAAATCTAGTGACAAACTATTTCTTGCAATAAATTTTTGTTAACTACTTAAGTATATCAAAAATCTTTCATTATAAGCCTCATGGATGTTGTTCTTCCATGTTCTTCTGCAGCTGAATAGCATCCTCTACCCCTGCCATGTTGGGATAATCAGGTTTCCTAAATGTCAGTGATTTATCAGGTAGGCTGAGAGGCTAATGCCTTGAGGGCAGCTGTCTTACCGAGCAAGAGAGAAAGGGTAGTAGATCTGTTTGTGTTAGAGGTGTGGTGTCACCGTGACAAATGCTGCCTGCTCGTAGTATGTGCACAAACTGCTGACTGTTGGAGCTAATCCCTTTTATACTAAACCACAAAAAGACAATGTACCAAAAATAACATCAACGATAGAGGGGGAAGGAAAGGAAAATACCAACGGCAGTTTGACTTCAAGGAACTATTGCTTATAGCGAAAAGGTAGAGCACAGGGAAGGTCTTGGCTCCACCGAGCGTACTTTCTCTGTTGCAGACATCCCTCGATGCGAGACTGATCTGTCTGATCAGAAGCTCCTCGCTGCCTGTGCAATATGTGAAGATAGCAAGAGCACGTGAGCGTGAAGGGGAGGTCAGGAACAGCTTCGTGTGGGGAACCCACCAGGGTTTGATTCAAATTCTTACTTCACTTCACCTCCCTCTTTCCCACAGCATTTTCGTAAAGAAATAGAATAACATAGAATAGAAATTAATAATAAAACTAATGTACTGCCATTATTTCTAACTATATTTCAGAGAATTCTCCCTACCTCTGCAACCTTTTTATTGCTGTCGAACCTCACCCGGCTTTAGCCAGGGAAATCTTTCCATTTGCTGTAGTGTGAGATATATGAGGCCCACACCTGCGATGGTCCAGAATAAAACCAGAAGTGGTTCTGAGATAGATTTGTGTTAAAATGAAGCGTTACCATGTGAGTGAAGCTAAGGATTTGCAGCATGACTGTTAGTGCTAGAAGTAGGCCCTCCATAATTAAAGGTAGGTGCTAGCTCTCCAATTAATTACTTCTTTTCACCTTTTATATAGTGTAATAAAAGTATATACAGTTGAACTGAAAGAATAGTAATTTTGGAATATTATTAATATACATTGCATATTAATAGTTAAAGACACTATCCATTTGAAAAGTAATACTATATCCTGAAACATATTTATCTGGGTATTATTTTCTGCATCTATAGCGTTAGAACTTACCTATATCGATATCGCAAGTTTTACTATAATATTACATTAAAACTATAGCAAATAGCATCTTGCCACTATGATTACAGTGTCAGCTACTCAAGGGATGTGAGTTTTTCATGTCGTGCAGTTACAAAGGGCTAAACTACGTTAATAAGCAAAAAGTTGATAGGAAGGAGCAGTTGAGCACTCAGGTTCTGGAGAGCGGCTCGGATCCCCTGCCTGAGGCTGTGGCGTGGAGCGGGATGTTGTTGAGCATCTATCCCTGTAATGCCATAAAGAAGGTGTATTTTCTCTAGTTGTAATTTCAGGTGAATGCCAGCTTCTATTTATCTGGTACCTGAAAAATATAGCGTATAAGTGACTTTATACTCCTCCTTTATTTCAAGAGTATGCCTATATAATCTGTATGTCTCCACTACCTCCTGTAAAATGCAGGTGCCAAGCAGGCTCTGAGCACGGGAATCTCTATTTGAAGGTGGAAGGTGCGTGCTAGCTGCTTCGTCTCCCATCTTGGGTGACTTGCGCTGGCTTTTGTATTTCTGCCCTCCTCTGCGGTAGTCAATGCAGATGGTCCCCTGGGTTCTGATGTCTTATCAAAGACAAAATCCATCTAATTATCTAACAGTACACTTGAAAAAAAGAAACCGTGTAGGACAACTATGATTGCACGTGATCATATCCATACATTTTTATCTGGCAGGAGATTAAAAATTACCAATCTCAGATCTGCAGTTGCAACGTTCATTGAAAAATCCTATCTCTTAACTTAGAAGTCCACATTTTTTCAAAAAAATGTCCAAATAGCTCATTAATTTTTTCTTACAATTTAAATTACATTTTTTTCTATTTTAAGTTGTTAAACAGTTTTAAGACACTGCACAATTATTTATGATCTACTGTAATTGCTTTTCAATAGTGTATAAACTACTTACAATAAAAGACTAATAACCATCAAATGTAATAATTTTCTAATATGGTATTGCCTTCAGTGCTAGAACTGTTTGTATTGTGACTTCATCTGTAAAAGCAAAACCAATATAAAAATAAATCACAAGTTAGTTTAAAATTGAACACGCTAAATTAAATGACCTAATAAAATACTCTTTTGAGTTTCTGTTTTATTATTAAGTATATAACTTTGAGTAAGTTATATAAGGGTAGTTCTTCTTTTTCATGATGAAATGTGATTAGATGAAATGTGTATTTTTATTCCATAACTTGGTAGTCTAATTTATAAGTAAAAATTATTGCAAATGCTAAATAATTGAATTTTTATCATTCTAAATAAATTCCACAAAATTTGTTAAACCTAATTAATATACTTCTGAATTTTCAAATTTACACAGATCTAGTGTGTCTATGTTCCTGGTCAGTTTGCCAGTTTTTAGAATTACTGGGCTGCCTTCCTAGGGTAAACAGTAAAAGTGATACACTTGAATTGCAAGAACTAAATCTTCAGACCTAAACCTAAATGAGGTTATAGATTTTCTTAAGTGATTTCGCAGAAGAGCTCTGCAGAGAAATGCTTGAAAAGTTAATCTGTTCCACTGAGATGAGGAGAGTATCTCTTTTTTGGTGCTTGGAAAGTTGCAATCTGTCCAGACTGTGACCTTCTCGGGGACGTACCATTCCTCAGGTAACATGAGCCATAGAGCAATGGTCTAGAGGAGCTTTTGGGCATTAAGGAATGTAATCATCTCGTGCTGTTATGGCCAGCGTGGAGTAATCAGACTCTTTTGTCTTGTCTGTAAGTACACAGAATTTTTTTCATGCTACCAATACATGCAAAGAATCAAATTGTTTATTCGGTTTCCTTCACAAACTAGAAGCCATGCAAGCTTTTAATTGCTGGGGAAAAATCACCAGATTTCTGCTTCTACAGGAGGGAGCAATGGGTAGTCACGGACGTAGAAACTGCTGATCGCGAACATTGGTAAAAGAAACACCTTTTACGGAGCATTATTGAGTGAGATTATCTTTATCATTTGGTGTAATCAAACAACAATGAAAGCATGATGAAGCAAAGTCTTCTTTACTTGCAATGTTAACTTTTTATTAGTTAGTAAGCTTTTACACTCAAAAACTCATTTGTATATGGTATTCGCACAAGGCTTTAAAAGACTGTTGGGACATCCATTTCTCTTTAATATATTACTATATGTGATAATATGCTTCTTATACAACATACAACATGGCTATAATTTTTCTGTCGAGTTTATTTTCTATAATTGTGCGTTTTTCTCAAAGTACAGTGTTTTGTGTTATGATAATATTTACTTGATATGCTGCATTTAAAATACAGCTTTACGTATATTAGGCCAGACTCTTAATTGGTGTAAATCAATTGTGCAACTTGTGACTTCGGGGGAATTTCACTGAGTGTACCAACTGAAAATCACTCACGTTGCAATGTTAAGGATTTTGTTAACTTCCCCAGATTAAGGCAATACGGTATGACCATGTGAATGTATTTTGAAGACAGTTATTTGTTTGTAACTAAGGTAGTGAATTTTAATCTTCTGGGTGTTTTACCATGGTGCTCGTAGTCTACACGTTCTAAACTCCACACATTCATTTTCTGATATCCATTACTGTACATTGCCTAAAGACGTGTATATATGTAGCAGTGTACATATTTATGCAATATGCCTACCTGTTGTAAAATTTTACAAAGCTATATTAACTCTCTTTATTGAAAGTAAAGACATTTTTACTGTATAAAGATAATTTGATATTTTTAAATTAATATGGCTTACTATCTAAATATGTATGCTATTTTATAGATCACTTAGATTTAATGTTTGCAGCAGGCATGGTTTTATATATTATTTTATGTCCTTCCTTCTCCCCTTTACTTCAGGAACACTATAAAGTGTTCTCTTCTTCTGTTTGTCTGTGAGTAAGATTATCAGAGTTTATTGGAATTTATATATTTATGAATACGAACCAGGCTTTCTTATTACTTCTAACTGCAAAACTTAGTGTACCAACTTTAAGAATTATAAGACATCTTGTTTTTGCTTCAAGCTTCTGTTTTATTTTATGGATTTTTATAAAAGGTTGGAGGAATTTGTACCTTGAGTCTGAATTTTGACCTGTTGGTGACATTTTGAAACCAATGAAGTCTAAGGAAGCTTTGCCATTAATATTACTGAGGATTTAATTTGACCTGGGGCATTAGGGCTCTTTATTTATTAAAACTCCCTAATACTTGTTGCTTTCATTGAATAATAATTTCAGAAGGTATGATGAGGAGCACAGTCCAGTAAAGTTCATCCATTTTAAATCAGTCTTTTACCTCCTTTGTTGTAAGGATATTTGTGTAACTAATGACTGTAAAGGTATATCTTTAAAATTTCCGTTACGTATCATCAGTGTTTTGAAACACGTACGTGCACCTTCTATTCTGATACCAAAGGAAAAAACAGTTAATGAAAACACTGGGTTTTCTGCCTGTACAGGCTCGTTGAGAAGTTTTAGTAAGTAGGACTACATTCATACAATATTTAGGTAAAATAATGTATCGGTGGTCTTTATTTTTGCTGAGATAAGATGAAAATGTGCAAATACATGTAGAGAAAAACATAATAATTAAGTAAGCTTAAAATGTGAATCCACAATGGATATAGTATTATTTATGTGAATTAAAGGTTACTGTTCAATCAGCAGTGGTGTTTGTTTGCTATGAATGAGATCTTTAAAGAGAAATTTTTTTTTTCCCCTCAAAGCAGCAAACAGGAAAGTACTTCTGAAAATGGATTTTTTTTTTAATGAACTGTAGGTCATACCTGTGTACCTTTCTCAAGGATGAGAAACAGCAAGTAAGTATTGCACATTTAAAATCGTACATGTTATAAAGAAACATCTTGCATATCTAGTGCAGTCATATACTTGATTAGTATATTAGTATTAGATACCGGTGAAATCTGCAGGGAGAATTATGCTCAAAAATAGAAAGTTCTACTTCAAAAGGGCAGAATCCTCTTTTTGTGTGGTAATAAATCAAAGAAAGATCCATTTAAATCAGCATGTTTGCTCTACTGTGAATATAAAGAAAGTGAAGCCCAGTTCAGGTCCAAATTTTTTCTTGCAATGTAACTCAGATTTAACAGCCTAGGTAATTTGACCCAAAACCTTCTTGCGGGTAACAGACTCTTTCATATATGGCTTTTATGTCACTGTAGCACTGGCAAAAATGCCGGTAAAATCCGCCAATCTCTTCTCTCACATTAATAATGCCTGTTGAAATAAAGAGGACATGCTGAAAGGAAGAAACCTGAGTCTGCCAATGCCTAAATAATACTTTCTATAATTTGAAATAAAAGTTTATTTGCATTTTAGTACTTCTACATGTACATACATATGCAGGTGTGCATGTGTGTGTTGGCATGCACATACCAGGTTACTGGTTCGGGATGTTTTTTTTCTGGATGTAATTTTGCACCTGTAATTCAGTAGTGGTAAGAATAGCTTGTTTGAAACGTATGTAGTAGAAGAGAAGAAACCATTGAAGGGGGGAATATTGACATAGAATAAGAAGGAAAAAGAGTGATTACTGTATAATAAACCCAGCTTTTTCTCTGTAGGGTGGTGGGAAGTTGCTTCGAGTTACTTCACCTGCTTTTTATTGCCTGGCTGTGTTTTGTATCTTTTTACCACTTAAATTAACACTGCTGTTTTCCTTAGTATGCCTTTTGCTAGCTGGTCTGTCAATCCATCATTGTCAAAAAAAGACAGGATAGTGAGAGCAGATTTGCATACAATTTGCTTTTAATAAAGTCCCTTTTCTCTCTGGAGAAATTATTCACTAGAAGGAACCTTCAGCGTGCAAAATAAGTGCATTGCTCTCTTCGCCACTGCCTGCAGCTGCACTGTGTTCTTCTCGCCTTCTCCAGAAGAAATAAAAAGGAAGGTCTTTTCTTCTGGCACCACAAGTTCACCCAGCGCTGGGTGTGGAGGACCATGGAGGAGGATTAACCGCATTCTTCCCAGCAGAGGTATTATCGTAAGTGGAAGGAGTGTCACGATCGCTGGACATTTATTTTTCAGTCCTTATCGACTTCAGAATGAATTGCAGCCGGTTTAAAAGAAGCGCATGAGTAGAAACACTGGGGCAAGGTGTTTTAAGTGAATAAGGCATTTAAAAAACTGAGGTGCTTTACTGTCTCACTAGATGCCTATCAGCTTTACATGTGCTGACTTTGGCAGTGAGAACTCTCATAAGAAATTGGCCAATGATTGGGTGGGCAAGGAAGTGCATTACGCTTCACTCCTGAAAATGATGATCATTTATGCCCGTTTGACTAGATATTTTGGTAGAAGAGGTTGGAGGACATTCCTTTTGTTCTGTTGCTGGTAGTCCAGTTTCTGCTTGGGGAGGTACCAGGTCGTTGGGCCAGCAGTGGTATACGGGAGCAGGTACCACCCGTAGGGTGCAGATGCGTTCTTCTGTGCGTGCCCACCAGCTGCCTGCCAGGTTTGTCTTTAGCTAGAAGGACTCGGATCTCGGACGGGGTTTCCTCGGGTCCCCTGGATGAAGGTGCAGTTGCCTGCCCATAGCAGAGGTCAGTCTCTGTTGTTGTGGTGGGACTAGGTCTGGCTTGGAGCCATAAAAGGAAGCCTAATCTAGGATGTAGGGTATTTTGTGTTTTTTTTTTCCATGAAACGATGTGGGCAATGAATGTGTTTATTGGTTCTAAAAAAGGCAAACACTATTCAGGTTGTAAAAGGCAGAGTAAATAGAAGCTAAGCGTTGGGATGAGATAAGGAATGTCAGTCACAAAGCTATCGTGAGGGAATTCACAAAGATAAGAAATTGATAATGAAGAATAAAAGCAGTAATAATAATAATAGTACTTTACATGCAATATAAAATATCCTTAGGTATACAATATCTATGTAAACCAGTCCGCTCAGTCACCGGTCCAGTACTGGGAGTGTGGCTGCATTCTGTTGAGGGAGGCAGTGCCGTATGGGACACGGAGCGGTATGCAGGGGGGTAGCAGTAATGCTACTCTGAAGAGGATGTCTGGGAGGACAATAGAATGTGGTTTTAGGGGAAAACGTGCAGGTACTTCTGAAGGAAAAAAAAGGGGGGCATTGAAGCTGGCACTATTCATTGAGCTGGACGGCAATGCAAAGAGATACAAGGGAGGCCAGGTGGAAGGGGGCACTGCTGCAAGGGTTTTTAAAGAGAGCTTTAATGAATTCTATCCAAGCCTGCAGCGAGTAGTGATAATTAATCTCTAGAAACCCTGCTACCTCCTTCTATTCAGTTCTCCTTGGGTTGCTTTTACTTTTTAACCCCTGGATACCAAGCGATGGGATTTCCTGACACAGCATTGTGTGGCATTAGCACGAGCAGTGGGATGTATGAATCCTGCAGGAGTACAGGGACTAATTACCTGGAAAGGTTTAAGGAGCAAACACCTATTAGAGTGTTTTTCACAGAGAGCAAAGTTGTACAGAAACATGAATGGAGACCACTGCAGCTGCATGTCTAAGAGGTTTTATTTGAGATTTAAATGTTTTGGACTCTCTCTGCTGCTGTGTCGCAGTGTGATGTATAGTATCAAAGCTGCTGCTTTCCATCGTTTTTCATTATCACGCAGGGTTATGAAGCTTAACATAGCTGATAGATGCAATTTGACACATCACAAGCAGATGTGTCAGCAGGAACATCTAAAAATGATACAATTTTTCTCAAATGCTGCAGTTACAAAAATATCCTTCTTGTAGGATATTTTAAAATAAAACTACATACATTTTGATGACAGTGCTGAGACCCCTTTCCAGGGAACATGGATATTTGGGGAGCTATCGACTGGTTTACGACGTTACCTTATAATGGGAAGAAGTGGAGGGTTAAGCAGATATTGCCAACCAGAGAATTTTTTTTCTGAAACATTTTATATAATTTTAGCAACAGAAAAGTAAAATCCTAGTGGTCATCAGGGATTCTTTGCCTATGACCGCTCAGCAGACAGCTCTCTGAAATTCAGTGGCCTCGTAGATGGAGAAAGCTCCGTAGAATAACTTGCCAGCTTTCTTTTCATCTTTTAAATCCATAATGCATGTATATACATATTGTTAATAATTCATATTAATGGAGAGCTCTTGCCCAAGAGCACATTCCCCTATCACAGAAAATAAATTGTTTAATGATGTCTAGGATAGAAATCAGAGTCTGGCTCTAAATCCAGCTATTACGGAACAGTACCAGACATGCAGTGCACACTTCCATAAACAAATAAATTCATTACAGTTTAATAACAGTGGAAATAAAAAAAGTAAGGTAATTTAAATAATGTGCAAAATAAATCCATATTTTATCCTAAAGCCATAATGCCAAGTGCTCACATTATCAGGAGTTCTTGATAGCCTTCAAGGCTGGCCCTAGTGCAGGTAAGCGGTAAGGTTGAACTTCAGCGTTACTATCCTGGCCTAAATCCGTAGGGAGGCAAAATTCAGTGTTGTGGTGGAAGTTGTCTGAGCCTGGGTCTTAGGTGGAAAAGAGTTTGGGATTGCTCAGTTAGGAGCTGGGTCACTCGGTAGGTTTGGGTGGCAGGACGGGATGGAGAGTGGCATTTGAGATTGGAGAGCAGAGGGAAGGATCCGCAGAGCGTCAGTCCCGTTGGGGAAAACCAGGGTAAGGAGGCGGCAGCGGTGCGGTGCAGAGCTGGACAAAATGGTGAGGAATGGAAAAGGGACGGACCTTCAGTAGGCTTGCAGAGGAATGGTGCAAATTGTCTGTACCCTCTGAGTATTAGCTGATTTCGGCAACGAATTTTCATATGTTTCTAAATAAAATGTAAGATGGCATTTCTTGCCTGCTTAGAAATGGGTAATAATGGAAGACTCAATAATAACTGAACTTTTGTTTTTCGAAGCCCAGCAATTGAAATCATCTTCACGACAGTGAGAGCTCGCTCAGCCGGGTAGCGCCGTGTCCTACTGGTGTTCTCCCAGTGAGCACTCGTCTGCAGTGGATTGCTTCTGGTCATCAGAAACGAACATAGCAAGGTACCAGATGACCTGAGATGCTTATGGTTTACATATGTTCCATTTTTCCTGTAGTTTCATGTACCTGTAATACCCACGGACCATTTCAGTTTAGCGTTGTGTCAGACTAATTATTTTTCATCGTGATATTTGTGTTCGCTCTTAGATAATTCAGCTTCAAATAATTTTTGCCTGTTCTGTTAAATGATTACTCCTTTTCCTTTCACAGAATTATTGTATGCATCCTACTCCTAGAACTGAATTAATGATTCCAGGAAGTGATGTGCGACTCTCTTATTATGTGATAACAACTACACAATACTAGGATGGGGGCCTTTTGCTTTTCAATATTCTGTTAAAGTAGTATTAAGTAGGTACTGGTTTGACTTGAAATCATGAATTCACCTATGCTCACCTACAATGTACATAGCTGGTTCAGCTGCTCTGAATATATATTTGTAGCTTGAACTAGTCTGTGTCAATAAGTTTTTGGTTCTATTGAAGATTTAGCTCAGAAACCTCAAGCCAAGGTCTGGATTTTGAATTTGGGATATTCATGGCAAACTTTTGAGCTGGGCCTACGTTCGACAGCTTTGTGGGTCTGGTGGGAAATTCTGAAGCCATTAAATGGTTCTGGATGCTCTTTTTGAGTCTGTATAAGAACTGTTTTGAATTTTCTCTTTCCACAAAGAGAAAATCACACTGATCATCAGTCTCACGGACTCGGCCACTTCCTTGGAGTTTTAGCATACCGAGCATATCGTATTTGTGTACTAACAACCATAGATGGGATCTTATCCAGTTATTTTCCTGGAAAATCTCATCATACCAAATTTTGCTGGCTATATTGGTTTTATTTTAAAGTCTATGCAACAATTTGCACATTCATTTTCCTTTTGCAAGCAGGGAAAATTTTGAGACCTGGCTTTCTCTTGCTGTTTGTCACAAGGAAATGATTTTATATTCAATAATTTTTTTTTTCTTTCAAGCCATCCAGAAATTTTAATATCCTTGCTCTGTTATCCAATAAGAGAATGACTGTTTATCCCAAGAGATATTTTTTCCAGGCGAAAAGAAGAACCTTTACTTCTTTGAGAGTTTAAACACAATTCCTCCCAGAAGGAGGATCCGGGAAACTACAGCCTGACCTCAGTGCTGGGGAAGATTATGGAAAGGTTCATCTTGAGGGCGCTCACGAGCCACATCCGGGACAACCAGGGGATCAGGCCCAGCCAGCAGGGGTTCATGGAAGGCAGGTCAAAGGCGGCCCCTCAGGGCCGCCTCCCCGCAGGGGAGGGAGGGGCCGCTCACCGCCTCCCGGCTCCTCTCGCGAGAAGCGCAACCTCTTCCTTCATGGAAGGCCGGTCCTGCTTGACCAACCTGATCTCCTTCTATGAC
>VZTQ01010702.1:7151-20113 GCA_013400755.1 Pelecanoides urinatrix | reverse complement strand
GGTGTTGGGTTGATGGTTGGACTTGAAGATCTTAGAGGTCTTTTCCAACCTTAGTGACTATGATTCTATGATTCTTGTTTCCTCTCAACTCTCTGTCTTGTGATGCTCCTTGCCAGATTAGTGTGTTTTAAAGCTGTTGCTACCTGAGCTGTCAAAAAGGAAGATTAAAAACACACCTTTCTTTCTGGGGATTCATTTTGCATTGCAAAATGCAGAGAAAGAGAAAGAAAACCTTTCCTGCTTTCTGTTGGCATACATCTGAGGCTTGCTCTATGTGGCATTCTGGTTACATTTTGGGTTTAGGAGGGGATTTCTGTTACTGTCAGACAGTCCTGGTTATGCACACTAGAACATATGCAAGATCCTGAAATGGTTATTATATTGTGAGGAGCAGAATGTACTTGAAGATAGAAATGAAGGGTCATAAATTTGGTTTTTATTTCAGTCACAAACATGGTGTGTGATTTGGGACAGAAATAATTTCTCTCTGCCTCCTTTAGGAGACTGGAACAATTGCAATTACCTTCTAATATAGTGGGTACACTTATCTTCTAATATAGTCGATCAGTAGATAAAATACATTTTATTAACTTCTAAGTTTCATGAAGTTTTCAGCTAGGAAAAGAGAAAGATGCAATATTTTTAATACTAACAAATTGACTCTGTATTTATTTCAGAAATTATTTCTGAAAAAGTTATGATGGAAATCTTTAGTGTACTCTTTTTGCACAAATTGAAATAATTTCTGAAAGAAATACAAAGAAGCAACAGGGAGGCATTCTGCAGCAGCTCCGTTTGGTCCCAGATTCTAATGAGACCATGAACGCTGGCCAAGGTCCATGAACATGGCGGAGGTTTGGAGCGACAGTGTTCACCACTGCCACTAATCCAATTTTAAATCAATTTTTCAGAACCTGGGTCTTAGCCTCTGCGCAGTCTGAGTAATAAAATGTGTAGAAGGGAAGTGATCCACTTGAGAAAGCGCTTCACATTTCATGGGACCTGGAGAATGATCCAGGACCATATATTTCTCTAGTATTTCAATTAGTGTTTAAATGATTCAGCCATCATTTTGGCTATGTGCTTATTACAGAAAGTGCTTGATTTTGATCTAATACGTATTCTGAAGGCATTTAAGACCATTTTTTACAGTCTCTTAAAGTAAAAGCCTGTTCCACTCTCACTAACTGTAAATAACTCTGTTCTCCATATATAGATATATCACCTTACCTTACAGTCAGGTCAGTTTTTTTCTAAATGGAGCAAGAAAAACTGATGTGGGAAAACAACCTGGAAAAAACAGTAAAATCAAACAACAACAGATCTCGACAGATCCCAACACACGTATCATAGGTGTGTATATTTTATGAGAAAACAAACATACAAAATCCAGTTCTTAAAATATGTCTGGCCTTGCTTAGTAGAAATTACAAAATACGACAAGTTGTCCATTCAACCCAAATTCTACTTAGCAAGACAGTAAGAAAAGACCAGCCCAGAGAGACTGCCTTACAGTTAATGGACTGGCAGGATTCATAAGCAGAGTGTTCTCTTTCACTGGGATATAATGAAATAAATGGGCTTGCAGATGTTTCTGGATGCTGAACCCAGCTGGCCCTGTGGCAAGGCTCTTGTACCGCCCCAGGAAAGGTGGGTGTGTGCGAACAGGGAAGGAATGGTTCTCAGATTGTTCAAAATGCAAAACTGTGCCTGGTAATTGCTTGGGAAAGTGCTAATTGGTGTAAGCTGGGTCTGTGCAAGGCAGTATAGTGACACCTGTAATCAGCCACAATCCAGTGCTCTGTAACTGTCCAAGGCATGCCTACATTTATCAGTGAGATGCAGCCAAAATGCAAAGGACTTTATAATGGGCAGAAGTAGGTATTCAATTACGTGATTTGCTTTTTACCAAAAAAACCCCACCAAACCCACAAAAAATCCATACCACAGCCAAAAAACCCGGAGGGGAGGGGGGACAAAAAACACCGATAGCTGCAGTAAAACCAGTATTGTGATAAGCCAGTAGTTTTAAAACCACAATCATCAGATTTTTTTTTTTTTTTTTAAATGAAGCTTGATTTATTTATGGGTAAGCTTATGGCTGCTTGAATCAGTAGGGGACTGAAGTCAGTAACCCATAGCTCATATTCAGTCTGTGTTTTTGTAGGTGCACTGTAGGAAAGGACAGGCTGACAACAGATTTTCAGAGATACTGTGATGGATTTTGCTGCTAATCAGGCAACATATATATTGGACGTATCTGATCCAATCAAAAATCAGTTACTCATTTTTGGTATGTTACAACTTTTTTTCTTCTCAAGATGTTCTTTGGACTAGTACAAAATAAGAAAGTAATTGTGCATTTTTGAAGAAATCTTTCTTCTTACACTGAGCATGATGACCGGTGATTTTCTACATATATACAGTAGGTCAATGCTGTGTATAAATTTCTTTCAGATTGAAAAATGACAACCAAAACTGTAAATACATTTGTTTCAGGTCATATTGTAAGAATGTGCAAGTATGTTCAATTATGTCATACATGATTTCACTTTTTCTTGCACTCCCAGGTGGGTGCTGTGTGATGGGATGGAGTACGCTGGTTACCATAGGAATGGTAGATACAAGGAAGCTTCTAAATAGAAAGTAGTACATTTGAGTTTAACTAAATATCTTTTGATGTCACTACCGAATTACTTTCATGTACAATATTTAAAAGGCAGATATTTGGAAATAAGCTTTATCCAGAAAAGTTATGAAACCCTTTAATAAGAACCTTGAGAAAAGACAAGTATTTTCTGGCCATGTGTAAATGCGTAGCTCAGCGGTGATATGCATCATTATCTTTCTGCTACAGCCTGCTCTTACAGGATCTATACAGCTTGTCAGCTTGTGCATGCTACATAGTTGATGAGATCTGAACAGGCTTTTCATGCCCATTGCCTTCTACTCTTCATCAGTTCTGCTCTGTCATGATTAATGTTTTCCCTCACAGCAACCTTAATTGTTTTTTGAGGGTTAGAAGAGTGATCATAGTCACAGCTGCCATGAATTTAATTCTGATCTGCAAAGAGACTACACTATAAGCAAACATTTTCATTTTGAACACTTTAATCAATGGCTTTCAATTACAAATAGAGAACCCACTAGCTGGCAACATTCCTTACCGGAGGGTAAATCCCACCCCTGTTAGTTATCCACATGGCCTATTATTCAGACGTTCACAGTTGAAATTGTGAGCTCCAGAAATAAAGGATGTGATATCTACAAAAAACATTTCAAGTGCATGATCTCTAACTAATGAATGGGTATTGATAAAAAAAGCAGGGTAGGTGGCCACTTTCTCGAGTGCCTTGCCGCGAAATGGCATTCCATCTATGAACGGAGTGGATATCTCATTTCGCTCCTCCTTTCTTCATTGCACTTTTGTTTTCTAGATCCTTGCTGATGCTTGCCTGAATTTAGGTTTCATGTACTACAGATGTTTATTTCGGCAGTAGAATGCTGTTCGTGTCTTGCTTGTTGCTTGAACTTTTGGAGGTTTATTTTTGTTCTTCTGCCCTCCGCTTAGAGTAGCGTGCAATACTTTCATGCCTGCATCCTGGCGATGCAATGGGGAAACCACCAGGAAAGCAACAGTTGATCATGGCAGCTTATGAGGCAAAATCCCGTCCCATTAAAGAATACATAGCCAGGAGCATAACTTCATCTGAATGACTTCACTTAAATTCAGCTTCACATTGTGAATTTCATAGTACAGAGACAATGCAAGCAATAGAGTAAAGATGAAAAACTGCCAGTTGAAATAGCGCCCAGAAATTGCATTCACTCAGTGCCAAAGACCTGTGCATGGCTGAAGTCTAACAAAGCTCTGTATCGAGCGAATTCAGGTAAGTACACATTACATATGAGTAAAGAACATTTTATGTAACATTTCTTGTGTTTCCTCCTAGCTCTTTGGGGTTACAGTGTAATAATTGTGTTCTCTTTAAGTAGTACTATCCTTCGTAAGTTGTCTCATGAACTTAACAAAGCTGTTCTGGATTTTGATGCCATTCACTATAAATACATCCAGTTATGTCCGTCTGTAGTAAATGGCTTATAGTTTACATATCAATCAGGACTGTAAAGCAAATTACTGACGCTTCCTTCTAGATACCTGGTGATCTATATGACAGGGCGTTGTCTACTGTTTGACTTACGTGGTGATAACGGAATGCTAAATGACATAAAATATGTGTATGGCTTTGTATTTAGATATACATTTTTACATCAGTTTCAATCCACAAATCATCATTTAAAAAAACACAGATTATTAAAACTTTCAGCTCAAAGCAGCACAACTGCCTTAAAAGAATATATATATTAAATACCTATAAAGCAAATTGCATATATATGCCCGACTTGNTTTTAATTATCCATAAATTTTGGGAATAAAGTCTGAACATTTTGATAGAGTTTCAATTAAAATTTCTATTGAAGCTTGAAGCTCTGCATATATAATTTTTTTTTTTTTCTTCCATTCAGACGGTAGTGGGCGAAGTTATTCAGAGAGGTGGGGGAACATNTCCTCCTAGCTCTTTGGGGTTACAGTGTAATAATTGTGTTCTCTTTAAGTAGTACTTTCCTTCGTAAGTTGTCTCATGAACTTAACAAAGCTGTTCTGGATTTTGATGCCATTCACTATAAATACATCCAGTTATGTCCGTCTGTAGTAAATGGCTTATAGTTTACATATCAATCAGGACTGTAAAGCAAATTACTGACGCTTCCTTCTAGATACCTGGTGATCTATATGACAGGGCGTTGTCTACTGTTTGACTTACGTGGTGATAACGGAATGCTAAATGACATAAAATATGTGTATGGCTTTGTATTTAGATATACATTTTTACATCAGTTTCAATCCACAAATCATCATTTAAAAAAACACAGATTATTAAAACTTTCAGCTCAAAGCAGCACAACTGCCTTAAAAGAATATATATATTAAATACCTATAAAGCAAATTGCATATATATGCCCGACTTGTTTCCTAATATAATAGCATTCAAAGTAGTGTAATATTTCATTTTCCAATTATGAAGAATAACAGAACTAACCAGTATGACTGATTCCTGGCAGTCATGCTTATGTCCCACCTTCTTCTACATTATTTGAATGGAGTAACTTGCTATTAAGACTTCAGAGAAAAACCTCTTTGTTGGTTAAAAAGCCAGATCATAAAATATATTTATGATGTGAATTGTACTGTAGCTAATACTGGTTTAGTTTAAACTGCTTAGGTTTGTCATTGATAAAATAGTTCTGGTGCGTTTTGGAATATATTTGAAACATTGGTAAATATTTAACATATATTTCTTATAATTAAGTATCAGATTATGAGTATCAATGAATCAATGAGTGTTTTTCAATACAAACATTCCAAACCTGTGAGAAAAGCCAGACTGCCTTGATGTTGCCTTTACCTGTGGTGTGATGTGAAACCATTGCTCAATAATGTAAAGAAACATTGCTCAACAGTGCAGGATGATACAATCTAAAGCCTTAATTAAACATGCATGGGGGAAGATGAAATCCATTTTTTTAAATGTTATGTGACATATTTTAAAAATGTATTTTACTTACTACATNTCTGCATATATAATTTTTTTTTTTTTCTTCCATTCAGACGGTAGTGGGAGAAGTTATTCAGAGAGGTGGTGGAACATCCATCCTTCGAGGTTTTCAGGAGTCAGGTAGACAGAGCCATAGCTGACCTGCCAAGTTGCGTGGAAGACCATTAGATCCTAGTGATTTCATTAGAGGCACACTGGTAAAAATCAGCCCAAACAGAAATGGGATTACAAGAGACATCTCATGCTTGGAGCAGAGATAAGTCAGCATCTCCATTAAAAAATTAAAATCCAGGTTTGGTGAGTGGCATTCAAATCCCAGATTATTTTCCAAATTAAGAAAGTTTTTATCCAACTCTATTTGTATTTTCCTTCACCTTCTATCGCTGGTACAAAAATCCTTCGTGAAATTGTGAAGCAAAAGAATGACAGGTGGCTGTATCTAAAGACACGCTGCCACAGACTGCCAGACATAAAATGTGAGAATTTTCATTCTTTGTGTAGATACCAATCCAGTCTTCCCTGGGTGCACTGTTGGGGTAGATCGCATTTTTACTTACGCTTTTCTTATAATAGTTTAAATTCCTTTTTGACGACTGACATTTTCTAATCTCTGTAGTTTTCATCAAGAGTTGACTTGTTTTTAACAAACCACAATTATGCTGTATATTTATTCACTACCTTTTCACTTGTATATGTTAAGGGAATTATTACTTTTATTGATTATTTTACAGTTAAGTTGTGTTCTATCAAATCGAATGGGTCAAAGGTTTTCAAAACTCTTTCATTCCTCCAAGTAATTTAAGATACAGTTCAGTTACAGTGGCAGATCCGTTCTGGACTTCAGTTCAACATCTCGAGTTTCAAGTTGCTCTCGTGGTCCCATTAGATTATCTTATTGATTTGCCAGACATTGATTTACTGACTGCTCTGCCAGCAGCCATAAGAACATAGAGTTTGTTCGTAGCCTTAAAATATATTCCAAAGTACTGTTCACAGACTATGTTTGCAGAGTAGGCGCCATGGTTTTCAGTCAGATTTCCCTTTACGAGTATTGCTACATAGAAATAAAAGAAAATTTATTTAATGTTAGGTGCATTTCCCATTGATAAACAGCTTAGGCAAAGAAATTGGAATTAACAGATTCATCTTAGCCCAGTAATGTATTCTCCTTTTTTATTTTGGTTTGCACATGCTTTGGTTTTCTAGAAAAGGTAATTGTATTCAGCCTTGTCATTTTAGTGCCAAACTAATACGTTTAGACTTTTGCCTGAACTTGCAAATATTACTCTGCAACACAAATATCCAAGACAGAGATTGCTGAGCGGGCAGTATGCACTGGATTCTCTGTAGACCTCTGCAGCAATGGGCCCTGCCGTTCCTTATCGAGGAAATGTGCAGGTTACTGGAAAATGCGTTCACTCTGTCTCTCCTCTGTTTCCTAGAGCAGTTTTGTTCCTCTCCTAGCAAAGTGACAGAAGGTCTCTATAAACATGGATCTAAATATAGTTTGTCCGTATCTGGGGTTCTCAGAGAAGACTAGAGATATTGGTGGGGTATTGACGAGGTGAGAATGCAAATTCGCTACTTTTGTTGCTCAGGGACTTCCACAAGGAAAAAAATCTTCTCCGAGAACCCCAGGTATGGACAAACTATATTCAATTAGTTTATAAACATTGTATTAGACGAGCCTTTGCTTGGGACAGGGAGGTATATACAAAAAACTCACAGACCCTCACAGAAACACATTTCCTACTTATTTATTTTGTAGCATTTAATGAGCTGACAATGCTTTGCAAAGATTCAGAGGAAGGTATTAAAATAAAATATTTCCTCCTCGCATACTGGTCTGCCTAATGGAAAGAAACTTGGAAACCTTCAGCATGTTACTTTGGTGTGTCAGTTATGCACTAAATACATTCCCTCTGGCCAGAGCAGACTTAAGAACTGTCCAAGTTGAAAGAGGTTGTGAGGTGGCCAGGTGAAAAGTTTCTGTTTAGCCACCGTCTGAAGCAAAATGGGCGTTAGAGGGGCCGCTTAGGCAGGATGCAGGAAAAGAGGGAAAACCATTTCAGCAGTTTTGATATAGAGAAGCTGGTGGGTTTGGTGGATTCTTGGATCACTTCCATATCTGACTGTTGGAGTAGAAAAATGAGGCTTGGTTGTGTTCACAGACTATTGCTTTTTTTCTTTAAAGTCAAGAAAGGTAGGACAAAAGTAGCCAGGAAGTTTAGGAAAAAGCAAGCTCTCCTCTGTAAAGAAACACACTTTTCAGAGCTGCAAAGTGAACCAATATTAAAAGTTCCCAATGGCTGAAGTCAAGCCACGTGCCAAAAGTAAATGCAACTACTCTACAGAAAGAGAGGAGGAATATCAGATTCGCTGAGCTTTGAAGATACGATGGCCGACACAGAAAGATAAAACCTCTCTATCGGTAATAGTCAGAATATGAACTATCAATCCCATATGTTTAGCGTTTTGCTACTGCGATGCTGACACTTTTGTCACTTTTTTTTAAGAAATACTGATTATCTGGCACACTGAATAGCATTATTTACCATATGTCTTCATGGACTATTGTGTCTTAGGTGCTGTGTTTAGAGTACTAACCTTCCTGCTGTGTTGTCTTCATGTCAACTTTACTCTGCTTTTAAATGCTGACTACAGCAAAATGATTTTTCAGTGGATTAGTGTAGAGGAGTATTTGACTTCATAGTACATTCTCTGACTGATGCAGAACATGCATTTGTTTCAAAAATTAGAATTGCCAGATTTAGGTTTTTGTGTCTAGAAATATGTATTCATATGATATAATCACTAAAGACAGATATCTTTTTATAAATATAACTATATATGGCAAAACACATATTAATGCAAAGAGAACATCTTGTTCTTAATATCAACTGTAAAATTTGATAACATTAAATTTATAAGTTTAATTAAAGGAACAACCTTTAATTAATTAAAAGAACAATCCCACGAAAACAAACTGGTGAAGAACCACTGACCCACACCTGCTATAAGAGCGTACAGATGTGATAAGCAATGCTTACACCTACAGTGAGCCCAAAAATAAGAATATTTCTTCATTGATGCTTTTGTTTGAGAAATCCCCAAGACTAATTACAACATACACAGTGAGTTTTCTTTGGTATAGATTTTCCTAGTTCTCCTTGGGCAGACAATGGCGCTTTTGAAATCTTAAGTATGTATCTTAGCAACTTGCTAAAAGGAAGCTCTGCTGTGATTACTTAAAATTCAAATATCATCTGCCAACAGTTTTGACCAAATTCCTCCATTAAGAATAGGAGCAACCATACCATGCAGTATGCAGTTCCCCACTGTCTCAGCAAGCTATTACCTCCATCTTCCTACTATATTTTCCACCTGGAAGGGGCTTTTAAAAATAACCAGTTCCAATACCACTCTGCAATACAAGTTTCTTTCATCTGTTTGGGTTCCTGCCCCAGGGAGGATGGAGAACCAAGTGCCACGCAGGGAGATAAACCTGGGAGTACAGCAGCAGTCAGAACCAGACAGAGTGGTTCCTACCAGAACAATTCTTCCTTCTTCCTGCCATAGCAACCTAAAAAGCCCCCTGGAAAGCCTTGGAAATTAGGGCTTTCCTGAATAACACACACCTGTGGGTTACTTACCTCCTTCTTTCATATTACTGCTGTAAGTGCAAGGTCGTCGTTTGTGTTTGTTCCTTTTTAAAAAAGAAAGCAGAGTTATTAGGGTTCTCAACATGGAACACTAATTCTTTTTTATTTTCTTTAAAGAAAAAAAAAACAGCTGAGAGTTTTGTAATGGGCTGCCACATAGTTGAAATGGAAGGTATTCCCAGGTACCAGGGGAATCTGCTTCTGGATAAATCTTTATGGCCAAGTTCTCATATTTGCTACTGTGAGCTGAAACAACACCACCTATGTTTTAAGCATTCCCCCCAAAAAATTTTCACTGTGCTTGGAGTCTTACAAATGAGTATTTCTTTGTCTTTTGCAGTCATCCCTGTTTTGTGTTCTACTGCCAGTAAGGAGCTTAATTTGAAGATAATTCAATACAGCACTGTATCTTAGAGCTCTAGCGACAGGCGTGAAATTGTTTTATCTTTTTTGTTCTTGGTGCGCCGTGCTGATTGGGCTGGTGCGTAGACCATCTGCTGCTGAGGTAACTCTTGGGATACTTGTCAAATTGATTGCACTCAGAAACAACTGAGACAGAGGAAAAATAGAGTTTCTAATTACATTTTACCCGGGATCTTGTTTAACTCTAGGAAGTGGTAATTCAGAAATAGATGGCTTTGGTGGACATCTTAGAATCTTTAATTAACAAATTACTCTATTAACACACACATTGTTTTCCAGGTGAGTGAGATCATTTGCCCCTGGGGCTTTTTTTCCATATGCCTTCTATTCCTCCAGCTAAATATGTAGCAAATTGAAGTATTCATTTTGATTACATAAAGCACATGGGTATACAATTATTTGAAAAGAAAGATGACATTTGTTTCGTGCCTTCCCTAAGGCCCCTAGAGGCTTGCCCTTCCTTGAAAAAATAAGGCATAAAGTCATTAGAGTATATGCTTTTTTTCTCTGCACATGACGTTTTTGGAAAGGTGTTTTTAAAGCAAGAGCCTTTCCTAGAAACAATGGGATAATGATTATTTACAAAATGCCACTAAAATAACAAGTTTTCTCCTAAAAGTTCTATATTCTTGCATATGTCTGTTGTGTGACCATTTTGGAGCTTTTAAGAATGAATTTATTTAATGTTATCAGATTTAAATAATAAATGTTTATTAAAACTTAACAAACATGTATGAAATATTTATGTAAACACAATTAGTTTAATGTTTAATTTTATTAAATTTTTATTAATCATTT
The DNA here is from genome assembly GCA_013400755.1 of Pelecanoides urinatrix. Taxonomy (NCBI): domain Eukaryota; kingdom Metazoa; phylum Chordata; class Aves; order Procellariiformes; family Procellariidae; genus Pelecanoides; species Pelecanoides urinatrix. The sequence continues at coordinate 9,612 of VZTQ01010702.1, read as the reverse complement.
ATGCTTATTAAACAATTAATCTGCATTTGAATCCCTTCTTTATATATTATTTTACAGGGACACTTTCTGTACTAACTGTGAACCAATTCCTCAGCATATATATATTACTGTAAGAGCTCCTGTTTCATTGCACTCTCAATGTTTATTGAAGCAGTAAATGAAGCATTGGGAAAGAAAGTTAGCTTGCATAGGTAAAATGACATAATTTTCTATAAACTATGTAAAATCAGCATGGATTTTTTGAAGTATATTTTTATGGTGCAATATGCAGAGGAATTTATTTGAAAAAAGTTCAGAAAATTAATTTGAAATAAGGTCAGGAGTGTGTAAAATAGTTTTGAAGGAGAGTTTCCAAATCTTGGTTGCTTTTGCCTTGTCCTTCGTGAGATTTGGATTACCGCAGTCCCTACTGTGGTGGTGCTCTTCTTACTCCATATCCTCTGTCTTGGGGAATTTTTTCCTTCTTTCATGTCTTCAGCTAGCTGTTTAAGACAACGACTCATGAATTTATCTAGACCTGACTTCTCTCCCACTGCATGTTTCAGATGTATTTTCCAGTATTTCGATCCGGATATCTTGAAGAAATTCAGCTTGGGGAACTTGAGTGTGGCCCATTCTCTGGTTCCTTATCTCCTCTGCCATCCACAGATGAGGAAGATGGGTTGTATCTGGACTCATGATAACGACAGGTTGTTCCTACTGTAAGACGGTTTATTGTTGGTCAATAAAAATGACTATGTAAATCACTGTTTAGATTAAGACATTGAAAGCTTTGTGCTAGTTTAGATGTAGGATTGCAGCAGTCTCTTTCCTATTAATATTTATTGGAAAGCATGCGGTTTATTTTTCCAGTCTCAGGAAGAAATCTGTCATCACGGGAGAATACGAAGATAGAAGACATTGTGACCAAGTAAACATCATGAAACTACAAAGATCAAATTCTACAAAATCATTACTGGAATCATTTTTCCGAGTCTAAACTTCCCATCATGTTCCAGGTAAAAGTATACTCTGTGCTTTTTCACTATTCTAAGTAATAGAAGAGCATGTGTTTCTATGCCTGTGCATGTTCAGGAGCTTTTGTGTTTAGGTATGTCTGCACAAAATCTGTTTCTAACATCAACAGTGTGTGTTACACGTATTTCACGTTGATCACAATACTTTGTATTGCGACACCTACCTCCCTGGTACTTTGCGCTGTGATGGCTATGATGAGTGCTATCTCCCATATTATTAAATGATAACATGAGCATATGCTGGCATGTCACTGTAGCAAACAATGACTTGTAGCTCCCTTGAAAATTCACATGCGTTTTATTGCTGCTTGAGAAAATAACACACATCACCACTGCAGTTCTAGTCATTTTACTGATTGCGAAAGGATTTCCCCTCTATTACCCCTGCATTGTCAGTGTTGCCAGGTGTGAAATGAACAGAATCATAAAGTCAGGCTGTTTTGGAGAATAAAAACAGCAGCACAGTCTGTGCTGATGAAATAAGCAGCATACTGAAAGTGGAAGAATGCTAGTAGCTATTGGCAATCCAACATATGTGATATACAGTACAGTGTAAAAGACATATTTACAAATTATTCTAATTAAAAGCAGTTGTAATATGTATTACTGACTCAGGAAAATATGTCATCTTATCCTTAAATTTAAGTATGTGCTAAAGTCTTTCTGAGAGCAGTAGGACTGCTATACTTGCTTAAAAGTAAACAATACTGGTATTTAAGCGTTCCTTAAATATGGCTGGGCTCCCAGGAACTGACACGTTTGCTAGTGGCAATAGGAGTTTAAGCAGTTACAAGATCATATGCTTGATTCAATTCCTGGTAAAACCAGTAAGATCTTTTTTAATACTCCCATTGAGTTGAATAGCAGTTGACTCAGATGAGATGTTGTTGTGGAAATGGGTTTTAAAACTGGGCCTGATCAATGCTGGTTTGGAGACAGGATGGGTGTATCTGAGGTTGAGAGGGTAAAAATTACCTAATTACAGAGTGAAGAAGAGAGATAACTATGGGGAGTCAGGGGAATGGCTTGGATATGTGAAGATTGTTTACATATTTAAGGATTTGCAGGATCAGCACAGGAAAATGTCTGGCACAATTTTTGAAAGGACAATGAAGATACATAAGTCTTGGTAAATGATAGAAACATTTCCCCTGAATGAATGACTAATGCCATTCAGTATCAGCAGAGCAGAAGCATAGCCAGAAGAAGGCCAGGAGGGGCACGAAGCCACCGAGGCGAAGGGCTCTGGAGCGGAGGATCACGCCGGGGGACCCTTCCTAAAGCGGCAGAAACCGCGAGAGCAAAAGCGCAGGCGGCGAGAGGGCGCCTCAGCCCCCCCCTCCCCCGAGCCGGGGCAGGGAGCTCCTGACCAGCGGCAGCTCTGACTCAGCGCGGGCGGGGCCAGGCGGGACGGCGGCCAAACCCCCTCAGGTACAAGAGCAGCC